>PIJE02000048.1:697712-710212 GCA_002895965.2 Coryphaenoides rupestris | reverse complement strand
TCATTGATAGGGCATTGAGACTACAACATAGAAAACCGCAAGGTCTCCTACCACAATGTCAAATTAAGTGGCTTAGTTCTGGGCTACTCTAAGGGCACAGGCAAGTTTGTGGTGAAAGTCCAGTTTATTGTAAAGGGTGCAAGTAAAGTGAAATGACAGAGCACATGGTACCTGCTAGCACTCTTCTGAGTGTGTGTATGTGTAGGTGCACTGGTTAGCCAATGCACCCCAGACTTTAACTGGGCCAGATGAGGCCAATTAAGCCAGCCAACCACTAGACACACACACTCCCACACTGATGATGACGAAAAGAACATGTGTACTGTTCACCGTGTGTAAACAGAGAGGGTGGGATTGGAAATGGCTGTGTAACTTTGTCTGATTGGCTGGGAGGCAGGAAGTATTGGCAATGATCGTACAAATATTAAACTGATGATGAAATGCTGTGTGTGTGTGTGTGTGTGTGTGTGTGTGTGTGTGTGTCTCTGTGTGTCTTTGCCTATATCCCCTCAAACAAAGGAGATCCTAGACAACTCCAGTAACGGCATTCCCCAAATTTCTTACAACGGGAACAGCAGTACATCGCTATGACGACCGGATTCTCCTCACCTCCGCATCTCTCTGAGGGATTGCAGTGTGTCTCAGTGCATCCGGAAAACAAATACGCAACATGGCGCGCAAATTAGGGGGCCGTGCTCACGTGCGATGCCAGCCACCGACCGACCTGGAGAGACTACTCTTGAGACACTCTGTGGAAAGGAGAGATCAGCGTTTGTCTTTCTTTCTCGGGAAGTGAAAGAACATTTTTTCTTTGGCAACCGGAGTGGATTTAAGGCTTGGCAGCTGCTGCATGAACATAAGGAACATAAGGAAGTGTGCGTTCAACATGACACACGACACGAAAAGGCTGCTATAGTTTTACTGATACTTCAGGTGACGAACATTTTGTGTGTGACAGAACCTTCGCTTTGCTGTCCAATCAGCAGCAAGGTCTGCGTAGATGGTGTCCAATCGGACGCCTCGGAAGAGTGAGCACAAACACGGCATGCTGTTGTTGATGTTTATTTTGTATGAAAAGCTACTGTTGTTTTCTGTCCCTGTTCCTCGCCTATCTCTGTCTTTATCTATATCTATCTATCTATCTCGGTATGTCTCTCTCGCTCTCCTTCTCTTTGCCGCTGTCCCTCTATCTATTTCTCCCTCTGTCTTCCTGGTCATGGACTTATTATGAATGCTAATTTCTGACACAGCCTGCAATAAGGTAGCAGTGCTGTGGAGACACATATGAAATGAAATGATGAATAGAACAATTCCTAATTTATATTGCTGCTTGTATTTCTGATAACCCGGTCAATCTCCGTATACCAAACATATTTTTCTATACGCTTCTTATAAAACTGGAATAAATGTAACACTGTTAATGCACATTGTTTGTGTCGCTGTGTTGTCTGTTCAGAAAGAAATTAAACGATGAAATGATGTTCTGCGCACACACACACACACACACACACACACACAGACACATACACTAGAAATAACAACTCAAAGCCATCATAACAACCGGCCTTTGTCGATTAAAGCCATTACAAATATTTATGACATAATAATTTCAAGCCATTATTCCAATGCTTCCAATAAGCAATAAGCACCAGGTCCAGTCTTCCTAATCAATATCAGCATGATGGAGGGAGACAGTGTGTATATATATATTCGTACCTACTGTATATAGAATGGCAGTGCATGAACCACTTACACTCTTTCACCAGATACAACCATTCATGCAAATACAGCCTCAGAGCCCAATTCATACACCCACATGCACCAACACACAAACATGCGTTGTTCGTGTGTCTTTGTGTGTAATCAGGTTGGTTTTGCACCAAATATGATCAAGTCTTTCACATTAAAAGTGCCCTCATAGTGGTAAGCTAACCTCTCTTATTGATATAGTGTACAACAGCCCTGACAACACCACAGCTGTTCAATAGCACAATATCCGTCTTGCTTACTTCAGACAGGCCTTACACCGCACGTGTGTGTGTGCGTGTGTTTTGTGTGTTGTGTGTGTGTGGTGTTTTGTGTGTGGTGTGTGTGTGTTTGTGTGTGTGTGCACTTTGAGATCCCTGCAGTAAACTCCCTTCAGCTATCGCTGACTAAGGGGCCACGTCACTATTTATCACCGTGACAACAAACATTCACAAGCCAAAGAGCTCTGGGCCTGTGGCTTGTTTGCGTATTTGCGTGTGTGTGTGTGTGTGTGTGTGTATGTGTGTGTGTGTGTGTGTGTGTGTGTGTGTCTATACATTACATCCTATGTTGCCATGGTTGCCCCCCCTTTAGAGACCAATACCGTCACAATAAGCTATCAAAGTGTGCCCTATGCTGTTTTCATCTATATTAACGGTATAAAAAGGAAGAAACAGCCTACATTCATGAGTTAACATTTAATAATGAATACATTCATAAAATGTACTATTATACATCATATCTAATATTATTTATTCTGAGTTCAAGAGCAGCTATTCATTGTCATACGGTCTGCTGCCAGACGGGGGCGCCCCCACGTAATGACGTCGATGTTTCAACGAGCGTCTTCCTTCTTCCAAAGCGGAAGTGGCTGCTCGTCGCTCTCCCTCCTCCTCCTCCTGCTCCTCGCAACAACAGCATGGCTGACGACCAGCATGCAGTCGGAACACCAGCTGTTAATAATGGACCCCACGGCTTTATTCCGTCGTTCGCCGACGCCGCCAAACTGGTGTCGGCGCCGTACTCGTGTCTGGTGCTGGAGACGCACCGGAGACACGTGGGCCTGGCGCCCATGTTCATGAGGAGGAAGCGGACGGGCATCCAGGAGGAGCTGGACGCCGAGCTGCTCAAGTACTCCGAGAGGTAAGACAGTGGCGGCTGTACACCCACGTTACTGGAGGAGGGGGCCCACATGAGGGGGTCCACTGGCCCCTGTTACGTCATGTGCTATGTTATTATTGTCATGTTACCTCTCAATATTACCTTGCAATATTACCTCATCTGCTCTCATCATCATGTGCAATACTTCTTCTCAGTATTACCATGCTACATTACCTTTCATCATTATGTGCAGTATTCTTAATATTCTTTATATCATGTGCAATACTTCCTCTTATTATTATTATTATTATTATTATTATTATTATTATTATTATTACCACCCCTTTATTACACTTCAATTATTGCCAAATAGTTTTTGCTGACTGAATATCTTATCTTGCCTATATTTTTATACTTCTTCTAGGACTTAGACTTACTGTAAATTTGTTCTTTTATTCTATTGCTATGCAACTTGGCACAATAATTTCCTTCGGGATCAATTAAACCGGGTGGCCACATGAGGGGTGTCCAAGCTCAGTGTAGGAGCGCCACTGGCCCTGTTGCCCCCCCCTCTGGAACTGCCCAAGTATCGATGTTAACAGAATCAGTAGTAACTTAAAGGAAAACTAATCCACACCATAAACGTTCACATTGATTCTTGCTTGCTGCCTGTCAGGGATAGTTGTTTACTTCTGACATGTTGTTGTTGTTGTTTGTGTTTTCCTTGTCGTTCCATGTAGTTTGAATGGGGTCCCCTCTGGCGTACGACCACATCACCATACTGGCCCCCAGGGCGACATCTGTGACGACAACGGCTATGTCCACATGAACATAAGGCCAGTTTTGTGGTCTTCAACCCCCAACCAGGACAAAAACTGCGGGTGAGTTGATTGCTACAAATCCTAGTAGGAATGGACTACAGGAGACTGTCTCTGCTGGCCACTATTGCTAGTTTGATTGGGGTTTTTTGTCAATGAGGGCACACATTCATTAAAGAGCACGTCATATTACGGGCTCACATAGAGATCCACTTGAAAAGATATGTGCCCTTTCGGAACATGTCTGAATACAAACCCATGTTAGATGAACCACGAATACATATCCACATGGGTGGATAATAGTAGTAGGATAATCTATTTGACATATATATATTATATTCATGTCTTTTCCTGCAGGGCATAGTTTAATAAACTGGGGGTGAGCCATGTTGGCTGTCTGGTACACGGCTGCTTCAACGCCAGTGTCCCGAAGCCCAACTTGATCCCCGTGGTCACCTGGCGGGACGTGGGCCCCAGGATCGGAGCGGAGCTGGAGTTCGAGGTGAACCAGATCGACGCCGACCAGGTGGGCGTGGTCTTGATCAGGGGACGCCTGGAGAGAACCAAGTGAGTACACTGCAGTGGTAGTAGTAGTATAAAGTGTCATTTGTTTACAGCTTTTGTGGGAAACACGTTTCTAATTGTTCGTTCTGTCTGTGCTTTGCTTTTATACTGTGTGCGATTTAGCTTCTCCCCTCACTTCAGTACATTTGATCTCCCCCCCCCCACACACACACACACACACACACACACAACACACACCAATGCCTGTAGTACCCCCTGCCCCACAACAGTGTGTGACTGTGGGGGAGGAACCTCGCTAAACATTTCCAACATTCTGTGGTCACTTCAGGGTGCAGGAGATGCTGGCCATGGCTGAGACCATCATCCCTGAAGACCAGCCCTCTCCCGCTGTCCAACTGCGGACACGGCTCCGGAACCTGGCCCCAGAAGTGACACCCAGAAAGAAGGAAAGAAGAAACGTGACAGCAGCATGCTGGAGGCGGAGCTGGATGGGTTGGCCGGCCAGCGACAGCAGATTGGAAGAATTAGCGCTGATACGGTAAAGCAGGAGAGAGAGGAGGCGGGCGGCGTGGACGGCTGCACAAGCCAACTGCCAGCCGGACGGCCACCCCGGCGTCTGAGAAAAAGAGAAGAAGAAGAAGAAAAAGACGAAAAATCCGAGACGGAGACGTGTCCGAAGGAAGAGAGCGCACGAAGTGGTGGTTCACGGCGGCGCTGGAGCCACACTGCAAGTGACTCCAGCGGTTACCTTAGTGACAAGCCCAGCAGGAAGCGCAGGCTGAGGCGGTGCCCGAACTCTGCTCCACCGCGGAGCCCCAAACTCCTCCCAAGTCCAAGAAGAAGAAGAGGAAATCGGAAGTCCAGGAGTTTTGCTTGAAATGTTCTCAGGGCGGAAAAAAGAAAATCTATAAATTGGAGGTGGGATGCCCGGCTTTACAGATGAGACAAAAGGGGGCAGGGGGGGGGCTTTTGAGGTGCCCATGTCTTGTATCAATGATGGTTTGGACACAATGAACTGTTGGGCCAGGCCCCACCTCACACACACACTGTAGGTGGAGAAAAAGCCTGATCTGCAAGGTAGAATCTGTTTTGGACGCCATCGTGTGTAGTTCTCTTGAATCCCCTTAAGGGGGCGCAAGTTTACATTCAGACACCAGACCGATTTATAGCTCCTTTTACCAGATTCCTGTTAGTTACTATCAGATATGTTTATGAACAGGATGGAGGATTTGTTAAGAAAGGCAATATGGTTGCCTTTCCAAAAGTGAATATCCCAAAATGTGTAATCCGCCACCCCTGCTCGATGGCGTGAACATGGCATGAGGAAAAATTGCATTGGCAGTGTTTCGTTATATTTCATAATCAATTATTTCCAGATAATAATTGTCACTGTCTGAATACGCGTTGATGACCAGTTTCTTCATAAAACACATCGAAAGCAGTATTTTGGAGTTGTTAAGACCGAACGCGTGTGAACATAAAATCAACACTTTGCTAATAAAGAGAGCTGTATTTTGAAACGTTGTATGCCTGAATGTCTGTTATAATATGTGACTGTCCCTTTATTGGGGATCCTTCATTCCTGCACGACATGAGTACAGTATCCTTTCCCAGCCAACCTGTGGGTATAGCGCATCAGAATAGCATTAAAACATCAGCCTTGATCAGCCTTGTTTGTTCACTCTTAACACCTTCTCCCAAACTTCCCACCGCAGACACCTTCGGGGGGGGGGGGCTCCTAGGAGGCATGATGTGAGTGGTTGAAACTTATCTGCCACTCAGGCCCTTATTAGGCTAACACTTCTTTAAGCCACTTCGCGCCTCTTTCATGCTATGCTAATTGTGTTAATACTTTAGGCTTTGTACGTTTTGTGATTGCTGTGTTATTAGTGTTATCACGGCACAATGTTTATATTGGGACGTTTGGCAATATAATTGAAGTTGAGGGATGATGATGCACTGGATTGGAATAAGAGCAGCCGAGTGGATAAGAGTATTGATCCACTCGGAATTAAATGTTTTGGGGGTACACACACACACACTATTGTCCCCAGAACACACTGAGTCCACAATATCTCACCCTCAAGAATCCATAGGTCTCGTTCCTTCCTTCCTGAGGATGAGGTTGTCCTTCAATGACCCCCTCCACACCACACACACACCCCTATTCATCCCGCTTGTCTCACACACTCCTTCAACTGATGGTTTTCTTTTCCTGACCACTGTGCACCTGTAACGCCCTCCCCACCAACCCACCCACCCAATTCCCTTTCCATCGACAATCATTCATCTTGTCAGCTATTCCTACGACTCCGTCTCTTCTTGAGCCCCCCCCACCCCTCACCCCAATCCCCACTTCTGTTTCCCTCAGCACCCGGCCCCCCTCCCCTCACCCCCCACCCCTGATTTATAGTGGTTCTTGTGTTAGTTCACACGCATTCCACCACTGACACCCTCCTGCCACTGCACCCTCATATCTCGCCTCGGCCATCTATCTTCATGGGTGTGTGGTGGGGTGAGTGTGGGGGGTATGGATGAGGGGGTACGGGTAGGGAGGGGGGCTGTGGACAATCTGTAAACAAGCGTTTAAATGTTTTATTTTCATGGAGCAACCCAGATTAGACTTTTCTGTGGGTATCTCTGTGGTATCCCAACCTCCCCTCTTCTCTCTCTCTCTCTCTCTCTCTCTCTCTCTCTCTTTCTGTGTTCATCCTCTGTGTGTGTGATTTGTGGTTGAGTGTGTATGTGTCTGTGTGTGTGGTTGACTGTGCATGTGTGCCTGTGTGTGTGGTTGAGTGTGCGTGTGTGTGTGTGGTTTGTGTTGAGTGTGTATGTATGGTGTGGGTGTGTGTGTGTGTGTGTGTGTGTGTGTGTGTGTGTGTTGACGTGCACGCAGGTTTGGCTGTGCGTCTCTATCTCCTGTCAGAATTTCCAGGCCTGGCGGCTCCGACATGAAAGGAGTCGTGTGGTCTTTATGGAGAACAAACAGCGCCCTGCCTTGGCTCAGGACACACACACGCATATACACACACACGCACACACACGCACACACAAGCATACACGCGCACACACACACTACATGCAAACGCATACTTACGCACATACATAGACACACACATTGCCATTCTTGCACACATATGCACACTCCCCACACACGTGTACACTCACACACACACGGGCACTCACACACACACACACACTGAATTATTCACTCAATCATCTATCTTACTCATTCGCTCCCCTGGCCTTGCTGGTGTGCGTCCACATACACACCCCGTACTGTCTGTACTCTCTGCCCACCGGGGTGGACCGCCGATCTCCGGTCTCGGTTCTCGGTTCTGGGGTCCTGGGGATCCTGGGGGGGTTCTGGTGGGTTCTTGGCTCAGAGCCCCCATGGCTGCTTTAACTGGGCCCTAATGAGCCCCGAGAACGCACCGCTCCTCTCTCCCCAGACCCCCAAATGGCGACGGCTCGTAAAGCGCTAAGTGTTTCCACCAGTCCAACCAGTGTGTGTGTGTGTGTGTGTGTTGCCCGTGTTAGCCTCTGCAGCGTCTCAGCCGGGACTCCCGAGGCGTCTATCCAAAGCGCGGCAGCGGTCCGCCCGGCGGTCCCGCTGACATCCGTGAAATCCCTTTATGGACATTTTTTTCAAAGGCAGTTTCTCTGGAGGGGGGAGGACTTTTCTTTTTTGGCACCTCCGCCTTTGCAATCTCTCGCTTTTATGACGCTTCTTGTTTGGCTCCAGGTATTTGCCTCTGTGTGTGTGTGTGCGTGTGTGTGTGTGTGTGTACATGTTATTTGTCCCAGGAGGGCAACAAACGTGCATCATGAGTGTCACTGTCCACCCTCACACCCGTTACACACACAAACCCTCACACACACACACAAACCCTCACACACACACACACACACACACACACACACACACACACACACACACGTAATAACCCCCTTTAGACAAACAACGCTCACTGTGTGCATCGGAGGCCCATCGGAGCCCACCGTTGCCATGGCGGTCACCCACGCTCCCGAAAAGACACACGGGAGGATATCGTCCGTGGGGGACCGACTAAACTAGACTGCCACTGTTCACTGGGTCGTGTGTGTTTATGCGTGGGCGAGGACAAACGTCCAGGATTTGGGGACCTTATGTGTGGGGCTTGTGTGTTTGTTGAGTGTGCGTGTGTGTATATCCACAGCCATCCCAGACGTAGTGTACACACAACCCAACCATGGTGAGGGGTGGTTGGGAGACGGATTCTGTACGATGGGAGGGGAGACCATGCACTCAACAACAGCTAGCTAGGTGTTGACATGTGTACAGTCGGACTCCAGGAACTCCAGCTGAACGCTTGTTCCTGTTTTCATTGTGCAGAGTTCATGTTTATTTTTTCTGTGTTTGTGTTTTTGTTGTTGTTGTGTAGGCTAGTGTTTCCTCTTAAAGGGGATGAGATCGTCGGGTTAAACCTTAAAGATTGTGCCTGGATTTCTGTCAACTCTGTTATTGGCCAATCGACTAGTGAACCCACACGTTAGTGGATGGCCTTCAGGTGTTGTGTCTGTGTGTGTGCCTGTGTTTGCCTGTGTGTGTGTGTGTGTGTGTGTGTGTGTGTGTGTGTGAGATTAATAAGGCCAAGTGTAATCAGTAGTTACTGGGAGTCTGCGCAGTGTCTAGACGTCTGTCTTCTGACCAAATGGTCACTCCTCCACTCATAAACGCTCATAAACACATATGGGACAAAATAAAACACAAAAATCACAAAGTCAAAACCTAAAGTAAAACCCAGTGAAACATTTACAATATATTTCACTATTAGGACTATTAGTTTCCAAGTCATTAGATCAACACCAGGAGGGAAAAAAGTGTATATTGGAAGAATCAGGTTGAAAGTCACAGTTACGCAAGGAGCCTAATGATTTATTGTGGAAAATTCAACAGTGATGTAAAAAAAAACAAAAAAAACGGTATTAATGAGAAGTGTCAAGTGGAACAGAGGAGACGTCATCCGCGCGCACACACACACACGCGCGCACACACACACATACATACACACATACACACACACACACACGCATGCACGCACACACATTACAAACACACATACATGCACACACATACAAACACACACACACATGCACGCACACACAACACACACACACACACAACAGATTATCAGACATTCCGACGTAGCCTCCTCAAACCACACAAATATAAATATGCAGAGAGACAGAGAGACAGAGAGAGAGAGAAGAGAGAGAGAGAGAAAAAATGAACTGTTTGGCTGTGGAAAAGAAAATGATGTCATATTGAAGTAGCGTGGTGTGTAGCCCGACGGAAACAATAACCCAGGACACAGCTCAATATTTTTACGACGTTTTCGCGACGGCCCCTCCGAGCGGAGCGGAGGTGAGAGGGCGGGCGGGATGAAGAGTTGGAGGAGGAGGAGGGGAGGAGAGGAGGAGGGAAGGGGAGCGGAGGGGAGGAGAGGAGGAGGGAAGGGGAGGGGAGGGGAGCGGAACGGAGAGCACGTGGGTGGGCCCGGAGCAGCCCCGACCACTGTGTACACCAAACACATACAACACTGATTGCTGGAACAGAGACTCAAAAAGAGATGGAAGGGTGAGGAGGGGTGAGCAGGGGTGGGGGGGGGGGGGGGGGGGGGGGGGGGGGGGGGGGGGTGAGGGGGTGGGGGGGGGTGGGGGGTGAAATCGCCCTGATCGGCCTGGCAACCGCCAAACACTGAACAATGCTGTACAATAAGTGTTTGCTTGTTTGTTGTTGTTGCTGTTTGTTTTAGAGGGGTGTGTGCATCTCCTCCAATAAATGACAACACAAGTGGAAGGATCGACAATGGAGCCTGGAATTCTATTTATTGTTGTCTATTTTGTTTCGTTTTTTAATCTGTTTTTGTTGTCTGTGCCGTTTCAATCTTAAGCTCTGTGCTGCTGGACTGAACTTGGGGCGGGTGGCATGGTTGTGTGGACAGTGCTTGTTGTGTAAATACAGTTGAGTGGGGTTGGATCCCCCACTATACCCAACGCTGCTGTCCTTGAGCAAGATAAACCCTTACCCGTTCCTCCTCCTCTTTATGACAGGTATCTGAATTCACTGAATAAAAAGTATCTTGGGATAAAAGCATCTGCCTGGTTAAATAATCAATCTAACTATAAAGGAAGGAGACAGTATGAAAATTGACAGACAGTCAGAACAGACAGACAGGTCAATTTTCTCGACAACCCTTCATCCGATCGACTTCACACTTTTGCAGGTTTATTGCTATATACAGCCCCGTTCCTGGGAAAGGGGAGATAAGATAATTAATAAGATAGAGCTTTATTCACCCCGAAGGAAATTCTTGTGCCAGAGGTTGGTCAAAAACACCAACAACGTAAGAATAAAAACAATGATAATAATATGAACAGTGTATAAGCCTAATTGAGTAACAATATAGGTATGACATATTTATTTTAAAAAAATAAGTTGGTAATGGTATTGAGGAGTAGTAAGATCGGGACCTGGGACCAGGTGACGCTGAGATGATGAGGGTGGTGGAAGGAAGTGCCACCATGGTAGGCAAAGTAAACAAACAGACAAGGTATCCAAACAAAGTTGCAGGAGCACCACTTTTGACAAGTGAGAAGCAGATGCAGGCTCAGGCTGTCACTCAAACCCTTCACACGCACCACACAACTTACAGTGAATTCAGTTGCTGGTCATTAAGGAGCAGGTAAGGGCGTTGTACTCGTACTCAAGACTGTGGAGATTGGGGATCGAGCCCAGTGCCTTTTAATGGTGAACACCAGTCCTTACCGCAGGGCTACCCAGCCACTCTGGGGCTTCACTAAAACTATTGGTTCATCATGGCAACAGAAACACATCCATGAATCATTCACACATTCATGCACACAGTTTCCAAAAAATAAATTCGAGTAAATAAATACATGCCACCGTCACACTAACCGTAATCATCATCATCATCATCATCATCATCATCATCCAACGCCATGGAGGTGATCGCCCCCTGGAGCTAATCACCGCCCCCCCCCCCCCCCCCCTCCCTCCCCAAGCACCGCCCCCTTTAAACAATATTGAAACACGGCACCCTGAATCGCCAGAGTAGAGAGAGGGAGGGGGGAGGGGGGCAGGGGTAGGGGGCGAGAGACCCTTTGAGAAAATAAACACCGACATTACTCACAGAGCACTGGATGTGGGGGTGGGGGTGCGGGGGATTGGGGGGGGGGGGGTGGAGCAGCGGTGCTAAGGTGCTGACAGGAGGGAAGGGGAGGGGGGGTGCAGGGAGCTTTGGGGAGGGGGTGACAGAAGAGAGGGAGTTTGGGGGGGAGTGGGGAGGGCGGGGGGTCAGTGAGGGGGAGGAGTCCTCTAAGTGGTTTGGTGATTGGGAGGCGTAGGATCAGGAGGAGGGGAGCGGGAAGGGTTGGGGGGGCGGGGTGGCTTATGTGATGTGGTGTTGGGGTTTTTCTGGAAGTGCCACGTGCACACACACACACGCACACACACACACGCACACACACACATGCGCACATGCACACACGCAGGCTTGCTTGCACACTTCAATGTAGGCAAGGCAGCCAGTCTTCCACTGGCCACCCAGCTGTGTAAACAGCCTGTGATTGGCTGTGGGGACCGGCCAACCAGCTCATTGGATTTATGGTAAGGCTGGACTTTTGGCCCTGTGAGTCAGCTGAGACGTTATTGGGTGTGGAGCGAGAGAGACAGAGACAGAGAGAGAGAGAGAGAGAGAGAGAGAGAGAGAGAGAGAGAGAGAGAGAGAGAGAGAGAGAGAGGGGGAGAGGGAGGGGGGAGAGATAGAGGCAGCGCAACAGAGAGGGAGAGGCCCAGAGGTCAGAAGTTAAACTCATCTCTCTACCTCCCCAATCCTCTCTCTCTCTCACTCTCTCTGTCTCTCTGTCTCTCTCTCTGTTTTTCTCCCCTCCCTCATCATTGTCACTCTATCCATCTGCATCTCCCTCCCCTCCTGTGCCTGTCATCCCAACTCTCCTCTACTTCTAAATACAATTACATTCAAAGAGGTCCATTGGCCCAGCGATGCATTTCCGCTGCCAAAGTAAACGTTCAGCAGCAGAGACTCTCTCTGTCTCTCCGCTCGGGATCGGAGTCAGGGAGGACGTGTCATGGTGACTCCATAGCTCAGACTCCAGCAAATAGAGAGAGAGAGAGAGGAGGAGAGAGTGGGAGACAAAGAGAGAGGGAGGGAGAGAGACAGAGAGAGAGAGCTGACCTGGAGAACTCTAAATCAAGGAGAAAAGTGTGTGATTGTGTGTGTGTGC
>PIJE02000048.1:687712-692712 GCA_002895965.2 Coryphaenoides rupestris | reverse complement strand
TGGGTGAACAGGTGTGGTCTCGCGGCATTTCAGCACCGCGGAGAGCGACGCCTCACCTCCCGTTTACCTGTGGAGAGGTACAGTAGGCCTGTACAACACGAAGAGAGCAGGACATGTGGTCAGTGTTAAGTATGAGTCTTTGCTGAGTCTGTCAGGTCCACTAAATATATAGACGCCGGCTGCCTGCTGTGCCGTTTAGGCCTATACTCGCAATACAAACACGGCTGCTTTAATGACCCCACGCGTAGGTTTGCCTAAATTATGTCAGAGAAAGAGGAAGAGATATGTTGAAGGTAATGCAGGTATAAAGCAGCAAAATGCAGCAATGCATGCAAGGAAAGGGGACTTGTGCATGGAGCAGGCACGCGTGTGTGTGTGTGTGTGTGTGTGTGTGTGTGTGTGTGTGTGTGTGTGTGTGTGTGTGTGTGTGCGTGCGTGCGTGCGTGCGTGACTACAAACCTGCGTGGTGCATGGTTTGCGCGTGCACGTGGCCGTGGTCCTGCCATTGGGTCTTTCTTCTCACCTCCACTGTTGACTTAACGCCCCGGCCCCAGTCAGCCGCATCAGCGACCCCTGCTGTGAGCTCGGATCCGCCCTGAGCTTCTCTCCGCCCCGCGGGACGTGCCTGTCTTTTAAACCCGAGCCCGCCGCGCCGCTGCCCGTGTGGAGAGCTCTGCGGGAGTCGGACCCGTAACCGTGGAGGCGCGCATACCTCGGCACCGGCGGGTATGCGGACGGGAAAATAAACACCTTGTCTGCTTACGAGCAGACATCCCTGCTGTTCCAACCTCCTGTTTGTCTTCTAAGTTTCCCTGCCACCGCTCCCGTCTCCTTTTTTTAAACTTTTTAACGATACAAGAATACATGTAGAAGTGATTGTTTGATCTGCTATAGGCCTATGTGGACAAAAATGAATGTGTAATGAATGTCATTTGTGATTGTGATTGTTTTCAAAATGGAAATTAAATACAATAGGCCGCCTATACGTATACATTGTTATAGGAGGCAATTACATTGCCCTTATGATGAAAACTAAATTAAACAATGAATGAGAAATACGGCCTATACCAAACTAGACCCGCACATGCAGTTACACTTCAACAATGATTCTTTAACAGGACAACAAGTCATACAAGTCGTGATAGAGTTGCATAGTTCTCTAAACCAAACCTCCCCTTTCCCGGGAGAGAGGTATTATGTTACAGCCCTCCTCATCCCGTCCAATCACAGGGTCTCCCCCGAACCCTCCTGGCCTATAAGAACCCCGCGGCTCTGGCGGACGGCTTTCCGTGCACGACGCGCGCTTTCCCGTTATAAGTGTCATACGACTAAAGAGGCCAGACGCAGCGTGTCTCTGTCGTGTCTCTGTTGTTCTGCATCTGTAACGTGAACATCTGTTAGCCAGAGAGAGACGGAAAAAGCATACTTTGGAGAGGAGACGCGATGCGGGAAGAGGACTCCCCGATGGACAGCGCGGGGAACAGCGAAGAGGAGACGGAGCGGCAGCCGCGCAGAGGAGCGCGGAAGCGGCGCGCGCCGCCGCAGATGAGGAAGAACACCGTCGAGGAGGAGGAGGAGGAGGAGGAGGAGGAGGACGACAACAACAACGAGGAGGAGGAGGAGGAAGGAGGCCTGGAAAGCCCCAACCACCCCGGGAAGAAGAAGAAGAAGGGTCGGAAGAGCAGCGGCAGTTGTTGCGGGAGCAGCGACGACACCAGCGGCGGCAGCCCGCGCTCCTTCGACGACCTGCACACGCAGCGCGTGATGGCGAAACGTGCGCGAGCGCCAGAGGACGCAGTCGCTGAACGAGGCGTTCACGTCGTTACGTAAGATCATCCCCACGCTGCCCTCGGACAAGCTGAGCAAGATCCAGACGCTGAAGCTGGCCTCGCGCTACATTGACTTCCTGTACCAGGTGCTGCAGAGCGACGAGCTGGACGGCCCCCCGCGCGGACCAGCTGCAGCTACGTGGCGCACGAGAAGCTCAGCTACGCGTTCTCTGTGTGGAGGATGGGAGGCGCGTGGTCCCTGTCCACCACCACCACCACCCACTAGTCCAACTAGTCCCCCCGCATACTGGTAAGCTCCATCACGACGGTTCCTCACTTCATTTCCATCATAATCATTAATAATAAATTCGGGGTACCCCGGGTCGTCACTATAGGGCAGTACCCTCTAAGGTGCAGCTTGTGTACCTTGAGTATTGGGTGCTTATTTGTACCCTTGTGGTCTTGTACCTCCGGTGTACCAGTACAATAATTGATCTTTATAAAGAGTACAACATATTCACATGTAGGGCTGTTATTTATGTACTGGTAGGCCGATGTCCAAGAGGGCCTGTTATTTTTTGTACACACACCACACCACATCAACACTCTTGACTTGACACGTTACGTTAATTGGAAATTGGAAATAAAACGTGAATGGGATAGACATAGATGAATCATCATGTGTATTATTCATCGATCTGGGAACCTAATGATCTGTTCTATTCACAGTTGTTCCGCCTTGTGACTTGGGAGCCACTGTACCATGCCTGACTCTGCAATGGACTCCGTGAGGCCGCAGAACATCCAACACACACCGAGCAAAGCCTACCGAACACGGGCCCTGCTGGAAGTTATAGGCCCTCGAAGGAGAGAGAGCGAGAGAGAGAGATAGAGAGAGAGAGAGAGAGAGAGAGAGAGAGAGAGAGAGAGAGAGATGGGCCTTTTTATAGTCCTACTCACGGACAATGTAATAACAAGAAAAACAACACAACAACAACAATAATAATAATAATAATATTCATAATAATGATAAAAAATAATAAAATACATATTATTACAACGGCTTAATAATAATAATTATTATTATTATTATTATTGTTATTATTATTACTGTTGTTTTTTTTAATCATTATTATTGTAGCCGAATAATAATAACAATTGCCTAATAATAATAATAATAATAATAATAATAATTATAATTATAATAATAATAACAATAGCCTAATAATACTGCATGTGCACAAGGGGGCATGGAAGAAGGAAAGTTGGATCTCAGACGGCCACTGCGACTTGATGAATGTTGTGAACAAAGGAGAACGAAGACTATCAGGTCCAAAGCACCTCTCTGTGTTGAGACGACTCTCAGAGACCCTCAGAGACCCTCAGAGACCCTCAGATGACAATCCGTTTCACATTCCGTGTGCCAAAGGACAGATGAAATATTTATTTTTCTACACATTTTTTTACGATTTCTATTTCGCAAATGAAAGTTATTTATTTTTTTTATATTACAGAATGGAGCCGAATAAGACGTATAGCTTATAGGCAAATGCATTTTGAGTGTGACGATGTACATATTTGACTAGTCGAATGTCTAAAATAAAAGGCATATTTCCTATTTTCGTGTGTCTGGATGTTAATAAATCTATTCTATCTTTCCATCTTGCGACACGCCCAACAATAAGCTGAATGTTTCATAATAAACGGATTATGTTTGGCATTCATATCTAGCTCCTCATTATCCACTGCGCCAATATAACCCTCCACTATTATTGCAGCCGAAACGAATACCTGTTTATTTCGTCTTCCAAAATATTGCTGCATAGCTTTCGACGAAATAATTCAGAATTAAATGAAATATATATATGAAGGAGGGAAGGGCCTTAGTGAGGTATGAGAAGCATGTCTGGAATCCCCAGATGTTCCCATGAGAGCAGCGTGACTGAGTGTATTCTGCAGGTGCTCCAATATTAGGTGTGTTATTTTAATGGTTTAGTCCCTAGGTCGGCCAAACCATGCAATAAAGTGTGATTAGCGCTGTGGCAGGCCATGGGTGCGGTTTAAGTTAAATTATTTTCATAAAAACAACAACGCACAATTATTAGACAAATCCTGCAGATCTTCTCTTAAATATGTAATTACAGCCTTACAGCCTGGGACCCCTGACCCATGAAAACCTTCAAATGGTCATGTAGTCAATTTGATGTTGAATCTATTTTAATGCGTGACGAAAAAAGTAGTGGGCTCATCTTGGTCGCCCAAAATAACGACGGAGTTACGTCTATAAAACCAAGTATTGACATGCGTAAGGTAAACGCATCAGCTTTGATGAGCCCCCCCCGCGGGACCCCCGAGTACAGCACCGGGGCAATCGATTCCCGCCCTAAGATCACCGTGGCCGTGTTATCTTAAACTTGAGGCCGTTATACCCTGACACGAAGGAATGTCACCTCTGATTCTTCAAAACACCAACGCCAACCCTCACGCACACACACACACACACACACACACACACACACACACACTCTCTCTCTCTCTCTCTCTCTCTCTCAAATAAGGTTTCTCACGCCAAGCACAGGAGTGAATACATTCCAAGGGATTGAAGAGGGTCGTGCGAGTCTCTTTGATGTGTGGACGGTGAACGGGGGTCGTTATCAGTGTGATGGAGGCGCCCTGGCTGTAAGTGCGCCGTGTGATTTATAGACTATACTCGGGAGATAAATCCTCATCCCCAAAGTCTGTCTCTGTTCTCATCCTGGCTCTCAGTAAACACATTCGTCTTCTGTCCAAACGTGGAGATATTAGATTGTGTTGGCTAAAAACGCTTCTTTTGTCTGAATGTAAATCTGAACGGAGTTTCACATAATCCAAGAAAAATCATATCCACCATCTTATCCAAGACAGGGGGAAAAAAAGTGCCATAGTTTTATTCCTCAATATTTTTGGAGGATTGAAACTGTTTTTTTTGCGTTAAATGTCTTTAAAAAAAGTCTTTATTTTTAAAGTTTATAAAATTGTAGAACACAAAAATGCATCTCTTTCTTTCCCTTTTCATTGGTCCCTTTACTCAGAAGTTAACCGCTCTAGGTAATGAGTCCTGGTTTACATTAACCCTCAACACTCCAAGAAGACACTGGAGAGGAAGTGAGAGAGAGGTAGAGAGAGGTAGAGAGAGAGAGAGAGAGAGAGAGGAGAGGGGGGAGTCAGATTTGCAAGTCTGGTTTCCATTAA
>PIJE02000048.1:570212-680212 GCA_002895965.2 Coryphaenoides rupestris | reverse complement strand
ATGTCCTAGCATATAACGACAATACAGATTGAGAAGTCACTAGCATAACATCTATGAGCTGCCGGGACCCATTTCCCCCGTTACATCGCTCACCCCAGAGCCATGAATTACCCGAACTTCGGCAACACCGCACCAACCGACCCATTTCGACGCGGCCTACCACCCCTCAGCAGCAGTCTACTGACGAAACCCACTACAAAAACCAGATCATAACACACCCAAGCCCAACTAAAACAAGTTGACTCCCACCCACAGCCTCATCCACCCACAATCGAAACATGACGGCACAACACAAACGAAAACCAAAAACCTGCTGCGCGCCGTCCCAAACGCACATCAATCAACCAGAAACGAATTCGTACGCCACACGCGCTGTAATCCCAAAGTGCGGACCTCACCGGCCAAACATACGCACTGAGGTCGAACGTATGCATGCCACCATTGTCGGCTATGTCCACATATCACTGATCCCGCCACCCGAACGTCACTTCCAATCCACTATCTAAAACCACGCCCTGTACCTCCCAGTTCGTGTGTTCAACGTACCCGCCTCCGACCGCCGACCACGTGTCAGCCCTATCCCTATCGTCGGTTCTCCGTCACAGAATAAATCCTCTCTCTACTAATGTACTGACTCTCCCGACTTCGCACACTGATAATCATAGTCGCCTTGCGCCTCTTCCTGCAGCAGAAGTCACCAATAGCAAAGTGGTATCCCCTCTGTCAAACTCCACTACTGAATTAGCAGAGACTAAAGAGGCATCTACGTGGCGTGCGCCGACTACACACTGGTAGCCAGCTGAATACCTCACGACCATAACCGCAACGGCCGCCATCGACTCTCCGACCGAGGACCCCAATAGAACTCAGCGCTAGATTTCCTGCATACCGCGTTCTGGCCCTGCCCGTACCACACCATCCGCAGCTCTCATAATTACATAAACAATTAAAACACTAGATTAAAAAAAAAAAATAACACACACACACACACACACACACACACACACACACACACACACACACACACACACACAGAGACACACACACAGGCACACACACAGGCACACACTCACACACGGTGTGTGTGGTGAACGCATTAGGCCCCTGAGGACAGTGCCCGGTGCAGCTACAACTCATTGACCTCTGACCTCTGTAGCTGACCCGGTTCCACGGGCTACATGTGTCCCATTTGGGACCACAAACCCCCCTATTCACCTCCACCCACCTCTGGCTGGCTACCCCCCCTGGACCCCTCATACGTCTTAGCGGGGGACCGAGTGACAGAGCCTCACTGTGGAGGACCAGGTGATGAATATTCTGATGCAAGATGCATTGAAAAACACTTACAGAAAATAGAAAAGATAGGGGTAGAGAGAGAGAGAGAGAGAGAGAGAGAGAGAGAGAGAGAGAGAGAGAGAGAGAGAGAGAGAGAGGAGAGAGAGAGAGAGAGAGAGAGAGAGAGAGAGGAGAGAAGAGAGAGAGAGAGAGGAGAGAAAGAGAGAGAGAGAGAGAGAGAGAGAGAGAGAGAGAGAGAGAGAGAGAGAGAGAGAGAGAGAGGAGAAGGAGGAGAGAGAGAGAACGGTTGATCAATGTGCCGAGGCGAAATCTGAATACCGAAAAACAAACACGAATAAATAAAAGAATAAAACCGGGGAGGTGAGAGCACACAGGATGGAAAGTGAGAGATAGATGGAGGGGGGAGATAGGAGGGAGGGAGAGAGTGGGGGGGGGGGGGGGGGGGTGGACGTCGGAGAGATGCAGCAGCATGAATGGTTGCATGGCTCCAGCCCCTTGCAGCTATTTATCTTGGAGATTGAGTTAAGCGCAGCCTCTTATAACTCTGCGCATACCAGACAATATCACAGTGGCCCCCGGTCTGGCAGCATAAACATACGGCGCTCTATCAAAGACCCACACCACTCCATTCAAACACATAGGCCCTCTCTCTCTCCCTCTCTCTCTCTGTCTCTCTCCCTCTCAGTCTCTGTCTCTCTGTCTCTGTCTTAACTTAATTTGCTTCCCGCTGTACCAAGGCCGCCGTTATTGGATTTTAGAGGTTAGAATGTTTTGCTGTCTAATTTGGTCTGAAAGCGAGAGAATCGAGGGGGGGGGGGGGGGTATTGATGAAGGTTTAAGGGCATTTCCAGTGTTTACTTTACAAAAAACACACACTCCTGTCTTATCTGGGCTGGATCAGAGCCACGTCAGAACGGAGAGGCAGAGTCACGCACCCCCACGCCGCTGTGAGAGAAGGCATCGATGTTTCTTTTTGACGCAAGGAAGAACCCAATATGGACACTCTCTCTCTCTGTCTCTGTCCCTGTCTCTGTCTCGGTATCTCTCTCTCTCTCTCTCTGTCTCTCTCTCTCTCTCTCTCTCTCTCTCTCTCTCTTTTGTCTCTCTGTTCTTCTCTCACTCTTCTCTCCTTCTCTTGCGTGTCCCTCTCTCCTCCTCCTCCTCCTCCTTTCTCCTCTCTCTCTCTCTTCTCTATCTCTCTCTTTCTGCCTCTCTCTCTTTTCTTTTCCTCTCCTCCTCCACCACTCTCCTCTCCTCCCCTCGCCTCCCCCATCCTCCTCTCTTTTCCTCTCACCCTTCTGCCATTTACTTCTACTCTGCTTTTCTTCATGCCTCAAAATCCACACATACACACACACACACACACACACACACACACACACACACACACACACACACACACACACACACACACACACACACACACACACACACACACACACACACACACACACACACACACACACACACACACACACACACACACACACACACACACACACACACACACACAAACACACACACACACACACACAAACACACACACACACACACACACACACACACACACACACACACACACACACACACACACACACGGACACAATGTGTATGAGTGTGTAACCACACAGGGATAAACAAAACAGAGTGTGTTAGAGAAATAAAAAGCTGCTGATGCGGTGATTATATGCGTTTTCTCTCAAAGACAACGTCTGATTCTGTGATGTTTGTGTATGTTGACAGGTCCTTGTTATTTTTGTTGTTTACCTCTTGTTGAATAATTGAAAAGTTTGCTTCTCTCTCTCTCTCTCTCTCTCTCTCTCTCTCTCTCTCACATCTCTCTTCTCACTCTCTCTCTATCTCGCTCTCTCTTGCTCTCTGTTTTTGTCACTTCCCCTCTGTCTGTCTGTCTGTCTCTCTCTCTTCTTATCTCTGTATGTTTTCTCTCTCTCTCTCTCTCTCTGTATGTCTCTCTCTCTCTCTCTCTCTCTCTCTCTCATTCTATCTCTGTTCCTGTGTCCCTCTCCCACTCTCTGTGTCTCTGTGTGTGTGTCTGAGTGTCTCTTTCCCACTCTGTGCCTGTCTAAAGGTGTTGCTGGCATGGTTTTATAGGCCTGGTGTTGGGTAGCATGTGAACCTTTTGCTTTTTTGTAAGGTCTTGTAAAACTGCCCTAAATGCCCAATAACTCCCCTTCTGCTGGCAGCGTGGCAAGGGTTGGTACCGGCCTCGCACACACACACACACACACACACACACAGTCAGAAACAACCTAAAGTTGGTGCACAATCCTCTGAAGAAATTAAGCTGCAGGGAAAAGAGTGAACATAGGAAGTAACACAGAGATGGTGACTCAGAGTTCCTTTCTATGCATACCATTTTGTCTGCGTGTGTGTGTGTGTGTGCATGCATGTGCGTGCGTTTGTGCGTGTGTGCAGATGTGACTCAAACAAAATAGTGAGAGCACAATAAAAAGTCAGACGCCAGGATTGCAAAAAGGCAGGGGGATTATGTGTGTATGTGTTTTAATGTGTGTGTGTGTGCGTATGTGTGTGTGTGTGGTGTGTGTGTCTGTGTTGGTTGTACTGTGTGTTGTGTGTGGTGTGTGTGTGTGTGTGTGTGTGTGTGTGTGTGTGTGTGTGTGTGTGTGTGTGTGTGTGTGTGTGTGTGTGTGTGTGTGTGTGAAGGGTGTGGAGGGTTATAAATAGTTTGGTCATCTGGAGTACATTAGAGATACAGTGCTTAAGTGAACAGGTCCGCTACCTGCAGCCACAGAAACCTCAGTGCAGGTTCCATGACCCAAGGGAGTGAGCACACACACACACACACACACACACACACACACACAACACACACACACACACACCACACACACACACACACACACCAAACACATACATGCACACACACACATACACGCACATGCACATGCAAACGCAGACATGGATGGATGCACACGTTGGGGAAATCACGTTGCACCAAGTTTTAGCATATATTTATCTTACTGGTATGTTGTCTCTCGACGCTTAAACAGCTCAATGGAGTTCACCATGAAGTCTGTTAAATGTCTTCTACAGTGAGCAGTGAAGATAGGGACTCACTCATGCCTCTGCCTCATAGTCATTCATGTTATATTCTTTTGATATTCATTAATTAATCTCCAACCTACCATATAATGGCAATCATTAGTCACGGCTCATTAATATGAATTCATGTTTTCAAAGCAACCAGGTCATTGTAAGCATGAAACAAAAATAAATATAATATAGTCTAACATATAATATAGTCAAATCTTTTTTTGGGGAGGGAAATGTTTCACAGATCTTATTTGGAGATTTTAAAGACTGAGATTTAAATAGAAATAATGATGATGATAATAATAATAAGAAGAAGAAGAAGAAGAAGAAAGGAAAGGTTTTATATATGTGTTGCAATAATTGTACAGCACCGAGAAACAAAAATAGATTTTTTGTGTTTTTTATGCAGGTCGGCAACAACAACAAGTGGACCAAAGTAAATCTTGCTGGCTGCTTCCTGGCCTAGCTGGCTGGCTGACTGGGCTGAACATCCAGGCCATTAGGGCGGGGCCCCCACAAGAATATTGACTCAGCTATTAAGTGGTTGGCTTTGACATCAATCTAATGGGAGGGTAAGCATACTGTCTAGGAATGGCTGTTAGCTTAAAACTTACCATGCACCACAAACCCATGGGCCACACACACACACACACACACACACACACACACCAGCACCTGCATGCGCACACACACACATACACAGCCCTCTCTCTCTCTCTCTCTCTCTCTCTCTCTCTCTCTCTTGCTGCCCTTTACTATGAGTCTTTGCCCAGGTATTTTGTTTCTTTCTCTCTTTCTTTTCTTTCGTTCTGACTTTCTTTCTGTCGGCTCTTCAACTGCACTCGGTGTCGCAACCAAGATTATGTCTTGAGTTATTAATTCCCAGATATTGAGATTATAACGCAGACATTCCATCTCCTGAATCCCGGTGAAGCTGCTCTCTATGTGTGTGTGTGTCTGTGTGTGCGTGTGTGTGCGCATGTCTGTGTGTGTGTCACTGATGTGCCAATGATCCAGTGGCCAGAGTCCATAAGGTTTTCTTGATGTCTGAGACTGTCGATATTTATCTGTTTGACTCGTCATCAACTTACTTGATATATCACCTCACCCTCTATCCAATCAACATCGTCATCTCCATCAGCAACTGGTATATCTTTATTATCCTGTGATTTTATCCGGTTGTGAAGACATTTTAGACCAGAACATTTCAACATAAACGCTAACAAATGAGGAAGCAGTGTATTACCATTGTTTGTTTAGGTTGTATTACTTCCAGAGGTGGAACACACTGCTGTCTAGTTGTGGTTGATTTGCTTGTCAAGGAAGTGCAGATGTATTGGTACATGCACACCTTAAAATCAAATAATTCCGGTCAGGTCGCCGTGTCGATGACGAATGTATAAGACAGAGTGATGGTCAACCCTCCCAAGTGTGTGTGTGTGTGTGTGTGTGTGTGTGTGTGTGTGTGTGTGTGTGTGTGTGTGTGTGTGTGTGTGTGTGTGTGCGTGTGTGTGTAAAAGTGTGTGTTTCGGTGTGTGCATGGCGGGGTTATAGTGGCCCTGGGTGACACTGGGTAGATTAGAGGTGACTCAGGCTAAATGTTTGCAGATGAGAGCTTCCAATATCTAATCACTGCGGTAATAAGGGTCAGGCGAGGTGGGCTATTAGGCCACTGAGCCCGCGGCGGTTTAGGTAGCCAGGGGTCAAGATGTTTACTCCAAAATCAACCGTGATATGTGTGTATGTGGGTGTGTGTGCATGTGTGTGTGTGCATGTGTGTGTGTGTTGTCTCTTGGTCACTATAGCCCTGGGGATATGTGAAGCTGGACAAACAGTCAGGACCACAAATCTGCCCTGAGTTCCTGCCCTTCCACTAACATCCCCCTGGACCCCCATTCCCCCTCCACATATGAACACACACACACACACGTCACGTCATTGTAAAAACACTTAAAACACTCGAATGTGGATACGTCCCAGATCTGGATTTCAAATAACTCTTCCGAGGTTTTTAAAGGTATAAATAGGTTCTGTTTTTTTGAGATGGCAGAGAAAGACTTACTAAATATAGTTTGGGTCATGCTGGGGATTTGATGTATGTAATTATATTATTCTAAAAACAAGAAGGATGCTTACTTAAAAAAAATCTTGTATTGAACCTTTCTCCAGCTCTGTCGTTATTTCCAAAAGTGCTTTTTTAAAATTTTCAACAGGAAGCTTGTGTATGGCTACGCAGAGATAAGGAAGCTATACATTTCACCTTAAAACAAATTCAAATAAACCGTCTTTTCATCCGTTTAGGAAATTCCACCATTGCGGTCGGGGAGTATGGCGGACAGAAATACCACAAGTCTTTAGGGAACGTCGCAAGGGGGGGGGGAGGTTTTCCCGTAATTTCGGGCCTGTGCAACCTCAGCAACTACCTCATTTTTTTTTTTCTTCACTTTGTGGCTTATTTCTTGAGATAGCGCAGGTAGCCGAGCGTTCTGTTTTCCACGACCGTTTAGCTCTCACGAGGCTGTGATAAGAGACGAAAAAAAACAATAAATGGGGAGAAAATGGATGGAAGGAGGGATTAAGTAGGAGGAGAGAAATGGAGGAGAGGTCGAAAAAAGGGGGCATTTTTCAAATGGAGAATCATTTGTCTGCTCTGTCACGATACTGCGCAGAACCACTTCCTGTGGCTCAGGTTTCATTGTGTGTGTGTGTGTGTGTGTGTGTGTGTGCGCGCGTGCACGGTTAAACGTGTGTCTATGCGTGCCCTCGTATGTATTTTCGTATGTATGCCTTAGGCGCTTTGTCGAGTTTGTCGATGTGCCAAAATGTGTGTGCACATTTATGTGAGTGTGTGTGTGTGTGTGTCGTTGAGTTTTTATGTGCGTGTGTGTGTATGTGTGGTTGTGTTTTTATGTGTGTGTGTGTGTGTGTCTAAGAGAGAGAGAGAGGGAGAGAGAGAGAGGGAGGGAGGAAGATATAGAGTAAAAGAGAGCAAAAAAAAAACATACAAAAAAGTGAGGCCGAGAATGGGGGGAGGGGGAGGGGTCACTTCCTGAAGCCAGCCCTGATTTGGGGGGCCTTCGCAGTGGAGCTGCTGGAACCGAGATGGGGCGCAGCGAAAGGTTCTGGGCACTGTTACAAAGCCTTGTCTTAGAGAGCACTGGACTCACACACACGCACACACAAATGCACACAGACACACGCACCCAGATAAATATACACACATAACACACGCAACACACGCATACGCATACACACACATACTCATATACATGCACAACACACACACACACACACACACACACACACACACACACACACGCACACACACACACACACACACACACACACACACACACACACACACACACACGACACACACACATGTGTGTGTGTGTGTGTGTGTGTGTGTGTGTGTGTGTGTGTGTGTGTGAAGGAGTTATAAATAGTTTGGTCATCTGGAGTACATTAGAGATACAGTGCTTAAGTGAACAGGTCCGCTACCTGCAGCCACAGAAACCTCAGTGCAGGTTCCATGACCCAAGGGAGTGAGCACACACACACACACACACACACACACACACACACATACACACACACACATACACATGTGGAAACCACACACACACACACACACACACATGCACACACACACATACACGCACATGCACATGCAAACGCAGACATGGATGGATGCACACGTTGGGGAAATCACGTTGCACCAAGTTTTAGCATATATTTATCTTTCTTGTGTGTGTGTGTGTGTGTGTGTGTGTGTGTGTGTGTGTGTGTGTGTGCATTCGTGCATGTGTATGTGTATGTGTGTGTGTGCGTATGCGTGTGTATGCGTGTGTTTTTATGTGTGTATATTTATCTGGGTGCGTGTGTCTGTGTGCATTTGTGTGTGCGTGTGTGTGAGTCCAGTGCTCTCTAAGACAAGGCTTTGTAACAGTGCCCAGAACCTTTCGCTGCGCCCCATCTCGGTTCCAGCAGCTCCACTGCGAAGGCCCCCCAAATCAGGGCTGGCTTCAGGAAGTGACCCCTCCCCCTCCCCCCATTCTCGGCCTCACTTTTTTGTATGTTTTTTTTTTGCTCTCTTTTACTCTATATCTTCCTCCCTCCCTCTCTCTCTCTCCCTCTCTCTCTCTCTTAGACACACACACACACACACATAAAAACACAACCACACATACACACACACGCACATAAAAACTCAACGACACACACACACACACACTCACATAAATGTGCACACACATTTTGGCACATCGACAAACTCGACAAAGCGCCTAAGCATACATACGAAAATACATACGAGGGCACGCATAGACACACGTTTAACCGTGCACGCGCGCACACACACACACACACACACACACACACACAATGAAACCTGAGCCACAGAAGTGGTTCTGCCGCAGTATCGTGACAGAGCAGACAAATGATTCTCCATTTGAAAAATGCCCCCTTTTTTCGACCTCTCCTCCATTTCTCTCCTCCTACTTAATCCCTCCTTCCATCCATTTTCTCCCCATTTATTGTTTTTTTTCGTCTCTTATCACGGCCTCGTGAGAGCTAAACGGTCGTGGAAAACAGAACGCTCGGCTACCTGCGCTATCTCAAGAAATAAGCCACAAAGTGAGGAAAAAAAAAAATGAGGTAGTTGCTGAGGTTGCACAGGCCCGAAATTACGGGAAAACCTCCCCCCCCCTTGCGACGTTCCCTAAAGACTTGTGGTATTTCTGTCCGCCATACTCCCCGACCGCAATGGTGGAATTTCCTAAACGGATGAAAAGACGGTTTATTTGAATTTGTTTTAAGGTGAAATGTATAGCTTCCTTATCTCTGCGTAGCCATACACAAGCTTCCTGTTGGAAAATTTTAAAAAAGCACTTTTGGAAATAACGACAGAGCTGGAGAAAGGTTCAATACAAGATTTTTTTTAAGTAAGCATCCTTCTTGTTTTTAGAATAATATAATTACATACATCAAATCCCCAGCATGACCCAAACTATATTTAGTAAGTCTTTCTCTGCCATCTCAAAAAAACAGAACCTATTTATACCTTTAAAACCTCGGAAGAGTTATTTGAAATCCAGATCTGGGACGTATCCACATTCGAGTGTTTTAAGTGTTTTTACAATGACGTGACGTGTGTGTGTGTGTGTGTTCATATGTGGAGGGGGAATGGGGGTCCAGGGGGATGTTAGTGGAAGGGCAGGAACTCAGGGCAGATTTGTGGTCCTGACTGTTTGTCCAGCTTCACATATCCCCAGGGCTATAGTGACCAAGAGACAACACACACACACATGCACACACACACATGCACACACACCCACATACACACATATCACGGTTGATTTTGGAGTAAACATCTTGACCCCTGGCTACCTAAACCGCCGCGGGCTCAGTGGCCTAATAGCCCACCTCGCCTGACCCTTATTACCGCAGTGATTAGATATTGGAAGCTCTCATCTGCAAACATTTAGCCTGAGTCACCTCTAATCTACCCAGTGTCACCCAGGGCCACTATAACCCCGCCATGCACACACCGAAACACACACTTTTACACACACACGCACACACACACACACACACACACACACACACACACACACACACACACACACACACACACACACACACACACACTTGGGAGGGTTGACCATCACTCTGTCTTATACATTCGTCATCGACACGGCGACCTGACCGGAATTATTTGATTTTAAGGTGTGCATGTACCAATACATCTGCACTTCCTTGACAAGCAAATCAACCACAACTAGACAGCAGTGTGTTCCACCTCTGGAAGTAATACAACCTAAACAAACAATGGTAATACACTGCTTCCTCATTTGTTAGCGTTTATGTTGAAATGTTCTGGTCTAAAATGTCTTCACAACCGGATAAAATCACAGGATAATAAAGATATACCAGTTGCTGATGGAGATGACGATGTTGATTGGATAGAGGGTGAGGTGATATATCAAGTAAGTTGATGACGAGTCAAACAGATAAATATCGACAGTCTCAGACATCAAGAAAACCTTATGGACTCTGGCCACTGGATCATTGGCACATCAGTGAAAGTCAGACCACACCACCATCTAACAATAAAGTATTATGGCTATAATTACATTGAATTAAATCTAGCATCAACTTGAGAAGTGGAGTTATTCAATTCATATTGGCACATACATCTGTACATGCATAGTTACATAGATACAGACAGGCAGACAGACATAAAGACAGACAGACAGACAGGCAGGCAGGCAGACAGACAGACAGAGAGACATACATATGTGTGGTTGGTCGGGAGGGTTTATTGGAGACAGATGTTTAGGGAGAGCGGTGGCGCCCTCTGTCGGTGAATAGTATACATTGAGTCTTGAGGCCAAACATCTATTTACACCTTTCTTTTTTCTCATCGTCTGGCGTTCTCCTTCTATCTATCTTTCTTTCTTTTTTTCTTTCTTTCTTTCATTTTTGTCAAATACAGTTTCGGGGTGAAAAATCCTGTGGACGGAAAACACTTTATATCTCTCTCTGCACTGCGCCAACATTGCAGAAGAAAATCCTTGTATTGTGCAATTAGTAGAGCTGATGATTCTCATGATAAAAATGCATAAGATAACATATAGAACTGCATTAATCCCGAAGGAAATTCTTGATAAACGGGTATGCTGTCTGTAAAAAGTGATGTGTAACATGTTCATGCAATCTTTGTGTCAGCACTGTTATTATAACATTAATACAATATTATGACGTTGCTATTAGGCTATTATTTATTAACATTTTTTAATTAGTATTTGTATTGTTGTTATTGTTATCAAATCCCAAATGTTGGGATTTGATAACAATAACAACAATACAAATACTAATACTTAAAAAAACAACAACAACAATAACAACAATTTTTTAAATAAATAATAGCAGAAACATATTTGACATTGTATATATTACATTTAATGTAATATATACAATGTCAAATATGATCCTGCGTCATCGCTTATCAACCAATCCGCGCGTGACGTCAGGAAAAAGGGGGCGTGTCGTGGTGACGTCACGTAAACCTTGCAACATGGCGACTCTCCAGAGAGAGTACGGAGACTGGAGACGCTACCGTTTTTAAACGCGCAAACGCGAAAACAGGAGGCGGGACGCGCGGATCTACAGACACGATGTGGTGGGGTGGTTAGCAACACGCCACCGCCGCCGCCCGTCCAACACAGCGTTTAGCGTTAAGCGATGCTCGCAGAGGTAAGTCGGCGACATGCCCACTAGTTTGTAATGTGTTGTAATGTGACAGCTAGCCGTTACAGTAGGCCAGCTGTGGAGCCAGAGCCGTAGCCGTAGTCCCCTCGGAGCCGTAGCCCCCCGGAGCCGTAGCCGTAGCCCCCCCGTCCAGGTACACACGCACCGCGGCCGGGGCTGGGCGGCTCACCAGCGGCTCTTCTCCGGTTCAAAAAAAAAATAAAGCCCCATCAGCTAATGGTGCGTTGCAGTTGTACTTGGAAGTCGGAAATTCTGGCTTCCGAGTTAAGTCAGAGGAGGAGGGATTCAGTGGTAACGCCCCCCCCCCTCCTCCCTGAAGCCGGAATACCAACTGGTCAGAAAGAAGTCGGAAGAACCTCACCGCCCCCCCCCCGACTTCAGTCAACTCGGGTGTGACGTCATTCCAAGCTCCTAACTCATGAAACAATATTGTTGACAGTGTTCCAGTTCACTCAGCGGGGGGGTGGGTGAGGTTCTTCCGACTCTCAGAGCTGGAATTCCGACTTCAGGAGGCGTTCCCCCTGAAACTTCCAACTTGGAAGTCAGAAATTCCGACCTTTGAGCACAACTGGAAGGCAACCTTTGGTGTCACTCAAGCCAGGATTACACGGCTAATACGAAGAGCCTGTGACACACAGGAGCCGCACTAGTGCTGCAATAAGCTCCGTGGAAGCCATGTCGACAATATGCGCTTTTTAGGTGATATGAATCACAAAGAGATTACTAAAAGAGGACTTTCGCTATCACAACACATTAAGGTGAGACCCGACCCGTGTTCCGTGTTCATGTGTGTGTGCAGATTTGCTTGACCAATGGCCTCAATGGTCAAAACGATAGCAGCACTTTCACTTGTACCTAGTTAGTTATGTTGTGGTGGTGGCAAGCTTACTAGAGGCTAGGGTGGCTGGCACACTGCTCAGGTGCAGGGCTCCCAAAGACATCTCTTATCATCTGACCCACTGATAAACAACTTCCCCACAGCACAGCGACATCATTGTGTATTGACCATCAATTATTTTGTAGACCCTTTGTTTGTATGCATAAGTGGGCCACTTTGTTGCAGTTTGCATTCTGACAGGTTGGCTGCTCACCCGGACAGGGCACCTGTGTGCAGTTTGTTGCTGACACTGAATGTCACAAAGGTCTCTGGGTCTTGCATAACTTCAACAACTACACAGTCTTGACAATGTCCACACGTCTTGGTATGTCAATCATTTGTCACGAGTGCATTGTTTGACATCCTCGCAGCAGCCATTAATAGAACATTGTGGGTTACTGCCAAACCATTGCAGAACTTAATTACATTCAGCACATTCATCCAGCATGTCTTCTTCTGCTTCTTCTTCTTCTTCTTCTTCTTCTTCTTCTTCTTCTCACGAGACGGGCAACAGTGCAATGATGGACCACTGCTCATAATATGTCTACACCTTCACCTCAGTGGGCCGGCCAGTCAACTGGCCACATCTGCGCCTCTCCAGCAGTTTAAGTAGAGTTTCAGCCAATGGTAATGAAGCCTTATCCTTGTGCTAGTTCACATGCGTGGAAGGGGGCCGAGCTGACCTCTGCGTAATGCTCGGGCGAGGGAATTACGCCGGCGTCGACAGCCCCATGCTACAAGTGTTGTCGTAATAGCGTCCGTTCACATAAGACTCTCGCTGTGAGTCTTATGTCGCTGTGAGATGTCAAGCTAATGGCCTTGCTTTGGAGAGCGTCGTTCTTTATGAATCAACTCTCTACTCTGAGTCAGTGCATCACCACAGGACTGGTGGACACAAAGCTGGTGCCCAGATAGGAGGCGTTGATGGTGGATGTGACCTTGCACTCGCAACTGTCATTTCTGCACCCGCCAACCTGTTGTTCACTGCCGTTTTTATCGCGAAATGTGATCGTAAAAGAGAGTTGGCGGGGTACTTCCAGAGAGCACGGGGAGGAGGGGGGTGGTGGGGGCCGGGGGGGGGGGGGGGGTCTCTTTACTACTTGGCCTTTGTCCATGGTACGCACGTCTGTCCGAACAGCCTTCCAGGATTAAGCCCAGGCTCTCAATGACAGATTAACCCCGGGCATCTTTAAACGAAACACTGTCCTCTGTTGAACTCTCTCCTGCTTAATTCCCATATGTGGAATATGGCTAGTTGTGTGTGCACACAGTCTGTTAGAGATGTACATTATGTGTAAGCCCACAGTTCTATAGCTCTATCTCGCTGCATTAGTGTTCGATCCCATTAGGAAGTCTTAATCAAAGTGTTGAAGGCCTGGCATGTGCTTCATAGCCACACCTGCATGGCTGCCTGCCTAACCCTGACCCAAACCCTAGAGCATGGCCGGACAGAAAGAAAGCCGTCCAGCCGTCTGTGTCGTGCAGCGCGATCTAAGCTTTACAGTTGTACACGTCCTCCTCCACCCGTTGCCCCGCCCCTCGCTGGTTCGTTCATTCGTGTGCCCGCTTGAAATGGAGCAGGCAGCGTAAGAGGTGTTAGCCATAGACCCTTCCATGATAGCATCGACCCATCTGTCGGTTGCTCAGTCCCGGCCAGGGTAGTGAATTTTACTGGGACTCTGTTCTTCAGAGAGCTCAGGTAGATCAGAATGCATTTAGTCGCAGGAAGCTTAGATCAAGGGAGAGGTGTGTGTGTGTGTGTGTGTGTGTGTGTGTGTGTGTGTGTGTGTGTGTGTGTGTGTGTGTGTGTGTGTGTGTGTGTGTGTGTGTGTGTGTGTGTGTGTGTGTGTGTGTGTGTGTGTGTGTGTGTGTGTGTGTGTGTGTGTGTGACTGATCACACACACACAGAGGGATGTTTAGGCCCTGTGAAGTTAAATAATAGAGGGTGTGGGTGTGGATCCATGTCTCAGGCTGTGTTTATAGGCTACCTCCCCATCCCTGTTTTCCACCTCCACTGTCCATTAAGACAAACTGGTATTTCTGTGCCTCAGAGAGCTAGCAATGGCATCAATCTATTAATAATGAGGTGCATTAGATGTGTGTGTGTGTGTGTGTGTGTGTGTGTGTGTGTGTGTGTGTGTGTGTGTGTGTGTGTGTGTGTGTGTGTGTGTGTGTGTGTGTGTGTGTGTGTGTGTGTGTGTGTGTGTGTTGCTATTGAGCGGCAGACCAGAGTGTTTACCACTGGAGCAGATGGCGCGTGCTGTAAGACCCTGCATAAGCTGCAGTGACTCAAGTGTGTCAGTCCAGTCCAGTCGTCTCGTCTCGTCTCTCTCTCCTGTTCCTCGCGGGGAGCCCAGCCAAGGGCCCCCGGGGACCGGCTCACCTCACCTCACCGAGGGGTGGAGGGACGGACGGAGGGAGGGACCAGGGACCGCCCCCCGGAGAACCTCCTCGTCACCGATAGGCCCCAACGCCCGCCGCCGGCACCTGCTGACGTCAGGGCTGGACTTGCGTTACCAAACTTTCCCTGGCATCAGGCGGGCGGGGAGGGGGAAGGCCGGGGGAGGGTGTGGAGGGCGCTTGGCAACAGAGCACAGATAAGATAGTGTTCCCCGGGCCGGAGTGGTGCGTACAGGACGGGGGGGAGTGCCGCCTAGCTAGCTAGCACTAAATAAAAACACCAGACAAACAAAAGTAAATGACGCGGTCATTTCCTTGGATGACTTATTGTCGCAAAGCTGTTAAGATGAGCGTGAGTGTGCGCGTGCGTGCGTTTGCATGCGCGTGTGTGTGCACGCGCGTTACAGCATTGGTCTTTTAAACTCATTGTCGGGATGTTTTGTCCACTGAATATAGCATACTAAGCTATGCATGATCTTGTTTCATCTGTTCCTCTAATCGATTCCACACACACACACACACACACACACACACACACACACACACACACACACACACACACACACTCTTACACACACACTCTTACACACACACTCTTACACACACTTTCCAGCACACAATTGGTCCGGTGAAGCCTCAATCCCGGCCCCATCTGTCCGATCGCAAGCTGAACAGAATCAATTAATGATGGGGAGGCTGTCGGCCTGATTGACGTCAGCGTCAGAAAGATCGCCTTCTAGCCTCCCTGATCATCAGGCTCAGGGGCTGTGTGTGTGTGTGTGTCTGTGTCTGTGCGTGCGTGCATGTGTGTCTGTGTCTTTGTGCGTACATACTAGTGTATAAAGTCAAGTTGTAGAAGTTGTGTGAGTGTTATGGCTGTTACTTGGCAGACACTGGTGGTGATCTTTGTAAGCCGCAGAGTTGGAGCGCGGAACTCCCCCCTCCCTCCCTCCCTCCCCCCCTCCCTCCCTGCCTTCCCCTGCTCCCGGATGCAAAAATGAAAGGCAGACACGACGTTACGACACGCAATCGTACATGTGACCTCGCGGCCAGCCGAAGGGATGATACAAGTTCCACATGGGCTCTGAAATCAAGGAGTGAAGGGGGGAGAGGAAAGGGCAAGTGATTGTCCATGGTTCGCGTCAGGTGGTGCATGTAATTCAAGACAGGCAAAACATACAAGCAGGCGAACAGGGCGCTAACGCTAACAGGCGTCTAGAGTTACCCAGGCCATAGCATGCGTGTATGGGCCTATCCTGACCTTGGGTTCCTCTCTGAAAAGTGGCGAAGCCTGTCATTAAGTTTATTGTGTCACTCAGGATAAGACCGTCGGGCTAGCCGGTCTGGGCACATTCCAGACTCCTCCTGGCTGTCCTCGCTTGATGTCTGTGGACCATCGGTTCAAAGCGTCGTTTATTATGTGCTGTCCACACACAAGGATAGAGGAGACCACCAGACCACACTTGCACATAGCTAACTTCGGAAATCCGTTGTATGAAAAGTTTAGAATCTGTCCTCACTGTCTCTGTCTCTAATGTGTCTCAAGCTTGTGGTGAACCGAAACCAAAAACGCCATTGTTAACTCACAATGATGGTGGTGCAATGCGTACATAAATTCCTCACGGAACAAACGGCAACAAACGGAATGGCACCGTTGTGATGTCATTCCTACCATACCACACCACACCGTAGAGTAGCATAACAGGTCCTGCTGCTATGCTAGCACTATGATGAGCTCACTGAGCATTCATATTATGCACACGTTTCCAGGTCCAGTCTTCTTAACACGGTTGTCATCGTCCGCATCCCAGACTGCCCCTGCCTCTGGTAAAGCTGCAGTCGGCCATCTTGGTCTGTGCGTGGCCGACGGGTTCTCTGGGTAGATCTGTGATGCGGAGGTCAATTAAGGTCCTCTAATTGATGCTCTGCGAGGAGCTAATCTCAGTTAGCCTACTTCACAGTCTGGGTCAGAGGAGTTGTCCGTCAGGGGGGAAAGTGGGAGCATGCTTTCCTGCTCCAGACAATGATGGGAAACGGGAAGATTTGGAGATGCACAGCAGGTCACACACGCACACACACACTTTGCGCACTTAAGATAAGATAATGAGATATCCTCTGAACACTTTATCAATCACGGGACGGAGGGGAAATTCACCCCAGGAGGGAAATGAATGATTATGTCAACAAAACAATAAACATCCCACAGAGCTTGTCTTTAATCTTATACTGTGTGTGTGTGTGTGTGTGTGTTGTGTGTGTGTGTGTGTGTTTTTCAGGCCAGTCTGTCCATCGGGGGAGATGGGGGGGTCTCGGCGTGGTGCTCTTCCTCATCACCTTTGGACCCTTTGCCATATTCTACCTGGCCTTCTACATCCTGTGCTTCATCGTGAGGGTGAGTGTGAGAAAGTCTTCAACAGTCAGACCTGTCCATGTGCACCATGTGGGTGAGCACATGATGTATTGGCGTTGCTCCCAGGCGATGTGATGATGATAACCAGACAATAACCACCACCTTTCACTTTCCACTGCAGGAACTTTTCCCAGTCATTAGGAACTCACTTGCATTTTCATGCAGTGAGGAAAGGTGGAGGTGGGCCTTGAAGTGTGGAACATGTCTCAGTCTTGGTTCATCTCCACGGTCGATCTCTGCGATCACTCGTTAAAAAACACTTTTGCTTACTTTAAAGGTGCCTTTACATCAGGCGCCCTAACAAATAAAAGTTAATTTAACAAAGAAAGTGTACAGAATCACTTTTCATGTTATGACACAATATAATAATCCTAATAACTAATTGCATTTATGTAGGCCTATCACTTTTCAAGACACCCAAAACTCTTTGATAAGCAACATTTTTCCAATAAAAATTGTGCCGGTTGAAAAAATCATAAGTCAGCAGACAAATTAGCCTAAAATTGGTGGGTCTTTATGTTTGCGGTGGAACGCAGATGACAACAGGCTGGAGGACTTTTAACTATTTAGTTCTGAAAAGTAGTTCCTTTTGGACTACAAGTTCTGTGTAATAATAGAGGTGTGTGTACTTTTGGTTAATGCCATCATTATGTATGTATCATACAATGGTCTCAACGTCACAATAAGACCAATGTATGTACGGTTTATTATTGAGCAGTTGTTTTAGATCTGTGTAGCTATCCACAGAGCTACATCTCCTGCTGTGTTCTAAGTGTGTGTGTGTGTGTGTGTGTGTGGTCTGCATCTGTGTCTCTGTGTCTGTCTCTTTCTTTGTGTCTGTGTTTGTGTCTGTCTGTGTCTGTGTCTCCAGGGGCTTTGCGGTGACCCTGCTCTATGGGAAGATCAACTCGGAGAAGCACCTGGAGCGGTGCGAGCACTCCTACCTGCCCCCCACGCAGACGGGTATCCAGAAGGTAAACACACCTTCCTGTGTAAGTGTGGCCTACTTCCTACTTCCTCCCTGTTATACTCTCTTACAGTCTTCGTCCGAGCTAGTGTAGTCACTGCATAGCTTAATCGATGCATGTCCATCTTGGTTAGTAAATTATGATTATGATGATGTCTGAGTCTAAAAGCCCAATATGACATTTATTCGGGTTGTATGATCATGTTTAGTTTGAACTGATCTGCAGTCTCAAACCTGTGATTTGACATAAAATTATAAAAATGTATCCCAATAATTTTATATTAGATTATTATAATATTTACTATTCAAATTATTATATTATACCTTCCATACCTGACACTTTCTGACATTTCTAAGCATACTTATTGTATCTTAATGGTAAATTGCTAATTGCCTTACTACCTGCACACGTCTTTCCCCACTGTCTCTTTCTCGCTCTCCCTCTCTCTCTCCATCTCTCTCCCTTTCGTCTTGCTTTCATTCTCACTCGCCCCCACTTTCTCTCTCTCTCTCTCTCTCTCCCCCTTTTCACTCTCTTGCTCTCTCTTGCTCTCTCTCTATCTCTTAGACATTGGATGAGTTTAAGCTGGACCTGAAGCCCATCAAGATTGACAGGAGGTTGACCGGCTCCAGTTTCATAGACGAGCCGCTACAACAGGTACACGCATCCTCATCCATAATACATCATATATATATTTGATATCATGTTCTACTGGGTCGTTAAGCCTCCTCTATCGCTCAGGACATGATAAGAGACATATTTAAACCAAAATGCTGCCGTATTTGTTGTGGAAGCCACTCTGTGACGTCAAAGGAGCAGCTCGGTCAGTTCTATTGTTGTTGTTGTTCTTGTTCTTGTTTATCTCGATGGAGATAAACTTGGGTACACAAGTCTTATCGGGGTATTATTGTCACTCGTAACCATAACAATAACTGCCGCGACGACTCGGCGATGTTGTTGTGTAACGCGGGGCAACGGTTGAGATGAACCACGCCTGCAGGAAGTAGGGAAAAGAACAGTTGAGAAGAACCGTCCGGCTGAAAGTTTAACCGAAAGTTCCGTAGCGGTGACGAAGACGACGAGGCTTGCGTCACGGCGTTAGTTAGTTTTGTGCAAGAGAAGAGGGAATCCGTGTGTGTGTGCAACACCGCACACTTATTCCGTTTTTTCATTTTTTTCCACACTGTTGCTCCAAAAAATAAATAAATAAATAAATAAAAGAACCTCGTAAAAGTTTAGCCAGACCTTGACTTGCCCTCTCTGGTCTTAACTGTAAATGTGTCCTTCAGCGGGGGAGGGGGGGGGGCGGGGCAGTGGCAGTTTATTTTTCCACCTGCGTCGAAGGTCACCAACACCCATTGACAGACCGGCCAGGGGTGGGGGTGGGGGGGTGGTGCGGGTGCGGGCAACTTTCAAGGTGTGGCTGAGCGACACTGACAGACAGACAGAGAGCGAGAGAAGGAGCGAGAGAGAGCGAGTGCTAGATAGAATAGCAGATGCAGCAGTTTGGGACGGTCAGATGACACGAAAGTGCTCTCTGCTCCCGGCGTGACTCCGGCATTGTTCTGCTGCTGAGAATGAACGACACACACATACACACACGCGCGCGCACACACACACACCATACACACACACACACATATGCATAAACGGACACACAAATGCACACACGCAGACACACACACACACACATACACACACACACTGCCGCCCCCCCCCCCCCCCCCCCCCCCCCCATCCACCACTGAACAAAGTGTGTGCACATCATTCTCTGGAATGTTCCCTTTCTCTCCGTCTCTTGTCTCTGTCTCTCGTTCTCCTGTTTCATGTCTCTTGGGTGACATAACTTGGGTTGAGCTCTTCAGCTGAGAGAGAGAGAGAGAGCGCACATGAATAATGGCTTGGCCTAATTTTATCAGGTGGCTGCAGCTGCATTTTACTGCGTGTGTGTGTGTGTGCATGCGCCCTCCCTCGTGGTAGAGGGAGGGAGGGAGAGAGAGAATGGTCGAGAGAGCCTAGGTCTGAGCCATGCTATTTTGTTCATTATTTGCACAGACTCCAGGCCAGCGGAGGTGCGTGCACAATGCCTCTTTGTTAGCGACGCCAATTAATTTGTTTCATTCAAGTTTGATTCGGTCAAAGCCGGGTCCCGCCAGGATGGTGTACAGTACTAATACCTTATACCTTATCAATCAATCAATTATATTGGGTCTGTGTTATGCTCTTTTTACCAAGCCTATGTATGTAAGATATCTATCAGGATGTCTTACATACGACAATACGATAAGGCAAGATTTGCAAATGCATTTGCATTTCTGATTTATGACCAATGAACAAGTAGCGAATAACTTTTATGATTGTAGTAGTAGTGCGTACTGTGAATACCTGATGGCTGCTGTAGTAGTAATACGTACTGTACTGTGGTGCCCAGGTGATCCAGTATGCGTTGAGGGACTACATCCAGTACTGGTACTACACGCTGAGCGAGGATGAGTCCTTCCTGTTGGAGATCAGGCAGACGCTGCAGAACGCCCTGGTCCAGTTCTCCACACGGTACCGCTCCCTCGCGCCCTCGCTCCCTCCCTCCCCTCCCCTCCCTCCCCTCCCTCCCATCCCTCACTCCCTCCCCTCCCTCTCCTCCCCACCACTCACCACTCCTCGGACACAGAGTGAACGGCCCAGAAAAGCGCAAGACGGGGAGAGACGGAAACGGACGGTACGTGACGAGTAGATTTTGAGTGGTAGAAGAGACGGGGTGGCAGAAGGAAACGGGTGACGGGACGGACGAGGGGGTACCAGGTCGGAGGGAGGGATGAGTTTGAAGAAAGACAGAATCAAGGGTGCAGGGGGGTGGGAGTGGAGGAGGGAGGGGAGGGGGGTGTGGGGGGGGGGTGGGGGGGGGGGTGGGGGGGGGGGGGGGGGGGGGGGGGGTGGGGGGGGGGGGGGGGTGGGGGGGGGGGGTTTGGGGGGGCGGGGTGTGGGGGGGGGGGGGGAGGGGGGTGGGGGGGGTGGGTGGTGGGGGGGGAGGGGGAGGGGGAGGGAGTGGGTGGAGGAGGAGTGGGAGAGAGGGTGCGCCACTCACCTGCGCGTCTTCAGGAAAGCCCAGGACCGACTGGGAGACAGAGAGGACAAGCAGAGTACGGACACACACACACAGCGGATTATTCCGCTTAAACTGTGGCCATTAGCCAATGATACAAATTATGCCCATTCACACGTTTTGGTGAAAGTTTTGTATGTAAAATGCGAAAAGGTGGGAGGAAGCAAGCACCGGGAGGACAAGGAAGAAAGGGAGGGCGGCCATGCACCAGAACGCGGGACAAAGGACAAAAGACAGACGGGCGGCGGGCGGCAGGAGGGGGAGCCAAGGTGAGGGGACGTCGGCGTGGTGCGGGCCGCAGCAGGACGGACAAGGACGGGGGGGACAGCGAGGCGGGGCAGGGGCGCGAGGGGACAATGGGGCGAGCGGAGGAATGGAGAAAGCGGGGAAAACGGGAGCCGGAACGACAAACGACGTGGGGCAGGAGAGCCGGAGGAGCAAACACCGGCCCCCGCCGGCAAGTCACAAAGGGGAGGCAGGCGCCGAAGACCACGGAGGGAGGGAAGGTCAGGCGGGACAGGAGGAGGAAAGCCCAAGCCGGGGGGATGGGTGGGGGCGGGCGGGCGGGGGGAGCCAGGGGCGCGGCGCGACGCGGACCAGGGGACAGTGTGACGGACGAGCGGGGGACGCCGTGGGCGAGTCGGAGGGGAGGGGAGAGGAAGAGCGGGCGAGACGTGGGGGCACCGCGCGCAAGGAGTGAGGAGGGGAAAAGGGCACGGCTGTGCGGTGGGCGCGGGCGCGAGGGCGCGCGCGCGGGGGCTGGCGCAAGGCGCCGTCGCGCGCCGGGCGCGGCGCGCGCTCGCTCGGCGGCCGGTCGCGCGCGGGCGCGCGTCCTGAGCGGTGGGGGCGCGCGCGCGGGCGCGCGCTGCGGGCGGGCGCGGGCAGGCGCGCGCCTAGGGGGCGCGCGGCGCGCTGGCGGCGGGGGCGGCGCGGAGGGGCGCCGCCAGCACGAGAGGCCGACCGCACACAAGGCGGGGGCCAGGGAATGCAGAGAGCGGGGGCGCGGGGGGAGGAACTTGGAGCGGAGGAGGAGTGGTAGAAGCGTGCGGTGCAAGGACAGCCAGGACCCAACAACCGCAAGCGGAAAGGAGGACCGGCCGCGGAAGACGAGGCGGAGGGCGGACGAAACGGGGCAAGGAAACAGTTACCGATGGGGCCACGGACGCCACGTGGAACACGGCGGACGGAGGGACTCAACCCAGGAAAACAGGGGAAGGAAGAAAGTGGTGAGGGTCGGTCAGGGCAGACCGGGGGTGAATGGAAAGGGCAGAGGCCGGCGGACGGTGGGAAGGGCTGCGCGAGCGGGAACGACCTCCGGGAGCGACGGCCAGAACAAGAACATTGTAGCAGTACGGCCGGCGGGGGAGGAAAGAAGGGGCACGGCAGAGCGGAAATGAAGGCACTGCGAGGCTGTGGGTTCGGGAAAGGGGTGTAGAAAAGACAGGTGCCCAAAAGGAGTGGAAAACCAACATAGACGTAGCGCGGACGGACAGGAGATAGGTGACGAGAACAAGGGGCAAGGGCGTTAAAGGGGAGAGGAGAACCCCGGGCGGGGAAAAAAGCGAGCGAAGGCGAGCAGGAAGAGAGAGAGGAGAGAGAGAGAGAGAGAGTGAGAGCCCTAAGTTTATTGTCAGCGAAAGTGTGTGTGTGTGTGTGTGTTGTGTGTGTGTGTGTGTGTGTGTGTGTGTGTGTGTGTTTGACTGCGGGTTGTTGACAAGCAGCTCCGTCCAGCCGTCTGTGTCGTGCAGCGCGATCTAAGCTTTACAGTTGTACACGTCCTCCTCCACCCGTTGCCCCGCCCCTCGCTGGTTCGTTCATTCGTGTGCCCGCTTGAAATGGAGCAGGCAGCGTAAGAGGTGTTAGCCATAGACCCTTCCTGATAGCATCGACCCATCTGTCGGTTGCTCAGTCCCGGCCAGGGTAGTGAATTTTACTGGACTCTGTTCTTCAGAGAGCTCAGGTAGATCAGAATGCATTTAGTCGCAGGAAGCTTAGATCAAGGGAGAGGTGTGTGTGTGTGTGTGTGTGTGTGTGTGTGTGTGTGTGTGTGTGTGTGTGTGTGTGACTGATCACACACACACAGAGGGATGTTTAGGCCCTGTGAAGTTAAATAATAGAGGGTGTGGGTGTGGATCCATGTCTCAGGCTGTGTTTATAGGCTACCTCCCCATCCCTGTTTTCCACCTCCACTGTCCATTAAGACAAACTGGTATTTCTGTGCCTCAGAGAGCTAGCAATGGCATCAATCTATTAATAATGAGGTGTTATTAGTGATGTGTGTGTGTGTGTGTGTGTGTGTGTGTGTGTGTGTGTGTGTGTGTGTGTGTGTGTGTGTGTGTGTGTGTGTGTGTGTGTGTTGTGTGTGTGGTGTGTGTGTTGGTGTGTGTGTGTGTGTGTGTGTGTGGTTGTTGTGCACCCGAGACCAGAACACACACACACACACACACACACACACACACACACACACACACACACACACACACACACACACACACTCACACACACACTCTTACACACACACTCTTACACACACTTTCCAGCACACAATTGGTCCGGTGAAGCCTCAATCCCGGCCCCATCTGTCCGATCGCAAGTGAAACAGAATCAATTAATGATGGAGGCTGTCGGCCTGATTGACGTCAGCGTCAGAAAGATCGCCTTCTAGCCTCCCTGATCATCAGGCTCAGGGGCTGTGTGTGTGTGTGTGTCTGTGTCTGTGCGTGCGTGCATGTGTGTCTGTGTCTTTGTGCGTACATACTAGTGTATAAAGTCAAGTTGTAGAAGTTGTGTGAGTGTTATGGCTGTTACTTGGCAGACACTGGTGGTGATCTTTGTAAGCCGCAGAGTTGGAGCGCGGAACTCCCCCTCCCTCCCTCCCCCCCCCCCTCCCTCCCTGCCTTCCCCTGCTCCCCGGATGCAAAAATGAAAGCGCAACACGACGTTACGACACGCAATCGTACATGTGACCTCGCGGCCAGCCGAAGGGATGATACAAGTTCCACATGGGCTCTGAAATCAAGGAGTGAAGGGGGGAGAGGAAAGGGCAAGTGATTGTCCATGGTTCGCGTCAGGTGGTGCATGTAATTCAAGACAGGCAAAACATACAAGCAGGCGAACAGGGCGCTAACGCTAACAGGCGTCTAGAGTTACCCAGGCCATAGCATGCGTGTATGGGCCTATCCTGACCTTGGGTTCCTCTCTGAAAAGTGGCGAAGCCTGTCATTAAGTTTATTGTGTCACTCAGGATAAGACCGTCGGGCTAGCCGGTCTGGGCACATTCCAGACTCCTCCTGGCTGTCCTCGCTTGATGTCTGTGGACCATCGGTTCAAAGCGTCGTTTATTATGTGCTGTCCACACACAAGGATAGAGGAGACCACCAGACCACACTTGCACATAGCTAACTTCGGAAATCCGTTGTATGAAAAGTTTAGAATCTGTCCTCACTGTCTCTGTCTCTAATGTGTCTCGAAACCAAAAACGCCATTGTTAACTCACAATGATGGTGGTGCAATGCGTACATAAATTCCTCACGGAACAAACGGCAACAAACGGAATGGCACCGTTGTGATGTCATTCCTACCATACCACACCACACCGTAGAGTAGCATAACAGGTCCTGCTGCTATGCTAGCACTATGATGAGCTCACTGAGCATTCATATTATGCACACGTTTCCAGGTCCAGTCTTCTTAACCGACGGTTGTCATCGTCCGCATCCCAGACTGCCCCTGCCTCTGGTAAAGCTGCAGTCGGCCATCTTGGTCCGTGCGTGGCCGACGGGTTCTCTGGGTAGATCTGTGATGTGGAGGTCAATTAAGGTCCTCTAATTGATGCTCTGCGAGGAGCTAATCTCCAGAAATAAATTCTTAGTGTCATGCATGCACCACACACACACACCACACACACACCAACACACCACACCACACACCACACACACACACACACACACACACACACACACAATGTGATCGGCTATTGGCCTGTCTGTGTGTGTGCTAGGCTAGTCAGCATTGCTTATGCTACAACATGTCTGCCGTTGACCTGCTAGGCGGTGGTCTGGCCTCTCCAGTCCTGCTCCTATATCATTCAGGGGCTGCATGGCGTAGATGGAGGTTCCTGGGGGAGGGGGGGGTTCATGTGACGGGCGGGAGCGGGAATGGGTTATCTGTCAAGGCCAAGGTGGAAGCCAAGCGGCTTGCCAGCAAGTTGGTATTATCTCAGTTAGCCTACTTCACAGTCTGGGTCAGAGGAGTTGTCCGTCAGGGGGGAAAGTGGAGCATGCTTTCCTGCTCCAGACAATGATGGGAAACGGGAAGATTTGAGGATGCACAGCAGGTCTCACACACACACACACTTGCGCACTTAAGATAAGATAATGAGATATCCTCTGAACACTTTATCAATCACGGGACGGGAGGGAAATTCACCCCAGGAGGGAAATGAATGATATATGTCAACAAACAATAAACATCCCACAGAGCTTGTCTTTAATCTTATATTGTGTGTGTGTGTGTGTGTGTTTTTCAGGCCAGTCTGTCCATCGGGGGATGGGGGGGTCTCGGCGTGGTGCTCTTCCTCATCACCTTTGGACCCTTTGCCATATTCTACCTGGCCTTCTACATCCTGTGCTTCATCGGAGGGTGAGTGTGAGAAAGTCTTCAACAGTCAGACCTGTCCATGTGCACCATGTGGTGAGCACATGATGTATTGGCGTTGCTCCCAGGCGATGTGATGATGATTAACCAGACAATAACCACCACCTTTCACTTTCCACTGCAGGAACTTTTCCCAGTCATTAGGAACTCACTGCATTTTCATGCAGTGAGGAAGGTGGAGGTGGGCCTTGAAGTGTGGAACATGTCTCAGTCTTGGTTCATCTCACGTTAAAAACACTTTTGCTTACTTTAAAGGTGCCTTTACATCAGGCGCCTAACAAATAAAAGTAATTTAACAAAGAAAGTGTACAGAATCACTTTTCATGTTATGACACAAATATAATAATCCTAATAACTAATTGCATTTATGTAGGCCTATCACTTTTCAAGACACCCAAAACTCTTTGATAAGCAACATTTTCCAATAAAAATTGTGCCGGTGAAAAAATCATAAGTCAGCAGACAAATTAGCCTAAAATTGGTGGGTCTTTATGTTGCGGTGGAAGCGCAGATGACAACAGGCTGGAGGAACTTTTAACTATTTAGTTCCTGAAAAGTAGTTCCTTTTGGACTACAAGTTCTGTGTAATAATAGAGGGTGTGTGTACTTTTTGGTTAATGCCATCATATGTATGTATTCATACAATGGTCTCAACGTCACAATAAGACCAATGTATGTACGGTTTATTTATTGAGCAGTTGTTTTAGATCTGTGTAGCTATCCACGGAGCTTCATCTCCTGGCTGTGTTCTAAGTGTGTATGTGTGTGTGTGTGTGTGTGTCTGCATCTGTGTCTCTGTGTCTGTGTCTGTCTCTTTCTTTGTGTCTGTCTGTGTCTGTGTCTCCAGGGGCTTTGCGGTGACCCTGCTCTATGGGAAGATCAACTCGGAGAAGCACCTGGAGCGGTGCGAGCACTCCTACCTGCCCCCCACGCAGACGGGTATCCAGAAGGTAAACACACCTTCCTGTGTAAGTGTGGCCTACTTCCTACTTCCTCCCTGTTATACTCTCTTACAGTCTTCGTCCGAGCTAGTGTAGTCACTGCATAGCTTAATCGATGCATGTCCATCTTGGTTAGTAAATTATGATTATGATGATGTCTGAGTCTAAAAGCCCAATATGACATTTATTCGGGTTGTATGATCATGTTTAGTTTGAAGTGATCTGCAGTCTCAAACCTGTGATTTGACATTTCAAAGCATACTTTATGGTTTTGATAAAATTATAAAAATGTATCCCAATAGTACATTTTATATTAGATTATTATAATATTTACTATTCAAATTATTATATTATACCTTCCGTACCTGACACTTTCTGACATTTCTAAGCATACTTATGGTATCTTAATGGTAAATTGCTAATTGCCTTACTACCTGCACACGTCTTACCCCACTGTCTCTTTCTCGCTCTCCCTCTCTCTCTCCATCTCTCTCCCTTTCGTCTCACTTTCATTCTCACTCACCCCCACTTTCTCTCTCTCTCTCTCTCTCTCTCCCCCTTTTCACTCTCTTGCTCTCTCTTGCTCTCTCTCTATCTCTTAGACATTGGATGAGTTTAAGCTGGACCTGAAGCCCATCAAGATTGACAGGAGGTTGACCGGCTCCAGTTTCATAGACGAGCCGCTACAACAGGTACACGCATCCTCATCCATAATACATCATATATATATTTGATATCATGTTCTACTGGGTCGTTAAGCCTCCTCTATCGCTCAGGACATGATAAGAGACATATTTAAACCAAAATGCTGCCGTATTTGTTGTGGAAGCCACTGTGACGTCAAAGGAGCAGCTCGGTCAGTTCTATTGTTGTTGTTGTTGTTGTTCTTGTTTATCTCGATGGAGATAAACTTGGGTACACAAGTCTTATCGGGGTATTATTGTCACTCGTAACCATAACAATAACTGCTGCGACGACTCGGCGATGTTGTTGTGTAACGCGGGGCAACGGTTGAGATGAACCACGCCTGCAGGAAGTAGGGAAAAGAACAGTTGAGAAGAACCGTCCGGCTGAAAGTTTAACCGAAAGTTCCGTAGCGGTGACGAAGACGACGAGGCTTGCGTCACGGCGTTAGTTAGTTTTGTGCAAGAGAAGAGGGAATCCGTGTGTGTGTGCAACACCGCACACTTATTCAGTTTTTTCATTTTTTTCCACACTGTTGCTCCAAAAAAATAAAAATAAAATAAATAAAAGAACCTCGTAAAAGTTTAGCCAGACCTTGACTTGCCCTCTCTGGTCTTAACTGTAAATGTGTCCTTCAGCGGGGGAGGGGGGGGGCGGGGCAGTGGCAGTTTATTTTTCCACCTGCGTCGAAGGTCACCAACACCCATTGACAGACCGGCCAGGGGTGGGGGTGGGGGGGTGGAGCGGGTGCGGGCAACTTTCAAGGTGTGGCTGAGCGACACTGACAGACAGACAGAGAGCGAGAGAAGGAGCGAGAGAGAGCGAGTGCTAGATAGAATAGCAGATGCAGCAGTTTGGGACGGTCAGATGACACGAAAGTGCTCTCTGCTCCCGGCGTGACTCCGGCATTGTTCTGCTGCTGAGAATGAACGACACACACATACACACACGCGCGCGCACAGGCACACACACAGGCTTTTTTTTTCAGCAGCAGCACCACTGCTGTCATGTGCTCTGACATGGGCCGCCTGGCTACATGTGACGCCACCACACACACACACACACACACACACGCACACACACTGCGCCCCCCCCCATCCACCACTGAACAAAGTGTGTGCACATCATTCTCTGGAATGTTCCCTTTCTCTCCGTCTCTTGTCTCTGTCTCTCGTTCTCCTGTTTCATGTCTCTTGGGTGACATAACTTGGGTTGAGCTCTTCAGCTGAGAGAGAGAGAGAGAGCGCACATGAATAATGGCTTGGCCTAATTTTATCAGGTGGCTGCAGCTGCATTTTACTGCGTGTGTGTGTGTGTGCATGCGCCCTCCCTCGTGGTAGAGGGAGGGAGGGAGAGAGAGAATGGTCGAGAGAGCCTAGGTCTGAGCCATGCTATTTTGTTCATTATTTGCACAGACTCCAGGCCAGCGGAGGTGCGTGCACAATGCCTCTTTGTTAGCGACGCCAATTAATTTGTTTCATTCAAGTTTGATTCGGTCAAAGCCGGGTCCCGCCAGGATGGTGTACAGTACTAATACCTTATACCTTATCAATCAATCAATTATATTGGGTCTGTGTTATGCTCTTTTTACCAAGCCTATGTATGTAAGATATCTATCAGGATGTCTTACATACGACAATACGATAAGACAAGATTTGCAAATGCATTTGCATTTCTGATTTATGACCAATGAAGAAGTAGCGAATAACTTTTATGATTGTAGTAGTAGTGCGTACTGTGAATACCTGATGGCTGCTGTAGTAGTAATACGTACTGTACTGTGGTGCCCAGGTGATCCAGTATGCGTTGAGGGACTACATCCAGTACTGGTACTACACGCTGAGCGAGGATGAGTCCTTCCTGTTGGAGATCAGGCAGACGCTGCAGAACGCCCTGGTCCAGTTCTCCACACGGTACCGCTCCCTCGCGCCCTCGCTCCCTCCCTCCCTCCCCCCCACCCCTCACTCCCTCCCCTCCCTCCCTCCCCTCCCCTCCCCTCCCCTCCCCTCCCCTCCCTCCCATCCCTCACTCCCTCTCTCACTCACTCACTCACTGACACATATGAACTCCAGAAAATCGCAATACTTTTTTTATACTTAACTTACTTACTTACGAGTATTTATGTTTAGAAGAATACGGTTCAGAAGGAAACTTTTTACTGTACTTACTAGGTACCATTTCTTATTTAGTTTAGAAGTTGTTTAGAGGAATACTACAGGAGCGAATAGGGAGTAAGCATTCCATTGTACTTGTTGCACATGGCATTAAAGAAATCTTGATTCTTGAATTATTTTATGTCAGCACCTCTTAATATTCAACCTCGCTGGTCCTGCTTGCTTTATTGCATTGCTCACTATTGTGTGTGTGTGTGTGTGTGTGTGTGCGTGTGTGTGTGCAGGTCCAAGGAGGTGGACTGGCAGCCTTATGTTACCACCCGCCTGGTGGATGACTTCGCCACTCACCTGCGCGTCTTCAGGAAAGCCCAGGACCGCCTGGGAGACAGAGAGGACAAGCAGAGTACGGACACACACACACAGCGGATTATTCCGCTTAAACTGTGGCCATTAGCCAATGATACAAATTATGCCCATTCACACGTTTTGGTGAAAGTTTTGTATGTAAAATCGAAAGGTTATGAAGCAAGAACTTACCGTTATGACAAGGAATAAGTTATGGCTCCATTCACCATAACGCGTTACAAAGTACAAAATACATTTGACGTTTTCTGCTGCAGTCGTTAGTTTATCAAGTTGATGACTCGGCTGTGCTTGCCGCAGCAGACGACAAGTACGTTTTGACAGCTATGCTGTTCAATGTCGCTATGGTTACAAGTTGGCTAGCGGATGAATTTAGAAGCGGTTAAACTTGAGCCGAACTACAACTACGTGTTCATTATATCCGTATTAGCGAACACCTGCCCCCGCCGGCCAATCACCAAAGGGTATTCATTCGCCGAGACCACGGTATGGTATTGAAGTCATGCGTAGTGACTGATGAGTAAGCCCAGCCGGTGGTGGATGTTGTGGTGGTTCTGGCGGTGGTTCTGGTGGTGATCCAGGCGTTCTCTGCTCTACCTCTGACCAGGGGACATGACGGACGAGCTGTTGGACTCCTTCTTCGAGGCGGAGGTGGAGCTGGAGAGGAAGATCTGTCGAGACGTGGTGTGCACCTCGCGCAAGGATGAGGAGGGTAAAAGTGCACGTCTTTTCTGTGTCTCTGTCTCTATTGCTCTCTCTCTCTTGTTCTTTCTCATTCTCGCTCTCTCTCTGTCTCTCTCTCGCTCTCTCTCTTGTTCCGTTCTCTCTCGTTCTCTCCTATCTTTTTTTTCTCTCTCTTTCGCTCTCTCTCGTTCTTTCTCTTTCATTCTCTCTCCTATCTTTTCTCTCTCTCTCTTTCTCTCGCTCTATGTTCTCTCCATCACGATATGTTTCCACGCACACAAGTCTTGTGCCATTAATCAGTATATCGGTGGTGTTTTCTCTGGGTGTAGTTTAAACTTTAATCGGATTAGGAATTTTAGAGCTTCGTTCAATTACAGCCAGATACCCAACACCTCAATCGAAATAGGACCTTCCTCTGAATACGGAGCTTATTTCTGACTAACGGTGCACATGTAAACATACCGATTTGATCCCGCGACTCACTGGACACTGCGACTGTGACTCACCCATTAAACAGTTTAATGAATAAAGTGTTATGTCTTCATGGCAGACGGGTGTGAAATTAAAGTTTTTGTGTGTCAGGATTCCTGCGGGACCTGTGTGAAGTGCTGCTCTATCTGTTACTACCTCCGGGAGACTTCCACAACAAGAACATGAGATACTTCCTGCGGGTGAGGAAATAATTGTTCACTTCATAGCTGAAAATTAATTCACTCGATGCTTTTGTCTTTAAGTTTTTTATAAATACATGTCCAAAGAGTGAAACAACAATATATCGCTGACTGTACAGTAAGATTTGACTAGAACAAGTTTCAAGGGCTTATAATTGTTAGGATAACCCCTTGCTGGTTAAAAGCTAGCTAGTCTAGCAGTAAGATAGCTTGACTAGCTAGACCACTAGACTAGTGAGATCCAGAATTACGAATATATGACTGTCTTTCTGTTTCTTAGGAATGGGGAAAGGCGAAAATAGATTTTGCTTTCATCTTCATGTCCTTTTTTGGCTGTTTTGTTGTTGATATATTTTGTTGTTGTTGGTAAAAATGGCTCTGAAAGCGTCTTACTGTGTTTGTTAATAAAAGCTCTGAGGGACAGTCCTAACAGGCAGGATGTTGTTGAGGAGGAGGAGAACGAGGAGGTCTGAACTGTGTTGTTGTTGTTGTTGTTCCTCTGCCTGCCTGCAGGAGGTGCTGGCGCGTGGCGTTCTCCTGCCGCTCATCAACCAGCTGAGTGACCCCGACTACATCAACCAGTTTGTCATCTGGATGGTACACCACCTTCCCCCGTTCACTGTCGTTCACTATTATAATATTCACCTGCACTCCATAGAGGGGAGTAGAGAAGTGTGTGTGTGTGTGTGTGTGTGTGTGTGTGTGTGTGTGTGTGTGTGTGTGTGTGTGTGTGTGTGTGGTGTGTGTGTTGTGGGAGGGAGTTATTTAAATGCTGCTGCTGGTAAATTCATTCATCGGGTTACTTTTGTACCTATAGAGTCCTTAAGCTGTTTTGTTATTGTCCGTGTGTGTGTGTGTGGTGTGTGTGTGCAGATCCGAGATTCCAGCTGCAACTACGAGGCGTTCATGAACATCCTGAAGCTGACAGACCGGCCGCCGGAGCTGGAAGCCGTCAAGGACAAGGTGTTGGAGGAGCTGCAGTACCTGCGCTCCCTGGACACGGCTGGAGACGGTACACGCACGCACGCACGCACGCACACACACATTGCAGACAAAAGCCCAAAATCGACACCCTCTGACACTCACATGTGGCTGACGGACACACATTTAGCAGCCAATATATGTGTGGGTCTATGTTCTCCTCATTCATTTAAATTCTTCGTTTCTCTCCCCCACTCCTCTCTCTTCTCCCCCTTCTCCCCTCTCTCCCTCTCTCCTCTCTCTCATTCCCGTCCCACAGACATCAACGTGATTAAGAATCAGATCAACAGTCTCCTGTTTGTGAAGAAGGTCTGTGAGACCAGGATCCAGAGGCTACATTCTGGCAAGGTGAGCATCTCCGCGGCGGAGCACAGCTCCCATAGATTGCTACATAGCTTTCCCATAGCGCCCACGCTAAGCTGTCAGGGAATTAACATCACACTACTTTGTCAGAAAAGAGCTATATGCAGGGTTCCCACAAATTCATCAACTTTCAATCCTTGAAATGGAATGAATTTGGAGATGAAAATCAAGGCCTTGATAGTTCTAGAAAAAAAGACATAAATAGACCCAGATCATTGAAGTTCTTGATTTATATATTTTGTGCAAGAATGGAAATGGGCCTGGAGTGTCCTTGAAAAGGCCTTGAATTGTATATAGAAAGCATTGACCTTTTCAGTGTGTCTGCATCTAAACCCCGTCCCCTCCTGTCTTTCCTGCGCTGAACAGGAAGTGGATGCCCTGAAGCTGGCGGCCAACTTTGGGAAGTTGTGCATCATTCCCTTGGACCACATCCTGGTGCACAACATAGCCCTGCAGTTCTTTATGGGTAAGCCCTTCCCAAAGTCCTTACACGCACACAGACACACACACACACACACTCTTGGATCTTCCTCGGTTGTTCTAGTTGCCGTTCTAAATCCTCATCCCGCTTGTCATATTTTATGGTCCGCAGTCCGTCATGTTACTGGCCCAGAGCGCGGCGGCGTTCTCACACTTGACCGCGAGAGGCAATTCAGAATGTCCTTCGACACGGCCTCTGAATTTCAATCATTGAGATGAGATACGAAGTTTCAACTTTTTCCTCAGTCACTGTTTTGAAATGGCGAATATTAATTATTAATGTAGAGAATGACAATATGCAACTGATTAGCGGTGGAATAGCTTGCTGTGGGAGCCAGAGGTAGGATTGGTGGATCACCTTTCTACTCGGGTTGTCAAAATAACAGGTTCATTTTGATTAATTATAGGGAAAAAAGAAGAAACGCATTAAACAGTAAACTAAAAATATATGAATAATAATAAACTTCTGAAATTTAAATTGAATTAAATAACAATAACAAACCGAATGTCCATTTAAATTGGGTGCTGTTAGTGATATGTGTGCGTGTGGCGTGTGTGTGTGTGTGTGTGTGTGTGTGTTGGTGTGGCCTTAGACTTAACATGCAGGCGGCGGGGGCGCAGGCCGGAGACTGTTCTTCTGTGCTGACGGTGGGAGGCGTCTTCCGGGTGAGCAGCCGGCCGCAGCAGCTGCGAGGGATGCAGGCCTTGCAGCGCGACGGCAAGCAGCAGCCCAGCAGCGCTACCAAGGGGCTGCTGAAGGCGGCCGCGCAGGGCGTCTACGAGCAGTACCTCTCGGAGAAGGTAGGGCGGCGCCACACAAAGCAACACACAGACGCGGCTCGCTTAAACCGGCCGTGGCTGTGGATAAATAAAATAAAAATCAGCTGCTAAATACAGGGTTCCATCCCTCCCACTGGTCCTTGCAGTTTGTGAAATGACAAATGCGTTTGTAAAATTACAAATACGTTTTTAAAATTACAAATAAATAGACATGACGTGATTCACACATTCAAGCCTCGCTCTCTTTTTCCATGAGCTTCTGTAAAGCCTGCCAGTTCTCATTCTAAAACATTTGCAGTGTTGCAACGGTCTTGGTCCGTGTCTCAAACTTTGCCGGGTCCTTGGATTTGAGGGAATTGGGCCTTGAAAAGTCGGCACATTTGATGTTTGAGAAGAAGGTGTGGGAACCCTGTAAATAGTAGAGAGAGACTTTAAAAACACTAGCGGACTGTGGACAACTCATCAACATCTATCTATCTCTCTCTCTCTCTCTTTCTCTTCTCTTCTCCTCTCCTCTCCTCTGTGTCTCTCGCCTAGGCCTCACCGCGGGTGCAGGTGGACGAGGCCTGCGTGGTCAGGCTGGGGGAGAAGCTGCAGAGGGAGGACCCCACGGCGGACATCTTTGACGAGGTCCAGCGGCGGGTGTACGACATGATGCTGCGTGACGAGCGCTACTACCCGTCCTTCAAGCAGAGCCCGCTGTACGTGCGCATGCTGGCCGAGCTGGACATGCTGAAGGAGCCCAGCTACCGGGGGTCTGACGACGGCGACGGAGGTGCGTGTGTGTGTGTGTGTGTGTGTGTGTGCGTGTTGGAGGGGCTAATAGGGGGATTCCAGACACAGCAACATTCATCTGGAACCGGAGATCGCATGCTCATGTTGCACAGTTCCACTTCAGCTCTCTCTCTCTCTCTCTCTCTCTCTCTGTGTGTGTGTGTGTGTGTGTGTGTGTGTGTGTGTGTGTTTGTTCCCGTTAACCATGTTTTAGTGTGTGGTTTTAGTAGCTACCTTGTCAGCTGATCGTAGGGTATATATTGTATGTATACTGTATATAAGGTCAGCTGACATAGCCACTAACCGCTCCTAAGTGTGTTTGTATGTTGACATTTTTAACTTTGACTCCCCCTCTGCAGAGTCCTTCAACGGCTCGCCCACGGGAAGCATAAACCTGGTATGTTGTTTACATGTATTATTTGTGGGGAAAAAGACAATTCTAAAAGTGAATTTTGGACATGGCTCCAGAAGTTTGGTTTGAATACATCTGACATCTTTGACTGTATCTTGTCTGTCTGTCTGTCCGTTCAGTCTTTGGACGACCTGTCCAACGCCTGCCATGATGACACTATGCAAATACACGCCTTCATCTCTGATACAGGTACGCTGCTACGCACGCACGCACGCACACACACACACACACACACGTAAATGATTCCTATTGGTAGAAAGGTGGGATTCACGTCCTCGACAACAACCAAACAAAACAGAGCTAACTTTCCCTGTGACACATACTTGTAAGGCTGACTGTGATTCGCCCACTGCAGAATGTATTCACAGCAACAGCAGCAGCTCTTATAAAAGCATATTTTGTGTGTGTACAAAGTGTCTCCTAGCCCTTCCCTCCCACCCCGCACCCCCCCCCCCCCCCCCACACTCCCCCCCATGGCATCTTTTGATTATTTTATATTTCCTGCCATTGATTTTTGCAAATCATCTGTTTGTTTTTGCCATTTCTGCCTGATACGTACCTCTTCTTCGTTCCATATTTTCTATGCGTCCACCATTACTTTCAACATTGGTCTGTTCTTCCTTTTTTCCCCCTTCTTTTGTTCCTTCTTCATCATTTCCCTTGTCTGTCATCTTTCTCTTTCTCTTTCCATCCCCCGCCTCCTCCCCTCCTCCCCTCCCCTCCATACCGCCTGTTCCTCGTTCCTCTTCGCCGCTTTTTCTATCACTTCCTCCTCTTCCTCCTGCTTTTCCCGCCACTTCCTCTCCTTTGGTTCCTCCTTCTTGTCTGCTCCTCGATTACGCAACCCCCCCCGCCCTCCCTCCCAATCATCCACCTCCACCCCTCCTCTCCTCCATGGGCCCCTCCGGTTGCTCCATCCCCTCTCCCCTACCCCCCCTCCCCTACCCCATATGGTGGTGGATCGTGGTGCCTGTGTATGGGGGGTGTGGTGGTAGCTGACTCCTCTCTCCCGGGCCTGTGGGGTGCCGCAGGCGTGTGCAACGACCACGGCAAGACGTACGCGCTGTACGCCATCACCGTGTTCCGCCGCCACCACGACGGCAGCGAGGACTGCTGGAAGACCTACCGCCGCTACTCAGACTTCCACGACTTCCACATGCGCATCACCGAGCAGGTGAGGCGAGGGCCAGGCAGCTCCTCCCCCCTGGTGATCTCTGGGGAGGGGGGAGGCGGCCACAGAGCCTGGGGGCACTGAAAAGGGGGCGGAGTCAAGATGCCATGCTTCCTGTTTCGTTTTTTGTTTTGTCGGTTTTTTAATGGTATTTTGCGGAAGAGGCGCTCATTTCCGTAAGTGGATGAAGCTTATAGAAGGGAATTTTTATAATGAAAAAGTATTTGTACAAATAGGAAATATGAACACGAATATGAAACGCACACACCCAAATACATAAATAAACAGACAGAAACACAGAAATATGAAGCACAAATGCAATGGCCTGATTTGAGCCCAGATTTGAGCTAGGTCTGTCCTCAGACTATATTAGTGTTCATAATTCATATCTAAATTCTGATTTGTGAGACGAGTGACTGACTGACAGACTGCCTGAGTCTGTCTTGACTGTCTGTTTGTCCTCGGGTAAGGTCAAGTTGACGGAGCTAGGCTCGTAGCAGCAGCAGCCGACCAACGACCAACAGAAGTGGATTTTTTTGTAATATGACATCATAACGATTTGTAAATTGTGGGCCGTTTGCTGCTCCAGTTTGAGAACCTGACGTCGATCCTGCGGCTGCCGGGGAAGAAGACTTTCAACAACATGGACCGGGACTTCCTGGAGAAGAGGAAGAAGGACCTCAACACCTACCTCCAGGTGCAGCCTCACGCTTGTGTGTGTGTGTGTGTGTGTGCCTGCGTGCGTGTGTGTGTTGTATATTCACTTTTGCGGGCGGGTGCCTTCCAGCTGCTGATCACCCCGGAGATGGTGAAGGCGTGCCCGACTCTGCTGCCCTACGTCTACGACTTCCTGGAGAACAAGGCGTACAACAAGGGGAAAGGAGACTTTGCGCGCAAGGTCAGTGAGGAGAACCGCGGTGCTTTGCGTTTTGCACGCAGATGACATTTTGGTTTTCAAGCAACATTTGTAACAGCCATACAGGGTTTACACAGTGTTTCAAGAGTAAAATAAAATGCAAGCAATTAACCAAGCTACCTAAATAACCCCCAAAAATGTCCAGACTCTCCTTGACGCCTTTATCATCAGATCTAAACTGTTATTATAACAGTTGGCTACGCATTCCTGCAAACAGTTTGTGGGAATGCGTCAACGCAAGTCTACGAATTCCCCGATATAACCTCTGAATAACATCATGAAATCTCCCCCCCCCCCCCCCAGATGGACACGTTTGTGAACCCCTTGCGCAGCTCCATGAGGAACGTGTCCAACGTGGTGAAGGCGCTGCCCGACAGCCTGGCCGAGGGCATGAACAAAGTGTCGGACAACATGGGCCGCATGTCGGAGCGGCTGGGCCAAGACATCAAGCAGTCCATATTCAAGGTGGGCACCAGCACTGGGGGGGTAGATTGCATTTATAAAGCGCTTTTATCCAAAGCGCTTTACGGTTGCCTCACATTCACCCATTCATACACCGACGGCGGTGTCAACCATGCAAGGTAACAACCAACACGTCAGGAGCAGTTAGGGTTAAGTGGTGTCTTGCTCAGGGACACCTCCACACTTAGCTAGGTGGAGCCCGGGGATCGAACCAGCGACCTTCTCAACAACCGCTCTTACCTCCCGAGCTACTGCCGCCCGCCCCATATTTAATATAATTTTGTATTATTAAGTAGGGTCCTCTGTGTTTAACATGGAAGAAGCTGAGGCATACTTTTATTTATGGTCTTAACTTTTATTGATCATTCAATAAAAAACAGAATCCGAATAAGCTTTATTGCCTTCGCTTTTACAAACAAGGAATGTGCTTTTGTGAAATTGGTGCATAATTAGTGCATAACATTAACGTAACATAACATTAACATGTCATGTAGGCATAAACACAGCCAAAATCTAAATCTCCACATTCCCCCTTGGAGCCTGCTCACATAGGCTAGGTTTGTAACCGCCTGGCTGGGGGTCCCTGCTACAGCGATGTTGTTCACGGGTCGGTTCCCCTGTGTTCCCAGGTACCACCGATGCTGCCCAAGTCCGACATCGACCCGGAGCACTGTCGCGTGCTGGCCCAGCTCGACGACAACGTAAGAGAGCGTGCGTGCGTGTGTGTTGTGTGTTGTTTTTTTATCAGCATATTCGTAACTGTGTGTGTCTATCTTCAGGTGGATGACAACATCCCTCTGCGGGTGATGCTGCTGCTGATGGACGAGGTGTTCGACCTGAAGGAGAAGAACCAGTGGCTCCGCAGGAACATCAAGAATCTGCTGCAGCAGCTGATCCGGGCCACGTACGGAGACACCATCAACAGGTCGGGATGCACGCCCTATGCACCCTCGTCCCTACATCGCCCCTCCCTCTCTTCTACCTCAGCCCTACCTCCCCTCACCCCTACCTCACCCCTCTCCTCTACTGCAGCCTTACCTCAGCCCTACCTCCCCTCTCTCTCCCCTCACCCCTACCTCCCCTCACCCCTACCTCCCCTCTCCCCTACCTCCCCTCTCCCCTACCTCCCCTCACCCCTACCTACCCTCTCCCCTACCTCCCCTCACCCCTACCTACCCTCTCCCCTCCCTCACCCCTATCCTCTAACCATCCCCCCCTACCTCCCCTGCCTCTCCCCACCTTCCCCTCTCCCCACCCTCAGCCCTACCTCACCCCCACCTCCTACCGACCCGTACTATCCAAATGGTAACACCGGTCTGTCTGCCCACCGCAGGAAAATCGTCGACCATGTGGACTTCATGACCTCGCCGGAGCAGGTGGCGGACTACGTCAAAAAGTTCAGGTAACTCCTCCTCCCCCCCAAGCCCGTCCCACGTCAGTCTTCCCTTAAAACATACTTTTATCGGAAAGCATTTCCTGATTTTACTTGAGCTGCCTGCTTTTTACTTTTTTATTTTATTTTGTTTTAATTTTCTTGCATTTTATTTGATCTTGTAATGCTGCCTTTTACTCCCTTTTGTGTTTTACAATGTGTGTATTTTCATAGCTTTTGATTAGTTTTATTTGTGTTTTAATTGTTTGTTTTTACTGTAAAGCACTTTGCAACTGTGTTTTGAAAGGTGCTATATAAATCATGTTTATTATTATTATTATTAATATTATTATTATTATTGATAAGGGAGGGGTAACCTGTCATTCACTCTCTGTGGCCCCACCTCCACGCAGGGACTCCTACTGGCCCAACGGGATCCTGGCGGAGACCCCGCCTACCCGGGACCGCGGCATCCGCATGCGGACACGCGTCGCCGCCAAGACCAACCTGCTGGGCATCATGCCAGGTACACACACACACACCACACACACACACACACACACACACACACACACACACACACACACACACCTTTCAAGATTCAAATTTCCGGTTATGTTCAAGTTATTTCAAGTTAGTTAGTTCCAGTTATGTTCCCGTGCATCAGCATACACACTGTAGTGACTTGAAGCGTCTCTTTCCCTCCCTCCCTCCCCCCTGCCCTTTCTCCCTCCCGTCCTCCCTCGCTTCCTCTCTCCCTCCCTCGCTCCCTCCCTCGCTTCCTCTCCCCCCCTCCCTCTCCCCCTCTCTCCCTCCCTTTCCCCTCTCGCTCTCCCTCCCCCCCTCCCTCTCTCCTTCCTTCCCTCTCCCTCTCCTCCCTCCCTCCCCTCCCCCCCCCAGACGAGCTGAAGCACATCATCGGTGCCGAAACGACCCGCAAGGGCATCCTGCGCATCTTCGACATGTTCCAGCACCAGCCCATGAACCGGCGGCTGGTCTACGTCTTCCTCGAGGGCTTCCTGGAGACCATGTTCCCGCAGTACAAGTTCCCCGAGCTCTTCGTCAAGCTGCACTCGCGCTCGCTGCGCACCCACCGCTACAGCCAGAAACTCAAGGGCGCCTCCCTCAAGAGGTGACAGCAGCGGGGGGAGGAGGAGGAGGCGGCGGCGGCGGAGCCCAGCGCCCCGCCCACGCCCCACGGCTCTGCGGGCCCCGCCCACGAGCTGACGTGCACACGTGAACAACCACCACACACACACACTAAGAGACTCGAGAGCAACGAAGAGAGTTTGTCGATTGGGGGAAAGCGCGTGCCGTTGTGTGAGTGCATGTGTGTATTTGTGTGAGCGTGCACGATTTCTGCCTTTCTCTCTCTCTCTTTCTTTCTTCTCTCTTTCTTCTCTTTCCTTTCTCTCTCTCTCTCTCTCTCTCTCTCTCTCTCTTCTCTCTCTCTTTCTTCTCTCTCTCTCTCTTCTTCTCCTTCTTTCTTTCCATGCGTCTTTCTCTCTTTCCTCTTCCTCCCTCTCTCTCTCTCTCTCTCTCTCTCTTTCTTTCTTCTCTTTCTTCTCTTTCCTCTCTCTCTCTCTCTCTCTCTCTCTCTCTCTCTCTCTCTCTCTCTCCACTCCCCACCTCGGTTCTTCACTCCGACCTTCCAGCTGAGAACTGAAATGCACAGGGAACAAGTCAACACTCACCCACTGCCCTCCTGACACAGACACACACACACGCGCGCGCGCGCGCACACACACGCACGCATATTCCTCAGACATCCACAGCCATCCGTCCTTTGGTGTTTTTTATGATCTTTTCTTTGGACATTTTATTTAGGTGTTTAGCTTTAGCCCGGACCAGGCAGTGGCGTGTGTGTCCCCCTCCCCTCCCAGTCAAGAGAGCAGACCTACTGTTTAATAGTGGATGTTTGGTGGGTTGGGGTTTTTAACCTGCAGAGTAGCCTAGCATAGACCGCCCTCCCCCCCACCTCGCCTCACCTGCCTGCTCCTCGGCGCGCATGAAGAAGGATTTGTGGTCCGGATTCATTCGTTCGTTTCACCTTTATACGTTGGAAACGATGACGGAGCCTATAATCACCTGGGGTTTTAGATACTTGTGTATATTACATAATCGCGTATTTAGAAGGACTGATTTTGTCAGTTGCACTTGTTTAGAAGGATGCCGTCTTTTAAAGAAAAAAGCAAAAAAAAAGTGACTAAATTAATCTGCATTGCGTCAAACAATTTTAAATCACTATTTTAAAGGCACCCGGGCCTTTCCGGACTACAAGCGTCAGAGAATAGACCACGCCCCCTTCAACACTACCGTCGAGACTACCAAAGCACCTACACACACACACACACACAATGTCTCGATACTACAAATACAAACGTACTGTGCTCCATATCAGTTTTCATGTGGGGTTAAAAAATGGTGAATCCACAATGCACTGTTCACCTTTAACCCTTTCCTTTTTAAAAGGCGGGATGAAATATATATATATATTGTGGTGTTGGTCGCCCTCTGGCTCTCAAAAGCGAGTACTAAGTTCAGTACAAGCTTGCAAAGAATGTACCCTGGTCTGGTGGTCTGGTTCGTACGACGCACACACATTGAGGGTGTTGTGCGTCTGCGTGAATGTGTTTGTGTGTGTGTGTGTGTGTGTGTGCGTGCGCGCGTGTGAGTGTTTGTAGCATGACTAACTTTTTTTCAGTCTGAAACTGTGCCAGTGTGAGCTAGTGAACCAGCCTTAAAACTCTATATATTATATTAGTGACCAAGACGTAGCTCTCCCACACACACACACACACACACACACACACACACACACACACACACACACACACACACACACACACACACACACACACACACACACACACACACACACACACACACACACACACACACACAGTGTTACAAGGAAAGAGGAGATTGAGATATATCCCTAATTAATTACTTATATTTGGAGTAGATTTTTTTAATTTTTTATTTTGTGCAATATTTTTCTTCAGTGCATGTATATTTGAATAATTGTGTACTGAAAAAAATAACTAAGCCCATACTGTCTTCTAGAGAGCTGTACTGGTCAAAAATAAATCAAATGAAAGAACTCCAAGCCAACAACTTACATTCCGTTGTTGTAGAAGGACTGCGTTTATTTACAGACTTGTTATACAAGTTCGGTTTTTTGTTTTGTGACTTTAAACTTTGGGATAACCTGGATTTTCTTTTGTTTGAGTTTATTTTTAATTTTTTTGCTCCTACTTTTGTGGTTGAAGCGACTAGGTCTTTAGCCATGTTGGCCGAGAACAAAATTTGGCGGGTATCTTCAATGAGATGTCAACAACTCACTGTCAGTGGATGCCCCTCTCCTCCAATGGAATCCCAGGGGTAACGCATAATGTGACCCTAATTGAATCGCTGCTTAAAAGAGCACTTGGTGACTGGGGGGGTGGGGTGGTGTGGGGTCCTATTGGGGGGCAGACAACGTGTGACTTGCTGCCTAGACTGTACAGGAACCCTCCCACCCCGCCTGCTGTGATGGGCTTGCACTGAGCAGCCCTGGTGGACTGATTGGCTTGAGACAAAGTGATCTTTGGAGCCTCTTGCCTTTTAAAGAGCTGAATATTTGTCCCCATACTGAATGCAGTGACTTTCCCTTTATGTGTCCACCGTCTGTCTGTCCATACAGGAAGGCTTCGTCATGTTTTTGTTTTTTTAAATGCCCTATATATATATATATATATATATATATATGAATCTATGATGATAAACATTGTGCATATGTGTACAGTATGTGTTAATAGTGTGCCTAAATGTACTGTCAATTCTATTTTCATATTTTTCCTTAAACGAAAAAAAAAAATCTGAATGTCATGGTAATTTTAAGCAACTGAAGAGGACTTAAGGGTGTTTTTGTTTTTTTGCATCATGCATATAAAACTCCTACTTTTGGAGCAGCCATGCTCAGATCAGTATAACACTAATAATAAAAACAGTAACTGAGACTAACTGATCAACCGTGTGTTTAATGTCTACTCTGGAGTCTTCGGCTTTGTGATATTGAAGCTTTTCCCGTTTGTTATATTTCATTTGGTATTGTAGTGAATATTACACAACCCGAACCTTCCCTGCACACACAACTTGTTGACTACAGAGCGCCAATACCCAAGTCAAAGGAGAGCCCTATACAATATTACATACAGTATGTTGAGAAAACATCTCTGCAGTCACTGGAGCACCTGAGACCATCACGTTGGCGCTGTTCACCTAGCCTCCACTAGATGGCGCTGCAGTGCATTTGTGTTCAATAGAATAACGTAAGATATTATGTTACCCTCATTGCCCTCCGAGTCCTAAATAAACAAAAAAGGTGAGCGAAGAATAAGTAAATATTTAGATATATTTGACATTCTTGTTATTGACAAAAATAACCATCTAATAATGATTAGTTGCATTTTATTTGACAGCATAACACATTTGAAGCATAAATAGCGAAGATCCTGGCAGAAAAAAGGTGCCATTTGGACAGATCGGATTCTATAGTGAACAGTCATCTTCTTAGTGTCCACTGCTTGATTTCTTATTGATCTGTCGAATCCTTCGATCTTCCTACGGGGTCGCCGATGACAACCATCCCCCAGGCGCCCAAACCTAGAAAACAAGACTGTTAGATTAGATGACCACCACGTAGTATAAATCATGTGCAATATTAATATTACTACCCAACACCATGTGCAATACTGTCAATATCATGTGCTATATTATTAACATCATGTTACCTCTCATCTCCTCTCATTATCATGTGTAATATTCTTTATATCATGTATCAATACTTCCTCTTACCATTATTATTATTACTACCCTTTTATTACACTTCAATAGTTTTTGCTGACTGAATATCTTATCTTACCTCTATTTTTATACTTCTCCTAGGACTTACTTACTGTAAATTATTTAACTTTTATTATTCGACTGTTTATTTCTCTATTGTTTTATTCTATTGCTATGCAACCTGGCACAAGAATTTCCGTCGGGATTAATACAATTCTATCTTATCTTATAACAAATAATACGCAATAAGCAGTAAGGGAAGGATCGTACTTGCGGCCACAGTGAGCTGGAACACGACCCCTATGGTGGGCGGCACTCCGACGCGCATCTGAGCCGTGGAGGTCCGCATCACGTAGGCGGCGGCCGCGATCAGACCTCCGCCCGAGAGCAGCCGGCAGCTCCAGCAGCTCTTAAACAGCTTGTCCCCGGCTCCTGCTGCGGCGGCTCCTCCTGCTGCTGCTCCTCCTGCGGCGGCGGGCACTGACTGCGGTGCTGTTGACATTGAGGAGGAGGAGGAGGATGTGTCCAATAACTACCGATCAAGCGTTTGCACTCTAAGACGAGATGTCTCTATATATAGCCTACTGTAACAAATATATCATATAATATATGTAGCTGGCTGCTGCTGCCGACATATCCGTGGAAAAATAAAATAAAATAAAATAAATAAGATCAGACCGTGTGCTCCGTACAGGAGGGCATGGGGCATACGGACTGTTTATTGACAACGTCCCAGAAATGACTTCCGGGTTGTGTTGCTGACACAACTTCCGGTCTGCTCATTTCAAACTAATTGTCCAAAATAATATATTAGTCCTCGTATCGTATCGTTGGTGGTGCTCTGCTTGACATTATCATTAGGCCCACATGCGATTGGGCATGGATGGACAGCGTCTGTTTGGATTGTGTGTCTGTCCAAGCAGGGATGACACTTGTCAAACGTGGTATCCCCCGTCATGCCCCTCCAAACTATAAACTATAATAAACTAAAATCATTCATTCATAGCGGCTGTAACTTGACGCACCGCATAGTTTGTTAGAACCACAGAACAAATCTTCTGATCTCTTAATAAATAAATATATACTATATATATTGTAATGTCTGCCGCAAGTGATGACGCGCAGACATGAGTTGCCGTCTCAAACGTCACAGTACTTTATTGTATAACACAGTTACAGCGACAAGAACTGAGAACACACACTAGAAACTTCCCTTCCTAATTCCTCAGGTCCGCCCTCTCCCTCCCCTCCGCCAACCCGCAAGTACCTGCCTCCATGCAAGCCCCGGGTTGGCGGAGAGCAGAGTGACGGCCAGGCCGACCAATGACAGGGTCGCTACAATATATAGTATATATATAGTATTGCGTGGTTTACGCAATTCTCAACATTTGGTCAACGTGAAAGGGGGCGTGTTATTATTTTTAAGGTCGAAAGTTCATTATTGGCTCACCGAGACTAACATGTTATTTTGTGGGCGTGTCAGCAGTTACCTGTGTGAACCATGTCCTCGACCATTATTATTTGTTTGATCATTTGCGTCAATTTCGCGCTATCACCATCATCATCTTCCTCCTACACGGCAGCGGTGTATGAGCACCGCGTCGTCTTGAACCCGCAGCCCCACCTGAACCTGTCGCGGGCCGCCGCGCTGCGACACATGAAGACCAACCTGGACGTCTACGAGGAGCAAGCCCAGCAAGCAGCAGCACAGGTAGGTCTGGGAAATAATAATAATAACAATATTATTATTATTATTATTATTATTATTATTACTACGACTACTACTACTACTACTACTACTAATAATAATAACAATAGTAATTATAATAATTATAATAATAATAATATATCCTTGATGACACTATAGGGAGTGTTGTTATTGCATGTGTCTATTGTTTTCTATTTAAAGGAGAACTAGTCAGCCCGTTCTTCTGAGGTCTACACACAACAAAAATACATATCAAGACAAAAACATATCAACATATCAAGACAAAAACATATCAAGACAAAAATAGGCTAAATTATAGGCTATATTACACAATAAATACCAGCAAACAAATATAAGATAACACCATGGCTTTGAAATAGACAACCCCTGACAACTTCAGAAACACTAACCATCAACCCATGTAGCCTGAGCTTATAAATAGGTCTACAGTTTAGTGAACGTAGGACGATACATTTCCACCACTAGGGAGTCCAGATCCTGGTGTTTCCAGAGGATGGTATCCATGGCTTCAACTTCAGTCGTGCGTCGATCTCCAGCTACCTGGAAACCATCCCTGACCCCCAGCAGGAGACCTGGAACCCCTGCACCGAGCCCAGAAGATACAACGACACCGAAGTACCAATCACATTGGGTTTTTAATTTGAAACATTTACATTTTACCATTTAGATTTTTGACTTTTTGGAACAAAATCTGAAAGTAGGGGTTCTGTGTGTGTGTGTGTGTGTGTGTGTGGTGTGTGTGTGCGTGTGCGTGTGTGTTTGTGTCTCACAGGTCCTCCAGAGGTTGAGCTGCATGGCTCGTCGCTACAGCCTCTACCTGGTGGCCAACATGGCCGGCCTGCAGCCCTGCTCGGCTGGTACGGACTCCTCCTCCTCATCCTCCTGCCCCCCTGACGGACGCTGGCAGTTCAACACCGACGTGGTCTTTAGGTAACCTGACACGCCAGATGGTTTGTTTCACACAGGCAACTGCCTGATAAGTCTAACGATATGTACTTTTCTTCATAATTCACATGATATAACAGTTCCGATGGCCATCTGGTGGCACGCTACCACAAGCAGAACCTTTACTTTGAAAAGGCCTTCGACGTGCCCCCCCGCCCAGAGATCATCACCTTTGACACGCCCTTCGCCGGGCGGTTCGGCGTCCTCACCTGCTTCGACCTGCTGTTCCACGAGCCCACCATCACGCTCCTCGAAAGGGTAAAGAAAGACCCCCCCACTGGCATGTATGCCCGCAACCGACTCCAACCCTCCCTGATCCCCCCCTCCATCACCCTCTCTCCCCTCACCTCCCCTCTCAGGGCGTGCGCCAGCTGGTCTTCCCCACCGCCTGGATGAACTATCTACCCCTGCTGGCCGCCGCCCAGTTCCAGCGGGCCTTCAGTCTGGGCGCCACCGGCGTCACGATCCTGGCGGCCAACATCCGCAACGACGAGCTGGGCATGACGGGCAGCGGCATCTTCACGCCGGCCGCCACCCTCGGCCACCACCACGCGCGGAAGGGCGAGCCGGAGGAGGGTCGGCTCCTGGTGGCCAGGGTGCCTGTCCTGGACCCTCTGTGGTCGGGGGGAGCGGAGGAAGAGGTGGTGGCAGCGAGGGAGAGTGGTGGTGGTGGTGATCTGTCCTCTTCCCCGTCTGTGCAGGATGAGAAAGGTGTGGATGGCGCCATCACTCCGCCACCATCTGCCCCTCCTCCTCTGCTTCCCGTGACCTCCTCCTCCCCTACCTTTAATTCTTCCATGCTGTGCGACCCGTTCACGTTCGCCCTGCTCCCAGCGGCGGCCGAGGGGCGGCTGAACGTCTGCCAAGGCCCGCTCTGCTGCCACCTGGAGTACCGGAGGTCGCGGCCAGGGGGCGACGGCGAGCTCTACGCACTGGGGGCGTTCGCCGGCATGCACACCGTCAACGGACGATTCGCCCTGCAGGTAGGACACTAAAACCCGTACACTCTGCATACAGAGAGCAGGACAACCTTAGCAGTTACGGTGTTTGACTCGCAGCTGAGGGGTTCTGGGTTCGAAACCCCAATGTCCATATTTTACCTGAAGGTGTCGTTCAATAAGTGACCCTGCTCATTAATGTCTAATAAAGTTTCATAAATCACTTGGGATAACATTTATTTTCAGGGTGCATTTCTCTATTATGACCTGCATAATGTGGATTATTTTGCGCATTAAAAAATTTAGAATTAAATCTCTGAACTTTTCTCAAATTGGAGGTGTGTGCGTTGGTCCGATGCCGGGGCCCCGAAGCCTCTTCCTGTGGACAGGAAGTGGAGGAGGCGGAGACCAGGATGGACTTCCTGTTGAGCGGGAAGTTCGAGACGCCTCACGTCTACCCGTCGCTGGTGGTCAGCGGCGTGAAGATGGAGCAGCCGCGACGGCTGGAGCGGACGACCGTCGGCACGGTAACCATGGCCCACTCAAACATGACCGCCGGCCTGGTCGCCGCCTCCCTCTACGGACGCATGTACCACCTGGACAAAGTCTGATGTGTGTGTGTGTGTGTGAGAGATGTCATATTTTTACATGCTTTGGCAGTGGAAATATATTTGGTCTGGACTGACTTCATTTTGTGATTAAAAGATCTCAGATATGATCGTGTTTTGACCCATGTCAAGATTTCATTTCAACACGTTTCTCAACCCCACGGTGACTTTTGAACCTGTGATGACCCTGACCTCAGCTTCACGCTTCCTGCGAATAAATAAGACCGCCCATGCTTTGCCCCTCACCCTCAACTCCCCTGAAGCATAACAACTTCTGTATCTACGAAAAACAAAAAAAAAAGTACTTTATTTAGTCATTCACGTCTTTAAAAACATTAACGAGGACACATTTAGTCCTCTGCAGAAATGTTGTTCGGAAAGTCCATGGAACCTCATGTCTAACGCACATAATTTATCTTAACTCTCACTCTCGTCACACACGCACACACACACACACACACACACACACACACACACACACTGTTCCCTCTTCAGTACAGTACAGTACATACAATACATGATTAAGAGTCCAAAGTTGCAGTCCAAAGGCGTCAGAGCACACCCCCGGCCAGCGGACAGGGAAATGCTTAACGGGCCCCGTCTTACCACGAGCTGTGATGCTGATTAGTCATGACAAGCCGTTTCATGACCTACCGAAACCTACCCTCTAGTGACATCACAAGTGGGATTGTCCACCCAGATCTATGATGGATAGATAGATACGCCTACCAGTTGGTACAGTCCACTGGGTAGGCTGGTTGGCTGATCTATCCATCATTCATCTGGTTGCTGGACACGCCTACTCGTGATGTCACTAGAGGGATTGTGATTTTGACACGGCTTGTGACAGCCAATCAACATCACACCTGGTGGTAAAATTAGGGCCATATAATTTATATTTATGCTCCATAATATTTATATTCCATTCTGCGTCAATAGTTTCTTCTCCCCTCCCCCCCAGTACCCCCAACCCCCCCGCCCCCCCATCCCCTGTTCCCAAATCTCCTGAGTGGTTGGCCGGCCTGTAAGTCAATCAGGGGCGGCGGTGAATAGCAGCAACTCTGAGCGGTGGGTGGGCCTTGTCAGTACGTCTCTGAGTCGGAGTCGTTGAGCTCCTCGTCGGGCGACACCGCGGACCGCGGGCGCTCCGGCCGGCCCTTGGCGGCGTGCTTCGAGGAGGACGACGACGAGGAGGAGGAGGAGGTGGTGGTGGTGGTGGTGGCGGTGCGGCGGTGGTGGTGGTGGTGATGGTGATTGACAGCCGCCCGGGCCAGGGCCGTGGCGGGCAGCGTCGCTACGGTGACCAGCGGGGAGGAGGGCATCATGGAGTTAAGGATGAGCGCCAGGCAGTCGGCCACGTCCCGGTTGGGGGCGCACGCCAGCGCCGGGGTGTACCCTACAAGATCACAGACAGACAGACAGGGATCACTGGACGTGTATGTGTGCGTGATTTGAAAAGCACTACTCTTGTACACTCAAACATGCACTTTCTTTCTAAATACACTTTAAACGCATCATTTACATTTTGGGAATTTGGCACACTTTTATCCAAAGCAACTTACAAAGAGTACATTTGTTGAAGGAGACAGCAATATATCACTGTGGCACATAAAGAATAGAGCAGGTTTCAAGCATTCATAGTTGCAAGGCTAATAGAACAAGTTTCATCATTGCTAGGTTGCCTGCATAATAGCTGGGAATCATGCTGCTCTTTATATGTTATTAGGGAAGGGGTTTTCTGTATTTCTGTATTCATGTTGTTTTATTGGATTGCTGCGGCCTGGGAGGAACAGCATTTAAGTGGACAACCTTGACTGTTGGATCTTACCATTCTCATCCACCGCCTGGATGCTGGCTCCCTTCCCCAGCAGCTCCTGAACTACCACTGTCAGCCCACTCTTGGCCGCGACGTGCAGCGGTCTGGGAAGAGGATGAAAAAGGAAATAAAAAAAAAAAAAGACATCCAGCCCTTTCCAGTTCAAGTTCAGTCCGGTGCAGTCGTGTTGGTGTCATATCGGTGTACCGTACGTACGTCTGCAGAGCGGCGTTGGTGCTGTTGACCAGGTTCCGGTCGTGGATCTTCTCCAGGATCAGCAGGGCGCTGGTCTCGTGGCCCTGGAGCGGGACAGAGGGCGAGACGACGAAGACGACAGCTTGGTTACGCGAACGGATGAAGGGTGGTGTTGAAAACGATACAATACAGATATGAAGGGGGTGGCTGGTCCAATGGTAGTGTGACTCAGTAAGAGGTCCCATTGAAAAATACGTCCTCAATATTTAACTGGGACCGGGACAAGTGAGAGAAGGGCTGGGTGATAACAGTATGGATATTGTAATGCTGACAGGGCATACGTGTGGTCTTGTGCTGGTCTTAGAGGCTGCATTAGAGTACAGTGACTCCGTACTTTCATTTGTTTCATTCACACAGGAGTTTACGAAAATATGTGGTGACTATTTATTGTTTACCAGAAAACGTGCTATATATATTGTTATGGAAATATTACATATCAGGTTAGAAGATTGTGGTCATAGTGTGAGTGTGGTGCGTGCATTACCTTGCTACACGCCAGGTGTAAGGCTGTGTTTCGGTCCTTGTCCTGCAGTGTCAGGTCTGCTTTAGCACTGCTCACCAGCACCTCTGACACACAAAGAGAGAGACAGAGAGGTTTGTTCATAAAGATAAGAATAGAGCCAGTTGGAAGCATTCATAATTGCTGGCTTAATAGAAGTTTCATAATTGCTAGGTTGCCTGCATAACAGCTGGGATAAGAGCAGAAGTGGGGTATAGAGTCCAGGTAAACTCTGAACAGGTGGGTCTTGAGTCTCTTGCGGAAGCTGGGAGCTCATTCCACCACTGTTTACATCTGTGTGTGTGTGTGTGTGTGTGTGTGTGTGTGTGTGTGTGTGTGTGTGTGTGTGTGTGTGTGTGTGTGTGTGTGCGCGCACACACACACACACACACACGTGTCCGTAAGTCTGTCTGCATGCATGTGCGCGTGTGCGTGCATACACTTACCCACAGTATTGGTCTGTCCATTGTGCGCGGCCATCATGAGTGCCGTGCTGCGTGCGTGTGTGTCCACCGTGTTGGCGTGTGCGCCGTGGCCCAGCAGGAGGGACACACACTCCACGTGGTCCGAGAACGCAGCTGCGTGGAGGGGGGTCCTGGGGGGTAGGTGGGGGGTGGTCATTTCATGCAGCGTCAGCTGATTTACACGTAGGGATGTGTACCGAGAACCGGTACCACTATGGAACCTTAATCCTCGCTACCGCCCCCCCGTCCAGGGATACTCTGACGAACACCCTCATTCCTGCATGGTACCCTAACCCTGTGATGGGTGGACCAGTGTGGCACAGGACCATTATTTGACAGTCACTGTGCTGTTATTTGCTCTTATTTATTATTAGTAGTTGTACTGTTTTACTTATTTATTGTTCAATTGTTTTGCTTTTGCAATAAAAAAAGACATTCTTTAACGTTGTTGTTTGCTCTTTATTTTAAAGAAGGTATCGGTTCTGGCACCGTTTTGGCACCGGTATCGTTTTAAAAGTATCGGTTTGGCACCGGTATCGGATAAATCTAAACGATACCCAACCCTATTTACACGTCACTATTTCTAATTATCTAGGGACTGTGTGTGTGTGTGTGTGTGTGTGTGTGTGTGTATGTATGTGTGTGTGTATGTATGTGTGTCTCTCGCTCTCTAGCTCACCGGCCCTTTGAGTCCGCCGTGTTGACGATGGCGCCCCCTAGAGAGTCCAGCAGCATCTCTGCTACGCCCTCGTTGTCATTCATTCTGCAACACACACACACACCATCACAAATCTGTGTGTGTGTGTGTGTGTGTGTGTGTGTGTAGGTAGACTTACACAGCACAGTGCAGCGGACTGAAGGAGTTTCCCTGAATCTTCCTGAAGGCCTCGTGTTCCAGCAGCACCTCCACACAGCCATCGTAACCTGCAGAGAGATAAAGATGGTGACACTGCTAGACTTGCTTAGGAAAGTGTTTTATTGTGTGGCATTAGACCATAAGAAGATACATATTTATTTTAATAAATGTTCTGCCATGGCTTCAAGGATTTGAGTACACATAAAACATCTGGTTTGAAATTGTTCAGCGGAGCAACTGTAACCCGGGGTCCATGCCACAAGGGGGTGCTAGTGAGCAATACAAGCAATGACGTGAGACTTACTGAACATTTACAGGACAATCGTCTGCTATAAGGGACTTGAACTATGAACCTTTTACAATTTCAAACAGACAAAGTTACTACTGCCTTGTTGTGGCAGCAAATTCACCATGACAACAATGCTAAATGCTATTCAATGCTAAATGCTAAAATGGCAGAGGAAGGGTGGTGGGGGTCAGGGGGTACCGTTGTAGCAGGCCCAGTGCAGGGGCGTGTAGCCCTCGTTGTCGGTCAGCTGGGTGGGGGCGTGGGTGCTGCCCGAGGCCTGCAGCAGGGTGCTCAGCGCGCCCACCCGCCCGCACGCCGCCGCCAAGTGGACGGGCGTGCGTCCGCGGACGTCCCGCGCACGCACGCTGGCCCCCCGCTGGAGCAGCGCCTCCACACACTCCTCCTGGCCTGTCACTGCCTGGGAGAGAGACACACAGACAGACAGACAGACAAACAGACACGTACACAGACATGTACACAGACAGACAGACAGACAGACACGTACACAGACAGAGAGACAGACACGTACACAGACAGACAGACACACATTTACGGTATATATTTTACATGTCACAAGACACAGGGAGATTCAAAGATTTTTCCAATAGTACCATAAAAAAATGAGATTGCTTGAATTAAAGTTAATATGTCTGCAACAGGATGATTTAGTATTCAGAGTTACACTATTACATCTAATCTTAACAAAATAGACAGATTGTACATGTGGACACTTGACTGGAACGCTATAAGGGGAGCCCAAGAAGGGTCAAGACCCCAAGGTTGGGAATCACTGCTTTACGTTACTGTGTGTGCGCGCGCTCACCCCGCGGTGCAGTGCCGTCCGTCCCCAGCGGTCTTTAGCGGCCACACTCGCCCCCTGGCTGAGCAGCGAGTACACACACTCTGTGTGTCCGCTCAGCACGGCCAGCATCAGAGGGGTCCTGCACGCACGCACACACACGCACACTTAAAGTATTAATCGTTGCAATCAGAGATATCTCTAGTAGAAAGTAAACCAACTGCTTTATCAGATGCGTTGGGTGGCAAGTGAATGCCTTGGTATAACGACAACAAACTACAACCACAAAAGCACAACACACAAGCATGAGTCTTACAATGGTTTGTTTATAGTGCGCGCACGCGCACACACACACACACACACACACACACACTCTCTTACTGTCCGTTGCTGTCTTGTACGTCCACTGAAGTGTGCTGGGTGTTGCTGGACATGAGAAGTCGCAGGCACTCGGGATATCCGTTCAGAGCTACGAGGAACACGCGCGCACATACACACACACACACACAGACAGGCACACAGACAGACACACACACACAATAAGCTAAATGTCACCCAGCATCATCTGTAACATTCTGAATGGATTTCAAGACGTTCAAGATATGAAAAGAGTGACTTCATACTAAAAACTAAAGCATTTTACTAGACCCATCTCCATATCCAGATGTTCCTCACATCGCTGTCATCCATGCTGTCTATCTGATGCCTGGTGTGTGTGTGTGTGTGTGTGTACCTGCGGCGTGCACGGCCGTCCTCTTGTGTGTGTAGTCGTGGGCCATGGCGGTGGCCCCGTGGTGCAGCAGCAGGGACACACACTCCTGGTGGCCACGGGAGCACGCCAGGCTGAGGGGGGTGCGGCCCTCGGGGCTCCGCACGTCCACCTCCAGCAGTGAGGATAACAGCACCTCCAGCGCCCCACAGTGGCCGTGGTACGCCTGCACACACACACACACACACACACACACACACACACACACACACACACACACACACACACACACACACACACACACACACACACACACACACACACACACACACACACACACACACACACACACACACACAGTAGGTGCTACTGGTGAGCCCATAAATAGAGGTGTGTCTATGAGGTCAGTGTGAGAGGCCAAGAGTCAACTGAGGCCAAGAGTCATCTGTGCACCTGCACACACACTTCACAGTCACTTAGTGTGTGTGTGTTGTGGCCGGTTTAAACAGTCTCACCTGGACTGGGTTAGAGTCTGGGGTTGGCTGTGGCTGCACATCTGTGATTCATGTGTGAAAGACAAAACAAAGACCGGACTCACTGCCAGGTGGAGCGGACTGACGGGGGCATTGCTTTCCGAGTCGCTCAGGAGCTCCATGCCGGACGTATCCATCAACTGAAACAGAAAAAGGGAGCAAGAGAGAGATGCATGCTGCAATACTACCCATGTCCAGCAGGCAGCGCTCCCGGTTATTCTCAGTGACTTGGGGGCGGGGAAAAAAGCAAGCAGCCGCAACTCACCACATCCAGGGGCGTCTCGCTAGCAATCTGCAACCAAAACAGAGAGACAAGAGGCAATTCATCCCCGGCCAGCCCGCTTGATGGCTATGATTACAACATGGAAGTACAGTAACAGTGTGAGATGCTGAGGGTGGAGGGGGGGTGGGGGTGAGGTTTGGTTCGCACCAGCTCCAGGCACAGTGCGTGTCCGTACGCCGAGGCGTAGTGCACAGGGCTGTAGCCGTGGTGGTCCCTCACGCCGGGGTCCGCGTCGTTCCTCAACAGGTACTCCAGGCACCTGCCACACACACACAAGTTTCAAGTATTTTATTGTCACTTCACAATTTACATGCGAGTATAAGCAGTGAGTGAAAAACCTTTTGTGCAAAACGCCCGACAGCCGACAGTAATTATAAAAGAACACAAAATAGAAATAGAACTACAAAATAGAAGTAGGACTAGCAAAATAGAAGTAGGACTAGCAAAATAGAAATAGAACTATGCAAAAGAGTACTACTGGAATACAAGCAGAAGCAAAGGCAACACACAATAACTGAGTAGAAAATGTTACTGGGAGAACTAAATACAATAAAAGTAAGCATTTTTCGGTTACACTGTTGTGGGAAAAGCTTCCATTACAGAAATTCTAGCAATCTCACACACACACACACACACACACACACACACACACACACACACACACACAAACACACACACACACACACACACACACACACACACACACACACACACACACACACACACACACACACACACATACACACACAAACTGACTTCCCCTGGGCGTCCCCAGCGGCGGCGTAGTGCAGGGGACTGCAGCCCCTCTTGTCCAGCTCGTTGACGCTGGCTCCCGAGCCCACCAGGGCGAACACACACTGGTAGTTACAGTTGGCCGCCGCGTAGTGCAGCGGGCTCCTGGAGGAGAGGAGAGAGGGCGGGGGGGGGGGGGGGGGGATGGAGAGACAGATAAGAGCTTGTGATTGGTCGATAGGTTAAACACAGCAAACAGAGTATGCGATTGGCAACACCTCCCATTCACACAGGTGAGTTGCTTTAAGAAAGCTATAGCTACTCTAAGCCCACCATCACACCTGAACGCCCACTGAGCTCACCTGCCAAAATTATCCCTCCTGTTGAAGTCTGCTCCGGCGTTCAACAGCAGGTTCACACACTCCAGATTCCTAGATGGGCCGGCGATATCATTATGTTATTACTTGTAATTAAATCGATAAGATACAGATCTAAACCCAGTGTGTTTTGAACAGAAACAGAGCTGTCGGATGATGAAAGACAGATGGGGTGGTAGGAGCTACAGAGACTGACCCCCCTGCTGCAGCAGCGTGTAGACAGGTCCTTCCAAAGTCATCCGGGGTGTCTATGTCAAAGCCTGCGCAAAAACATGTCAGAGATGATTTATTCACACGAGTGCGTTGCAGCGCGCACGTTGTGTGTAGCAATGTGCGCGTGCGTGTGCGAGACCTGAGGGGAGGAGCTTCCTGCAGCAGTCCGTGAAGCCGCTGAGTGCTGCCAGATGCAGGGGAAACATCCCGTGAGCGCCTTTCCTGAAACACAGACAACAACACACCATTAGAGGCAGTAAGCGGAGACCAGTACAGAAGAGAACCCCCCCGGCTTCCTTTAAAGGACAGATAGACCTCAGACGGAGAGGCACAGACAGACAAGGCAGTCAGGCTCAGAGACAGTTATTTATATATATATTAACAAGATTTTTGCTTCGTTTTTTCTCCATCTCGGTTTACATTTTTTGTGCTTTGGCTTTGGTACGTGTCAATGTAAGTTTTCCATTTGCCAATAAAGCTGTAAATAACTTTGCTCCTTGAAACTTAGAAACCTAGTTTTGGTCAAGTACTTTATTGTATTGTATTTGGACCATTGCATATTTAGTCCTTTTTTGTGGTTTGGCAATGCAAATGTGTTTTCCCATGCCAATAACGCTGATTGAATTGAGTTGAATTGAACTGAACTGAAAGAGAGACAGCCAGAGAGAGTGTGAGTAAACTGTACACTGACTTGGCGGTGGCGGCGCCGTGGTTGATGAGGACATCGACAATCAGCTCGTGTCCGTGGCGGGCGGCGAGGTGAAGCGCAGAGTTCCTGCTCTTGTCCTCCAAGTCCAGCTCCGCGCCTGCACACACACACACACACACACACACACACACACACACACACACACACACACACACACACACACACACACACACACACACACACACACACACACACACACACACACACACACACCACACACACACACACACAGACAGTAGGTGCTACTGGTTGAGCCCATAAATAGAGGTGGTGTCTTATGAGGTCAGTGGAGGAGGCCAAGAGTCAACTGAGGCCAAGAGTCATCCTGTGCACCTGGCACACACACTTCACAGTCCACTTAGTGTGTGTGTGTTGTGGCCGGTTTAAACCAGTCTCACCTGGACTGGGTTAGAGTCTGGGGTTGGCTTTGGCCTGCACATCTGTGGTTCAATGGTGTGACAGACAAAACAAAGGACCGGACTCACTGCCAGGTGGAGCGGACTGACGGGGGCATTGCTTTCCGAGTCGCTCAGGAGCTCCATGCCGGACGTATCCATCAACTGAAACAGAAAAAGGGGCAAGAGAGAGATGCATGCTGCAATACTACCCATGTCCAGCAGGCAGCGCTCCCGGTTATTCTCAGTGACTTGGGGGCGGGGAAAAAAGCAAGCAGCCGCAACTCACCACATCCAGGGGCGTCTCGCTAGCCAATCTGCAACCAAAACAGAGAGACAAGAGGCAATTCATCCCCGGCCAGCCCGCTTGATGGCTATGATTACACATGGAAGTACAGTAACAGTGTGAGATGCTGAGGGTGGAGGGGGGGTGGGGGTGAGGTTTGGTTCGCACCAGCTCCAGGCACAGTGCGTGTCCGTACGCCGAGGCGTAGATGCACAGGGCTGTAGCCGTGGTGGTCCCTCACGCCGGGTCCGCGTCGTTCCTCAACAGGTACTCCAGGCCACCTGCCACACACACACACAAGTTTCAAGTATTTTATTGTCACTTCACAATTACATCGAGTATAAGCAGTGAGTGAAAACCTTTTGTGCAAAACGCCCGACAGCCGACAGTAATTATAAAAGAATACAAAATAGAAATAGAACTACAAAATAGAAGTAGGACTAGCAAAATAGAAGTAGGACTAGCAAAATAGAAATAGAACTATGCAAAAGAGTACTACTGGAATTACAAGCAGAAGCAAAGGCAACACACAATAACTGAGTAGAAAATGTTACTGGGGAGAACTAAATACAATAAAAGTAAGCATTTTTCCGGTTACACTGTTGTGGGAAAAGCTTCCATTACAGAAATTCTAGCAATCTCACACACACACACACACACACACACAAAACAACACACACACACACACACCACACACACACACACACACCCACACACACACACACACCAACACACACACACACACACACACACACACACACACACACACAAAACTCGACTTCCCCTGGGCGTCCCCAGCGGGCGGCGTTAGTGCAGGGGACTGCAGCCCCTCTTGTTCCAGCTCGTTGACGCTGGCTTCCCGAGCCCACCAGGCGAACACCACACTTGGTAGTTACAGTTGGCGCCGCGTAGTGCAGCGGGCTCCTGGAGGAGAGGAGAGAGGGCGGGGGGGGGGGGGGGGGATGAGAGACAGATAAGAGCTTGTGATTGGTCGATAGGTTAAACCACAGCAAACAGAGTATGCGATTGGCAAACACCTCCCATTCACACAGGTGAGTTGCTTTAAGAAAGCTATAGCTACTCTAAGCCCACCATCACACCTGAACGCCCACTGAGCTCACCTGCCAAAATTATCCCTCCTGTTGAAGTCTGCTCCGGCGTTCAACAGCAGGTTCACACACTCCAGATTCCTAGATGGGCCGGCGATATTCATTATGTTATTACTTGTAATTAAATCGATAAGATACAGATCTAAACCAGTGTGTTTTGAACAGAAACAGAGCTGTCGGATGATGAAAGACAGATGGGGTCGGTAGGAGCTACAGAGACTGACCCCCCTGCTGCAGCAGCGTGTAGACAGGTCCTTCCAAAGTCATCCGGGGTGTCTATGTCAAAGCCTGCGCAAAAACATGTCAGAGATGATTTATTCACACGAGTGCGTTGCAGCGCGCACGTTGTGTGTAGCAATGTGCGCGTGCGTGTGCGAGACCTGAGGGGAGGAGCTTTCCTGCAGCAGTCCGTGAAGCCGCTGAGTGCTGCCAGATGCAGGGAAACATCCCGTGAGCGCCTTTCCTGAAACACAGACAACAACACACCATTAGAGGCAGTAAGCGGAGACCAGTACAGAAGAGAACCCCCCCGGCTTCCTTTAAAGGACAGATAGACCTCAGACGGAGAGGCACAGACAGACAAGGCAGTCAGGCTCAGAGACAGTTATTTATATATATATTAACAAGATTTTGCTTCGTTTTTCTTCCATCTCGGTTTACATTTTTTGTGCTTTGGCTTTGGTACGTGTCAATGTAAGTTTTCCATTTGCCAATAAAGCTGTAAATAACTTTGCTCCTTGAAACTTAGAAACCTAGTTTTGGTCAAGTACTTTATTGTATTGTATTTGGACCATTGCATATTTAGTCCTTTTTTGTGGTTTGGCAATGCAAATGTGTTTTCCCATGCCAATAACGCTGATTGAATTGAGTTGAATTGAACTGAACTGAAAGAGAGACAGCCAGAGAGAGTGTGAGTAAACTGTACACTGACTTGGCGGTGGCGGCGCCGTGGTTGATGAGGACATCGACAATCAGCTCGTGTCCGTGGCGGGCGGCGAGGTGAAGCGCAGAGTTCCTGCTCTTGTCCTCCAAGTCCAGCTCCGCGCCTGCACACACACACACACACACACACACACACACACACACACACACACACACACACACACACACACACACACACACACACACACACACACACACACACACACACACACACACACACACACACACACACACAACCCTATAAATAGCGGTGTGTCTGTGAGGTCAGTGTGAGACGTCAACCGAGGTCAAGTGTCACCTGTGCACCTGCACTCTTCAACCAAGCTGTTAAATCTCCAAGCTGTTAACTGTGTGTGTGTGTGTGTGTGTGTGTGTGTGTGTGTCCCTCACCGTGCTTGATTAGGGACTGAGCGCGAGAGAACCTGCCCAGGGAAGCAGCCATGTGGAGGGGAGTCTTCCCATCTTTACTCTGGAGGGGGGGAGTGAGACAGGGGGGGAGGAAGAGAGGGGGAGTGAGGGGGGGGGGGGTGAGGAAGAGAGGGCGAGAGAAAGAGAGAAGCAGCGTTTCCGTCACAGGGACCAGGTTCAAACAGGGATCAGCATCAAACATTTACATCCGTTACGACGGGAATATGCAGCCTTTTTACAATAAGAATGGCACCGGTGAAAAAGATTGATACAATAACGTTTCACTTTCCACTCCAAGTGTAGAAAAAGTGTAGTGAACGGCAGTTTGCAGATGAGGGGGATTATGCTAAATGTGTGTGTGTGTGTGTGTGTGTGTGTCTCTGTGTCGCATTTGGAGTGCTCTGTAATATATCAACGTTTTGGAGACAGCCATGGCTTTTTCATTTGTCAGCGGACTAATTCTCCTAATCTTTGCGGGTCTTTAGACCACGGTGTAGTGAGACAGACAGAGAAAGAGAGACAAAGAGAAAGAGAGAGAAAGAGATAGTAAGAACAAAAGAGAGGGGTAGAGAGACAGAGAAAGGTGGTGAGAGAGAATCTTCGGGTTAGTTGGGTTCTAGTTCCGGAGGTGAGGCGGTGAGTGAGTCACTGCTCCAGCATGTCACAAGGAGCATGTGGTCAGGTGACTCAGCGGGGCCCCATGATCAGAGCCAACTGGCCCCGGTCTGGTGGCCACACACACACACACACGCACGCACGCGCACACACACACACACACACACACACACACACGCACACTGTCTTGAGCAGCTTGTAGCCAAGGGTGGTGGGAGGCATCCCACTCAATATGGCACGGTCACTCCAGGCACTGTGTGGACCCTACTTGAACTAACGCAATATGCTAATAATGCATGTATGCTAATGAGGCGTATATCAATGTCGCATATGCTAACACGGTGTACACATGCATGTATCCTAGTGTAGTGTGTGAACCATGTGAACATCTGTTTCGGCAATGTGTTTACGATGCATTGCTAAATACCCACTCTGGTGTTGACGTGAGCTTTGTTGACCAGCAGCAGCTCTTGACACAGCGCCCCCTGGTGGGTGGAGGAGGCAAAGTGCAGCGCAGAGAATCCCTGCTCATTCACCTGGAAAAGCAAAGGGGGAAAGTGAGAGAGCTATCCACATTTGGTGTTCTGCATAGATAGCAGTGGGACACACTCACACACACACTTGCCTGGTTGACGTTAGCGCCGGCGGCGATGAGTTCATGGACGACCACGTTCTGTCCGTTATAGCAGGCCACGTGGATCGGGGTGTTGCCCAGGCTGTTCACCTCGTTCACCTGCACACACACACACACAGTCTTTCAGAGCCATAAGAATAGATGATACGGACTAAAGCATCGAGACGAGGCTGGTTTCCATTCATTGCCGTCTCCTGACTTGTAAACATGTAAACAATACCAACAGAGAGGAGAGACACCTGGAATGTATTTATTTCATTGGAGGCAATAAGACAAACAAATAATGAAGCCGCCATGGTCCTTTCAAGGAATACTCTGACATGTTAAGTTATGTTGTGTCTCCATGACAGAAATACAATTTAACTTCTAAATTAGGGATTCTGATTGTAGCATCCGGCAAAAAGAAGGAAAATAAATAAAATCACGCATGAAAAAAAAGGATTGTTTGTGGATTGTGTGTTGTCTGTGTGTGTGTGGGATCCCTCCAAGAGTTGAGCACAGGATTTGCACAGAATTTGGTGGGTAGGTTGTTTATGGGCCAAGTAAGCAGTGATGACTTTGTCTGTCATGCCAAATCAGCCAAAAGGGGGTGTGGCCGTCACAAAATATACACTTGCGTAACACCACCACCACCAAAAAAATAAATAAAAAGATCCTGAAATGTCAAGGGTTCATGGTAATTGAGGGGTGGCCTTCCCCAGCCCCGCCCACTTCCTGTTTTCGTGAGCATCTCTCAAGAGGGCCTTGTGGGGTGTCCTGGGAGACTCCGCCCCCTAGCCATGCCCACTCCTATCAAGCTGGATCCTTGGCGGAGATCTGCGCTCAACTGAGCTCATTTCGAGGCTAATACTGTATATGGCATTCAAATGATTTGTTGTGCTACATTTCTATGGTTGATATCAGTTATTTTGTTTGTCAAGTGCTTACAGACATGGAAGCAGACGGAATATGTGTGTTTGCATGTAGTCTGTGTGTGTGTGCGTGTGTTCTCACCGGGACCCCCAGGCCCAGCAGGTAGTGCAGCACGGTGCCCATGCCCCCGGCGGCGGCCGTGTGCAGGGGGGTGAAGGCCTGCTTGTCCTTGCAGTCCACCTCCGCCCCGCTGACCACCAGCAGCCTCACCACCTCCGCATGACCTGGGAGAAAGACATGGAGACAGAGAGAGAAAGAGAAAGAAAGGGAGAGAGAGAGAAAGAGACACAAGTATAGAACCGGTTGAGAATCTGGGCCACATAAACAGAACACACACACACACACACACACACACACACACACACACACACACACACACACACACACACACACACACACACACACACACACACACACACACACACACACACACACACACACACACACACACACACACACACAGTGTTTGCATGTGCGTGGGCAGAAAGAAAGTGTGTGTGGCAGAATGGCCCTGGGTGACCGGGGGTGGGGGGCGTACCCATGTAGGCTGCCCAGTGAACGGCCCTTCTGTCCTTCTTGTCGAAGGCGTTGACGTTTGCCCCTCTGGACAGCAGCAGCCTCACCATCTAACAGGCAGAACAACAACAACAATAACAACACTTCAGATCCTCAGACCCACTCAACACACAGTTCCTCATACTGTACTACACACACCGTGGAGGACAGCTCAGAGGAGACACACAGTTTCACAGTATCATCACATACAATAAAGTACAGATCAGAGTTTTGTACATTTTGTAAAAAAAAGAATAAGCTTTGAAAAGAAGATAAAATATAATATATAAATACAAATATATACAAATATTAATTTGGGGCTGCTAGGAACATGATTAATTGAGAAAGAAATGCAGTTGATGGGCTGCTATGTGTTATTATTACACATATAATATATTACTTATAAACAATACGTTTGATATGCTTCTTGCCATCAGATCATCAGAGATATTCTCCAACAACCGCTCCTGAACTGTAGAACCTCCACAGGGCTCAACGCCAACTTTTAATAGTGGTCGCCAGGCAACCAGGCCTCAGCTTTTGGTTGCCAAAACTGAAAATACTGTTGCCAGTTCTGACCCTTATCCGAGTGTGTCTTGTACGTTGCTTTGTAGTAGAATTTTCCATCCAGCACAAAGATGCTAGGATACGTGTCACCTTGCAAGACGTCTCAAATGTCCCGTTTGTCTTTCCTTCAGGTTCATCTGGTTCCATGTCAAGTTGACTCAATTCCACGCATCTGTTTGTGTTGTTGACGCTCTGCACCCCCCAGTCAACTTAATTTGCTTGTGTTGTTTGTGCACATGCAGTGTTGGGCTGACGCTGGAGTAAATGCAATATTTAAACATCACCAATGCAACAAATTATTATCAACAGGGTTCCTCCACTGTCCTCCAACCCGTGCATGCATCTAGCTGCAGAGAGAGAGAGAGGGATATAGAGAGAAAGAGAGAAAAAAAGAGAAAGAGAAAGAGGGAGAGAGAGAGACAGAGAGAAAGAAAAAGACAGAGAGAAAGAGACAAAGAAAGAGACAGACACAGAGACAGACAGACAGAGAAAGAGAAAGATAGAGAAAGTGACAGAGACCGAGAGAAAGAGAAAGAGAAAGAGAAAGAAAGTGAAAGTGAAAGAGACAGAGACAGAGAGAGAGAGGCAGACAGAGGCAGACAGAAACAGAGAGAGAGAGGGATATAGAGAGAAAGAGAAAAAAGAGAAAGAGAGAGAGAAAGAGAAAGAGAAAGAGACAGACAGAGAGAGAGAGAGAGACAGAGAGAGAGAGAGATACAGAAACAGACAGACAGACAAACAGAGACGGAGAAGGTGGAGGGTGTGGTTGTGGGGTACGGGCGTGGCTGACCTCCAGGTGTCCGCAGAAGGCGGCGTGGTGCAGTGCGGTGCGGCCCGCCCGGTCCAGCACGTTGACGTTGCTGAGCAGCGGCACCAGCGCCTCGGCACGCGCACCGCCTTGTTACCGGCAGCAACGTGCAGCGGCGTCTGCCAGTTCTTGTCGCGGGCGTTGACGTCGGCGCTGTGCTTCAGCAGCACGGCCACCGCCTCCTGGACGCACGCAAACACACACACACACACACACACACACATAGACACACACACACACACACACACACACACACTTTAAGTGAGTGAATGAGTGTGCAGTTGAATGAGTGTGTGTGTGTGTGTGTGTGTGTGTGTGGTGTATATAGGTGTGTGTGTACATGTGTGCGCGTGTATCCGTGTTCAAGGGTGCATGTGTGTGTATACGTGTGCATGTAAGGGTGTGTAAGGGTGTGTGTGTGTGTGTGCTTGTGTGTGTAAGGGTGTGTGTGTGTGTGACTGATACCTCGCTACAAGAGGCGACAGCTCGGTGAAGAGGAGTAAACCATTTGTTGTCTTTGGCATTAACTCTGGCTCCTGAGGAGTGGTGGGAAGAGAGAGAGAGAATGAGAGAGACAGAGAGAGGGGGCAAAACCATTAAAGGCAGTTAAAGACTGAAAGTTAAAAACCGGTGTGGTGAGACAAAGAAATTAGGTCTCTCCTGTAAATCACAAGCCAACAGGAAGTTACAGGGCTCCCTCCATCTCTGGGGGGGGGGGGGGGGGTGTAGTGGGGACCCCTGTTAAGACACCAAATCCTGGGGGTTTTAAAAGCCCAGGGGTACACCTGTTAGCAGGATTAAAATAGCCCCCCTCCTACCCCCACACACACATACCACACCTGTCACCACACGTCACTGAGAAAACAGAGGAAAGTATGAACACACACACACACACACACACACACACACACACACACACACACACACACACACACACACACACACACACACACACACACACACACACACACACACACACACACACACACACACACACACACACGTGTGAGGGAACCCCAACCAGAGAAGAAAGTGACCTGCCATGCCCAAGGTGTCACTCCCACATTGAAGCAGCTCAGGAATGAGTGAAGGCCATGCTAACGGCATGCTAACGCTAACCGGCAACATCACTGCTTAACCGCCGGCATGACAGGTTTAACTGCCGCTCGACCGCACGCCCGCCACGAGGCTCGTCCTTGGAGCACGTGCCTTGGGATGCTGGGAATACCAACACTGATTGGACGACAGGTGAGTGATTGGCAGGTGTCATCAATGTACGGCATTTAAACTGCTCCTGTGTGGTGGCACAAGCAGAACATTCCTGCTAGCTTGCTAACATAGTGTCACGTGCCCTCCATGACTAATATCAGCCAGAACTAGAGGCAGACCCCGGCTTTTATTTGATGTCAATTCATGTTAGAAACCCATGAGTCATAACGCTGCCCTCTCGGAGAAGGTCAATGAGTAGAGTGGTGCGTGACCATGACCTTTGACCTCGTATGGATTACGCGAAAGCGAAAGAGAAAGAGAAAGAGAGAGAAAGAGGCTAAATACAGAGAGTTGATGGTGAGGGGGAGACATCGTGTTAGATCGAGAGAGTTGATGGAGAAAGCAGGGGAGAGGTGTGGAAAGAGACACTGTCACTGTCAGATAGACAGAATAGATCAGAGAGGTAAGTGGAGAGAGAGAGAGAGAGAGAGAGAGAGAGAGAGAGAAGAGAGAGAGAGAGAGAGAGACAGAGACTTAGTGTTAAATAAAGGAAATGGATTGAGAGCGAGAGCAAGAGAAAGTAGCAGGAAGAGGGCAAGAGAGGTAGTGTTAGACAGAGAGAGTAAGCGACTAGAAAGAGATATGCAGAAAAAGGGTGAGAGAGGAAGGGTTAGATAGGGAGAACGGAAGGAGAGAGAGAGGGGCGAGAGAGGTAGTGTTGGACAGGGAGAAAGGATGGAGAGAAATTGCGAGGGAGGGCGAGAGAGGTAGGGTTACAGCGGTGTCACCTGAAAGGATGAGCAGCTCCATGATCTCGGCGTTGCCCAGGTAGGCGGCGGCGTGCAGCGGGGTGCGCTTCTCCAGGTCCTGGAGGAGGAGGACCACACTTGTTATGCAACCAAATCACACACACCACACAGAAACTAAACAAACAAATGCCACGAGACGGCCAATAGACAATCGATACTTCACTCCTCAATACTTCTGGTGAAGAGACCCGAGAACAAAATGGAGGACCCGAGGAACAGGTAGGAAACAGCTCCCTCTGACGCACGCACGCACGCACGCACGCACGCACGCACGCGCACACACACACACACACACACACACACACACACACACACACACACACACACACACACACACACACACACACCACATCCACTTCCTGGACACACGTGTGGTACGCTAGAATGTCAGGTGTGAACCCGAAGGCTCAAACTACTGGGTGAAGAAGACTGCTGTTATGCATTGGGTCAGTCAGGTCAGGCTCTATGGACCCTTTTTACAGATCATCAGAAGCAGGGTGAAGTCACTTCCTGTTCCTGTCATTTTTAACGTTAAGGTTGGTTTTATTTACGTCCGTCGCAGCACCAGCACCACCACGAGCAGCACGGTATCAATGTATGTTGACTTGACTAGTTGTGTCTCTACTGGTAGCTCAAATTAAACAGAGCCATGATTCATGCCACCTCCCCCACCCTTCCTTGTGTCAGAGCGCTGACACTAGACAGTGGTCCGACACAACTGACACCCCGGTGTGTGTCCTTTCCCTCCCTCCCCCTTCACGAGCGTCGATCCATACGGAGGGGCCTGCCTGAAACGGCAGAGTGCTGCATCTGTCTTCACTCCCATCGCATCGATCTCTCCATGCATCCATCCTCCCTCCCTCCTTTCCTTTTCCACCATCTCTCTCCATCAACCCCCTCCACCCCCCCAACCTTCTCGCTTATGGCGAGGAGGTGGAGGTAGAGGGCAATCAGGAGAGAGCGGTGGGATAAACAAACGCGTCACGTGATTCCCGGGGAGCCAATTGCACGGCACCCAGGCTGCTGCTGCTGACTACTGCAGGGAGGACGCATTGTGATGACCCCAGCAATATGGAGGCTGAGGGAGCCCCAGGCACAGAGGGACAGCGGGACAGAGGGAGAGTGGGGGAGAGGGGAGAGAGAGAAAGGGAGAGTGAATGATGAAATGAATGAGAGAGAATGTGTGTCCTGTGGGTGGTAAATGATAAACAGGAGAGAGAAAGAGTGAGGAATTGAGGACGGAAGGAAGGAAGGAAGGAAGGAAGGAAGGTAGGACCTGCTGAGGTACTCATATTGAATCGATGGAGTCAATAGGATCCTGGATCAATACCAGCACACTGACTAACCACCCCCAACCCCCCACCCATCCCTGGTGTTGTTCCCTTGGCAACCAGCGAGTGTGCGCAGGCGTCACGGTGAGAGAAAAACGGGCCCGTCATACATACAACACAAAATGAAGATATTCAAACAACAAACAAACAACAAAAAACTGCTGAGGAGAAATCTACCTGGGCGTACATAAAGTGTGTGTGATTATATGGTAATAAGAAAGGTTCTAGGGTCCTACTACTGCTGCTGCTGCTGCTGCTACTACCTGCATGTTGACATCCTCTTTCTTGAAGATGAGGGAACGGACTTCGTCGGCGTCTACTTTGAAGATGGCTCTCAGCAGGGAGGCCTGGAGAGAGAGACAAACACACAAAACAAATGTTAGCACTGGTGTGAGTGGGGGTGGTGTGTCATTTACGATGCACTATTCATCTTCACCCAATGACCTCACAGACAAACACGCCGTAATCCATGAGGCGTTACAGTTCCCATATATACAACTCCATACAGTAGATAACAGTTTACAACACGCGAGCTCCTCACGCGATTCAGACAACTCTCGTGCCAATGATGCATCTCACACACGCGCACGCATGCACACACACACGAGCTATGTTGATGCCTCACACACCTTCCAAACATCTGGTGTCTGTGGGTGTGTGTGTGTCTGTGTCTGTGTCTGTGCGCACAGATGTGCGGAATGCAAGTAGCTCTGTAAAACACAGGTGCTGCGTGAAACGTGCCAAACCATGATGTGCGTCTGTCTGTCTGCACTAAGCGCCACACTGTCGTCCATTAAAAATAAAAGCGTTAAGGAGATAATGGAGGAAGGATACAAAGACTGGAGGAGGAGGAGGCGGGGAAAGTAGTCAAGGATGTAGGACGTAGGAAACAAGCAGAGATTCGTAAGAAGTGGAAAATGTCAGCCGTCTGGATCATTTCAACAGAGAAGAGTAACCCACGAAAGAAATGTTGAACACTTGGAGCATCACATCAACAATAGGTTGCAATCGTGATACCAGGCTGGATATATCATCGGGAAGGACGTTTGGGTAAACAAGGACCCATGTGCACCGCAAGGCCAACGCGGGCTGGCACAGAGCGCTTGACGAGCTCCAGACACTAAAACATTAGCCTACCCCCCACCCCCACACCGTGTCCTTAGCTAGGTTGACAGCTGAGCATCATAGCTGAAGTAATGAACCCATGATGCAGGTCGTCGGAGTGAGGCTCCTGCACCGCGGGGGGTGGGGGGCTTTCTCACAGAATCGCTGGCATCTTAATGGCATGTTTGACGAGACTGCCGGGACGATCGTAACTCTACAAGCTGAAACAATGTGCTCTCGTCGGAATGCAGGAGTGATCAGGCTTTCCCTGATTTCTCACACTCCCATGTAATAGTATAGTAGCTCTGGTGCTTAGAGCCGAAATTCCAAGACTTTACAGGACATTGGCCTGCTCATGTTGAAGTGTTTATTTTCACTGGGGAGGTGGTGGAGGAGGGGGGGATCGGGGGAACCTCGAGTGCTGTCACCCACTCACACCCCCCCCCACCCCCCACCCCCCCCCTCATAAAGATGTCTTCCCCGTCGTAAGGAGAGATTTAAGCTATGCCATTCACACAGCCAATGCCCTGGCTCCAACCACGTCCATGCCTCCCCGCCCACACCTCCCTCCAACCCAACGCCCCCCTCCTCTAAAAATATTCGGGTGGCTGAGGGGTGCGCGTGGGCAGGTGGGCGGCGGCGGTGGGGTGTAGCTGTTTGTTACCGGCTCTGTTACGATAATAATGATTACGGCGCGCGGCTTTGGCAGGGCAGAGCGCCGTGAGACGTGAGCTAGCAGCGGGCGCTGTGTGAAACGAGAGCCAGCTCATCTTCCCCATTGTTAGCCGCTGAGGCTGGCGCTGGGGACTTCAAAGCCAGCTGGCTCAGCCGGATCAAGAGGCATATTTCTATGGGTAGGCTTAGGTTTAAAAAATAAAAAGGTAAAGGCAGGCGGACTTAGCAAGCCCTTGCACGTACATATACGTCCCGAAAACGCAGCAGCAATCCTCCCACCGCCGGGGCTATATTAGTGATTGTATGAGAGCTATATTCAGCCACAGCCAGGCATGTGTTACATGTACAGCGTGTGCCACTGCGTGTGTTTTCCCAGTGGCGGGCGGTGTGTGGCTATTTACGTCACACACTCGCAGGTACTGTACTGCAAACAAAATGTCCTTTGAATGAACCTCAAGTCTCGCTGGGAGCGACAAACTGTTGACCACAAGATCCAGTTCCTACCAAACGTTCCTGCCTGCATGGGATGGGGTAACTGCCATTGATTTCAGCCCCCCCCCCTCTCTCACAATCTCAGAGTACAAGCAAGTAGGGCTGCGCTCACCTTGTGGTCCTGTTGAGGTACAACGCGACGCACGGCATGATGGGGCTTGCGGTCCGGGGAGGATTTGGGCCGAGGTGGTGGTGGTGGGTTGCTGTTGTTGGTGGTGGAGGCGGAGGAGGCGGAGGGGGACTCGTCCTCCTCCACCTCCTCCAGCACCACGATGCACACACGGCTGGTGCGTGCCGACTGCATCAGGGACTACCGGCCGCCGGCACGCACATAAACACACGCCCCCCGCGTAGCACGACACGACATGAACGCGTTGGCCGCCCGCCGCTCACACATGTGCACGTCTTGTGGGTCCCGTGGCTCCGCTCTCTCTCTCTCTCTCGCTCTCCCTCTCTGATACAATCCAACACCAGTTAGGCACAACGCCGCCCCCCCTGGGAACAAATCCAGGCACGGTGTCTTCCAGCAAAATCCAAATCCTGTGTCCTCTAGCTGGAAGCGCTGCTGGACTATGTCTCTCTCTCCTCCTCCTCCTCTCTTTCTCTCCTCCTCTTGCTGCCTCACTCACCGTTCGCTCTCCCCTCTCTCTCGCTCCCTCTACTGCACACGCTTAGTGAGAGGCAGCGGTAATGCAGACAGCAGGGAATTCCTCAGCCTAATAACGGTGGTGGTGGCGACGGCGGCTACTCGCGGCAGCATGCGGCAAAAACTGAGCGTGGCAGACGGGTGACAGCGCGCACAGGAAGGAAGGGTCTGCTGCCGGCTGCGGCTCGGCAGGCGTGTGTGCAGGCTCGCTCAGATACACAGAGAGAGAGAGAGCGCGGGTGAGCCTGTGATTACTATGGACAATGCTAGGAGCCGAAGCCAAAGTGTGTGTGTGTGTTCTATATAGACAGACTGCTGAAACCAGCTCTTTCAGTGTGAGAGGCAGAGAGAGGCAGAAAGGCAGAGAGAGAGAGAGAGAGAGAGAGAGAGAGCGGGGAGGGGGAGGTGGGCGTGGGGAGTGAGTGAATGAGGGAAAAGGGGAAGGCAGGGAAATGTAGATGAGTGTGTGGGAAATAGGAATAAACAGCAGAATAGTTGTGGTGGTCGGCAGGTATGGGAACCTCTATTCCGCTGAAGGACACATACAGCCTCTCTGGAAAACACGTAGAAGAAGAGGCACTGACAAGGGAGGGGTGGTGGAGCCAAAACTGCTATGGGAGCAAGTTGAGAGAAAACCAACACCTTGGCAAGCAGGGAGGGAGAAGACCGAAGCAAAGAGGGGAGGAGGAGGAGGAGAAGGGTAACAATGGAAGGAGACTGAGGGAGGTTTAAATCGGCGCCTGGCTTTTAAACCTCTATCTTTAACTGTGGTCACATGACCTCTAGCACCTGCCCTCTGCGCACAGAGAGAGCGAGAGAGAGAGACTAATGGAAAAACAACAACAGGAGTGTATACATACACTGCAGCGTTTTCAAATCCATTTCTCCCAGCCATCAATACTCTTTTGTGTGCCTCCTGTGTCGCTTTAGTGCACGTTATTGCGGTGTGGTGTGCTGAGGGAGTCCACTCCATTCATTCATTCGACAACAATTATCAACAGTATTTATATGGCCGATTAAACAACGTAATGATGCTCACCTCCAACGACATCAGTGTGCAATTAGAGATTAAGATCGGAAGCAATGCAGATACTTGACACGTTTTACAGGAGATGACTAATTAATTCACTAATGGGACCAAAAGACACCGGAGAGGCAACAGCAGACCATATTTCAGGTTTACGTCGAATTATGCACTGAATGAGATAAACCAGGACTTGTTCCTATTGATCCAAAAGCAAGTGGGAGGCTCCAAATTGCTTTTCCCAAGCTCCCAATTGTTTTACGCTAGTACTACTAACGTTTTACTGACGACTCTCTGGAAAGAAGAACGGAAGGAATTTTATACTGTGCTGTGGTGGGACGATTAAATCTGGGAGAGCATAATCCAAAAGAAATGTTTCAGGCTAACTGATATTACTGTAACTGATGTACCTTCTACTACAGTAGAAAAGTTTGGTTTGCAGCTGGAGACGAAATTAGATTTTGGTAGCCTTGTGGGCTCATAAACCCACAACTCCTCTGCAGAACACTGTGTGTGTGTGTGTGTGTGTGTGTGTGTGTGTGCACATGTCTCTCTTCTGTTGTATCCACAGTGGCACAGCTTCAAAACGACCCCATCTCCTCATTAAGAAACTGGAACAGATTGGTTTTGCCAGAGAATGCTTAGGCGAATGCTTAGGCGAACTAACAAGAACAGTGTGTGTGTGTGTGTGTGTGTGTGTGTGTGTGCGCGCTCATATTCAACACAGACCCAAAAGAGGCAAATTTGCCAAGCCTCACAACCCTACTCCCTCACACAGAGAATCGGGACGGAGGGGGACGGAGAGACGGAGAGAGAGAGAGAGATCTGCAGAGGGAGAGCATCCTCTGGCCATATGAGGGTTAGTGGGGAATGTCGGGCCGACCATATATTAATCTAATAAGGCTAGGCTACACGCTGCCTCCCCTCACTTCTGCTACTGACTTCCACAAGCCAGTCGCCCCACACAGAGCAGAGCAACGCCTCCTAAGCGCGGAGTGCGGCATGAGAACAGACCCTTCATTATCCGGCGGTCTCGCTCAGGCCCATCAGGGGAAACAGACACCACACCACCACCACCCCACACTGCAGATGTGTTCGGTGTCATGTACGGCCGTGCGTTTGTAGCGTAGCACTGTGCACTGCGCACGTGTGCTGTTCGTGTTTGATTACATGAGTCGTGGCAGAAAAAAATTGCTGAAACACACTCTTATGTAATATGCGCATGTGTGTCTGTTGATCTGATGCCTCAGTGGAGTCAGTGGGGCCCCCTGGTATAAGTAAATACCCCACTGAGCCTCCCGCCAAACAACACGGAAATATGTGCTGTCGAGAAGCAGGCTGTGTGCGTGTGCGAGAGAATAGTGACAGGGGAGATAAACAAAAACATGGAACATTGTTGTTTTTCAATAACAATAAAACAAATATACGAAAATGGTTTGCCAAACCACTGCTGGAAATTATGTCTGACTGTACAAACTGAATAGGTCATTGCTCAGACAGAGGCACAAACACTGTGTGCTGTACATTATTTGGCAACATGTATTTGCTGCTAACTGGCAACCTGCATGCGTTTGACAATTAAACAACCAAAAGCCTTTTTTCCATCTTTTAAAAACAAAACCAAAGTCATTATTTGCTGAAGTAAAAACTAGACGGCAAATGGTTTGCTATCGCCTGATATTTCCTTGTCTAAACTGTTTCGTACGTTCAGAATTTCCTCCTCAGCTTTCTATGACTCTCAGAGGATATACACAAACAGAAAACCTGACACTCAAAATAGGAATCCAGGAAATATAACTGTAAGAAACAATGGACGAGTATCTGCTGCTGCATTAAAATATGAGGAACAATGATAATGAAAACTAGGTCATGGCATGCCATTGTCATTACGATAAACTTTCATTAAAAAAACATTTCCAACAGTGGAACTTCAAAATCACAAAAGTTGAGTTTGACCACCGAAACCGAAACATCATCTTTGTTTATAAAAGGCTTCAAACATTATCAACATCCACTTGAGTTGATTCCCCCCAGACAACTATATGAAAGTATTAAGTCTCGGGGGAATGTGTATCTTGTTCATTCTCGTCTCTTTACTTATATAAGGCCAAGGCAGGCCCTACAAAATAATAATATGAGATATACTGGCCAGTAGCCCCCAGCCAACTTGGGTTCGAGATCACTGTGTGGCAGCGCCCCCTGGTGGACGGACATAAGGGTAGTGTTACAAGTTATCTCAACCTTAAACATCTATTTTATTTAATTTTCATAAATAAATTTAAAAAAAGGCCCCTAAAATCAGACCAGATATATCTTAATTTTTTAAACTACATAATTTTCTTAACAGACTTTTGGGAAAGGTCCATATATACCTCATGCTGGGCCCTGTAAGTGTCTGTCTCTGCTTGGATTGATATCATATCATTCAATATCATAAAGTAAATTATATAATACAGTAGGATAAAGAATTTGATAAAGTAGTGATATAATAGTCTTAATGCAAATTAAAGTTGAAACCTTTGCACGACTCGTTCACTGACGTGTCTATTCTCATATTTGCCTCATTCTAGCATAGTAGATATTAATATAATAGCAATGTTGTAGAAAGTTGTGAGACATCGTAATCAAAACACAGCAAACATTATTAGCCATCGTAGGGTCTAAACAGAAGTACCTCGCTAACAAGCGAAATGGATATGCGTACTTGTATGTTTATTGGTAAAAATGCTTATAATGAATATGTTTAACAGTCTGGCAAGTGGTGTTTAATGTCTTTACCTGGTTCCGTAGCTTCAAAACTACCATATTATTCCCAGTGTGTTGAAAACGAATAACTGAACACACTGTGGCGGGAGGACAGAAACACACACGTGCTGCATGCGCTAATCACTTTCAAACGCGGCCGCTGATTGGTTGAAGACACGGAAGTCCCTCCCACGCTGCTGGTGGCACATCCGTGACGGTGGCATCATGTGGACCTCGATCTGGACGGTCTAGACAGTCTGGACTGGGGTTATTTTCCACCTTAGAGCAGAAGTTCATGATGATTTTACTTTTACGTAAGGCTGGGAACAACAAAAAGTTTTCAGATGAGCAATCCTCACACACACACACCACCAAAAGGCCTATTTAGTTTGGATTATTTTAATTTGTTACAACATTTGATGTGTTTCCAATTTCCATTTTCTGTTCGATCCTCTGAGGCCTCTGAGACTTCAACTTCGTAGCTCCTACAGGCTGGTGATCGGTTAGCCTGAGGTCGTCGGCGCCCCAACATCAGAGGGACCTGGCTGACTCCATCTTGTTGGTTCTTCTGTGATGGCGGCTCCTTTAACCGTGGCAGAGCCAGATGCCCTCTGGTCCTCTTGGCCCTCTCTGTCCTCAGCAGAGGTCTTTTTCAATGTGGCTATGAACTGACATGAGACTGTTATCATTCACTGCACATCTTTACATAGACCTCTATTTTAGTCACAATGTAAAAAAAGAGCAGAGACACACTATATGGGTCAGTCAAAACCCAGTTGGCTTGAAAAACAGGACAAGGTTCTGCCCAAACAGTCCACCATAATATCGAAGGGTCTGGTGTGCAGGGGCTCCCCAGGGGTCAAAACGTACTGCCGGGCCACAGCTCCTCAAAGCTGAAAAGGAGCAGTTGACGCAAGCGCACCGCCTGCTGGAGAAGGAGGAAACTCAATACAAGAATACTGACACAGCGCTATACAGGCGTGGTATGAGAAATGTAGACTACTTCAGAATGATGGACTGGTATTTAAATATATATTAGGATTGGGGATGACATAAGAGAGTAGTTGTGAGCCTCCCTGGTATAAAAGCTGCTTCATAACATGACAACCTTTTTGAGGCCTCAGACTATACAAACTTGTAATTTTAGAGACAAAATAAGAAAGATTGTAACCCACATGTCAATGTTGCTAATAGATTCAACAAATATGTCATATTAATATATTAGTTTGTATTTAATGTATTTAGTTTTATTAGCATTGATCTGCAGGTTTAGTGCAATTAAAGTCACATTAGTACATTGATATATAAAAGATGGTCTATTTAGTGTCACTTCAGTAAACAAACACATTGGTAAAGCAGTTTTTAATTAATCAGGACATGAAGAATAAGAATAAAAACACCTCAAAGTCTTTGTTAGAGAGTAGGAACAGGCAGCTGTTTCCAGGACTATATTCAGGTTTTAAAGAGAGGTTGTGATTGGCGTGGTTAGTGAAGCAGAGCTTTAAGTATATTGTATTCTACCAAGACTCAATTTCACATGTGCTTTTACTACTTACAGAATCAATGCTCACAATTACTTCACAGCTCAGACAGTTGATTACAGTTGTAATCATTCCCACTCAATGGAAATATATATCATATATATCTATATACCGTATTGGTCCGAATATAAGACGACCTTTTTTCCCCTCGAAATAGGTCCGAAAAAGTCGGGTCGTCTTATATTCGGGGTCTAGTATTCAGAGCGCAGCTTCTCTTCTTCGCCTCTCCCTTTAAGAGAGGGGTTGTGTGGGGCGCACGCTACGGGGGACTGAGGAAGAAGAGGAACATGCTCGTTCTGGATGCGTTCCGCGGACATCTGACTGAGCCCGTAAAAAGTCAGGTGCGAGCAATGAACGGTGATCTTGTGATCATACCAGGGGGAATGACAAGCCAGCTACAGGTGTTGGACGTTGTTGTGAACAAGCCTTTCAAGGATAACCTGCGAAAGAAATACACAGAGTGGCTCCTGTCTGGCAACCACGCACTCACACCGACCGGGAAAATACAGAAGCCGTCAGTCCGTCTACTGCGTGAATGGATCCTGCATGCATGGGATGCTGTTTCCTCACAGAGCATCATCCGTGGCTTTAAAAAATGTTGCATCTCCAATGCATTGGACGGCAGTGAGGATGACGCGCTTTGGGAGGAGCCGGTGGAAGCGGAGCAGCTGGGGAGCGATGACAGCGAGAGCGAACACAGCGGGGCAGAGGACGTGTGTGAGGGATAGAGAGACATCGGAGGAGAAGTTTGGCGAATTTTAGTTAAGTTTAGTTAAATATGTGGCCTGTATTTTCTCTGTTATTTAAAAATGTTCCCAATGTTGCTTGATTATTGCTTGATATTAATTTTGAATCATACTGTACATATTTTGCCTTGAAAGTGCCGTGGCCTTTACCGGCATTATTATTATTGTCATTAATATAACAAGTGTTTAATTCACTGTGTTTTTAATATTGTTATTTTAAAATAAAATGAAGTTCTTTGTTCTGCAAATCTGGTCTGAAAATCTTTTTTTCTAAATGTTTGTGTTGAAAAACGGGGGGTCGTCTTATAATCAGGGTCGTCTTATATTCGGACCAATACGGTATTATAGTTAGTCAGCATAAATATCTGTTCAAAACACCCAATTACAAAACACTCCATCAAATAAAATCGTCTCCTTTAAATGTTGCCATCTCTCCCTCTTCCCATGCCCGTGTGTTTATGCTCGCTTAAACTAAAATGTATTGAAGGCGTCTTTGTGAGTTTGTAGGTGTTGAAGCAAGCTCTCTCTGGACTCCACGTGTTTTCCGCACACCACGCACACACACGTGTCCTGCGCATGCATCTGCGCGTGCCTCACCAAGGTCAGCCCGCAGTGGAAAGCCTTCCCACACAGCTTACAGCGGTGCAGAGGACCCCTGGAGCCTTGCGATGGCGGAAACCTCCCGGGCCTTTTCCACTTCAAAGCTGCGTGAGGTCCGTTCGTTTTCCCCTGCTTGGCCCTCTTGGACCGGAGTGTCTTTGAACCCGACCAGACTCTGCCCCCCTCCGCCTGGCCATCGATTGGGTCTTTGTAGTCGCCTAGGGAACAGTCGTTCTGGGGGTGCTGCTGCTGCTGTTGCTGCTGCTGCCAGGTGCCAGCTAGCACCATCATTCCGGCCGATTCTCCACCCGGGTGTGTCGTGCCAATGCCAGGCATCACGGAGGAGGAGGTGGTGGCGAAGGCCCCCCTCTCTGCGCTCTCCACCTTGTCCTGGACGTTTCCAAAATGGGAGGAGGAGGAGGAGGAGGTCAGAGCGGGGTCCCGATGGAGGGATTTCACGTGGGCGGCCGTTGCCATGGAGTTCTGCGTTCTACCACGGGGTGGCTCGGCTCCCAGCACCACCACCTCCTCCTCCTCCTCATCGCCACCACGCCACTCGTTCCGCTCCTCTTGCTCCTCCTTCTTGACCTGGAGTTTCTCCGGCTCCTCTCGGGGTTTCCTGCAGGGCCACTCAGGAGGCACTGCAGACACGTGGGTGGGGAGAAGAGTGGGTTACATACAAGCAGACCAGATAGATATATTCCAGTTTATCATGTAAATAATCTTTTTTTATACATTGAAAGCTGGATAATTTTATAAGCTACAGACAATTTGAAATTAAGATTTTAAACCTTCTTAGAACAGAGTGCAACTGTTTTAAGTTATGAGGTCTACGCCCTTTTATTTGAATGAATGATGGTGTTTCGTCTACCATTGTGTTTATGTTGGTTTTATTCAACTTTATTTTTTACAACTTTCCTATAATTCAGTTTTTACCTGTTTTTGTACTCATTTCACTTGTTACTTAACTTTTACTTAATTTCTACCAGATTATACTATGTTCTCAATCTCAGGTCTCTCTTGAAAATGAGATTCTATCTCAATGGGATTCACTTGATTAAATAAATACATTGAAATTGAAATTATATACCTTTGTTTATATTGGATGTATTTCGGTGTGTATATAATATATTTTTATCCTCATGTTGCTTGATTTTGCACTGTGTTCTATTGGCTGCGGTGACACCTGCATTTCCTCTTTGGGGATGAACGCAGTATGGTCATCTTCGCGTGTTGACGACAACGACGCCACCACCACTGTGTGGAGATGCTTGCGGTGGAATACACACCATGAAACTCCCTGCCTGCCTCCAGGCCGATCCAGAGCGGCTCCTCCTGCTCCACCTTGATGTGGGGGAGCGCGGGGGGTTCCTCCTCCTCGTCCTCCCCCTCCTGGTCCAGGTTGTTGAACTCGGGCCAGAGCCACTCCTCCTCGGCAGGACCCTCCTCCTCACCAAAAGCCCCGGAGGCCGCCTGGTATGTTTCTACAGCAGGAGGAGGAGGAGGAGTAAGAAGGAGGTTTATCCAGAGCAGCCTACAGTGAATTCAGATGTATCAACGCCCATTCATTTTGGCTGCCAACTTCACACCTGGCCAGACGGGTCTTGTGTCATTTATTTAATTTACAATATTAAAATCTACCAACCTGGATCTTGGCTTTGCTGCACTAACAGATGACCTGGCAGGAACAACAAAAAAATAGATAGATTTAAATTTGAGAGTCAATGGTGTACAATATTCAGCATCTGACATATTATGATGACACAGAAGAAATTACATTTATAGAAGTCAAAACCATCACACCAAAAGCCCAGTTGCAGTGGCGCGTGCCTGTGTGTTTGGTAGTAAGGAGTTTGGAGTTTGAGTCAAATACCATGTTGTTTGTGAGATGCATCTCAAAGTTGTTCTTTCGATAAATCGTCTTTCCCACAGTCTGGGGCAATGCCAGTGACTCCGGCCCTTAATCCTCTCTTTACAGGTACACGGTACAGTAAACTTTTCTAAAACGATTAAAAAATAAACAGTATCGTGTTACACAATTTCCCATTACATTATACTATTACAATATACAGCAGAAAGATGTGTGTAAAGACTATAAGACAGGATGACAAATGTGTGTTTTCACTGTGAGCTGAAACCTACCGACGCCTTTGTCGGTGAAATGAATGGCAAATAAATAATGCCTCCTGATCAGGTGTATTTCACTGGCTTCTGTTGATTTGCAGCAATACGGGCAGTAGCCCACCGACGCAAACTTCAGGAAGTCTTCTTGCGACGTAAACGCACACAGGGGCTCTGACGGGAGACAACAACGATATGATGCCAACACAATACCACAATATGTGAACTCATGACCACCACAAGTATGTAATTATAGGTGTATATACAGTACATTTGCTGGGGCCTACGCTTTAATGTATGGGGAATAGAGGGATGAGAGTCAGAACCAATACATATACCGTACCGCTGGACTGACTGGGGTTTCGTGCTGGGAAGGGCTGGCACATGAAGCCAGCTTCTGCCTGGTGTGTTGTAGTGGCAGCGGGCTGGAATTGACCTGGAACACAAGGGTACACAGACTTCCATGAGTTAAATAAAGTAATATAATAATAATTATAATAATAATAATAATAATAATAATAATAATTATAATAATAATGCATGTATTAGTTTAGTAGTACTATAACAGACAGTAATATTGGTATTGTATTATAGTATTAGTATAGTCTTGTATAGTGTAGTAGTAGACCTGTAGGTGTAGTATTAGATAGAGTATAGTATAGTACTATACTATAACAGACAGTAATATTGTATTGTATTATAGTATTAGTATAGTCCTTGTATAGTGTAGTAGTAGACCTGTAGGTGTAGTATTAGATAGAGTATAGCAGTAACTATACTATAACAGACAGTAATATTGGTATTGTATTATAGTATTAGTATAGTCCTCGTATAGTGTAATAGTAGACCTGTAGGTGTAGTATTAGATAGAGTATAGCAGTACTATAACTATAACAGACAGTAATATTGGTATTGTATTATAGTATTAGTATAGTCTCGTATAGTGTAGTAGTAGACCTGTAGGTGTAGTATTAGATAGAGTATAGCAGTACTATAACTATAACAGACAGTAATATTGGTATTGTATTATAGTATTAGTAATAGTCTTGGTATAGTGTAGTAGTAGACCTGTAGGTGTAGTATTAGATAGAGTATAGCATAGTACTATACTATAACAGACAGTAATATTGGTATTGTATTATAGTATTAGTATAGTCTCGTATAGTGTAGTAGTAGACCTGTAGGTGTAGTATTAGATAGAGTATAGTTTAGAGTATAGTATAGTACTATACTATAACAGACAGTAATATTGGTATTGTATTATAGTATTAGTATAGTCTCGTATAGTGTAGTAGTAGACCTGTAGGTGAGGGATAGAGAGACATCGGAGGAGAAGTTTGGCGAATTTTAGTTAAGTTTAGTTAAATATGTGGCCTGTATTTTCTCTGTTATTTAAAAATGTTCCCAATGTTGCTTGATTATTGCTTGATATTAATTTTGAATTCATACTGTACATATTTTGCCTTGAAAGTGCCGTGGCCTTTTACCGGCATTATTATTATTGTCATTAATATAACAAGTGTTTAATTCACTGTGTTTTTAATATTGTTATTTTAAAATAAATGAAGTTCTTTGTTCTGCAAATCTGGTCTGAAAATCTTTTTTTCTAAATGTTTGTGTTGAAAAACGGGGGGTCGTCTTATAATCAGGGTCGTCTTATATTCGGACCAATACGGTATTATAGTTAGTCAGCATAAATATCTGTTCAAAACACCCAATTACAAAACACTCCATCAAATAAAATCGTCTCCTTTAAATGTTGCCATCTCTCCCTCTTCCCATGCCCGTGTGTTTTATGCTCGCTTAAACTAAAATGTATTGAAGGCGTCTTTGTGAGTTTGTAGGTGTTGAAAGCAAGCTCTCTCTGGACTCCACGTGTTTTCCGCACACCACGCACACACACGTGTCCTGCGCATGCATCTGCGCGTGCCTCACCAAGGTCAGCCCGCAGTGGAAAAGCCTTCCCACACAGCTTACAGCGGTGCAGAGGACCCCTGGAGCCTTGCGATGGCGGGAAACCTCCCGGGCCTTTTCCACTTCAAAGCTGCGTGAGGTCCGTTCGTTTTCCCCTGCTTGGCCCTCTTGGACCGGAGTGTCTTTGAACCCGACCAGACTCCGCCCCCCTCCGCCTGGCCATCGATTGGTCTTTGTAGTCGCCTAGGAACAGTCGTTCTGGGGGTGCTGCTGCTGCTGTTGCTGCTGCTGCCAGGTGCCAGCTAGCACCATCATTCCGGCCGATTCTCCACCCGGGTGTGTCGTTGCCAATGCCAGGCATCACGGAGGAGGAGGTGGTGGCGAAGGCCCCCTCTCTGCGCTCTCCACCTTGTCCTGGACGTTTCCAAAATGGGAGGAGGAGGAGGAGGAGGTCAGAGCGGGGTCCCGATGGAGGATTTCACGTGGGCGGCCGTTGCCATGGAGTTCTGCGTTCTACCACGGGGTGGCTCGGCTCCCAGCACCACCACCTCCTCCTCCTCCTCATCGCCACCACGCCACTCGTTCCGCTCCTCTTGCTCCTCCTTCTTGACCTGGAGTTTCTCCGGCTCCTCTCGGGGTTTCCTGCAGGGCCACTCAGGAGGCACTGCAGACACGTGGGTGGGGAGAAGAGTGGGTTACATACAAGCAGACCAGATAGATATATTCCAGTTTATCATGTAAATAATCTTTTTTTATACATTGAAAGCTGGATAATTTTATAAGCTACAGACAATTTGAAATTAAGATTTTAAACCTTCTTAGAACAGAGTGCAACTGTTTAAGTTATTGAGGTCTACGCCCTTTTTATTTGAATGAATGATGTGTGTTCGTCTACCATTGTGTTTATGTTGGTTTTATTCAACTTTATTTTTTACAACTTTCCTATAATTCAGTTTTTACCTGTTTTTGTACTCATTTCACTTGTTACTTAACTTTTACTTAATTTCTACCAGATTATACTATGTTCTCAATCTCAGGTCTCTCTTGAAAATGAGATTCTATCTCAATGGGATTCACTTGATTAAATAAATACATTGAAATTGAAATTATATACCTTTGTTTATATTGGATGTATTTCGGGTGTGTATATATATATTTTTATCCTCATGTTGCTTGATTTTGCACTGTGTTCTATTGGCTGCGGTGACACCTGCATTTCCTCTTTGGGGATGAACGCAGTATGGTCATCTTCGCGTGTTGACGACAACGACGCCACCACCACTGTGTGGAGATGCTTGCGGTGGAATACACACCATGAAACTCCCTGCCTGCCTCCAGGCCGATCCAGAGCGGCTCCTCCTGCTCCACCTTGATGTGGGGGAGCGCGGGGGGTTCCTCCTCCTCGTCCTCCCCCTCCTGGTCCAGGTTGTTGAACTCGGGCCAGAGCCACTCCTCCTCGGCAGGACCCTCCTCCTCACCAAAAGCCCCGGAGGCCGCCTGGTATGTTTCTACAGCAGGAGGAGGAGGAGGAGTAAGAAGGAGGTTTATCCAGAGCAGCCTACAGTGAATTCAGATGTATCAACGCCCATTCATTTTGGCTGCCAACTTCACACCTGGCCAGACGGGTCTTGTGTCATTTATTTAATTTACAATATTAAAATCTACCAACCTGGATCTTGGCTTTGCTGCACTAACAGATGACCTGGCAGGAACAACAAAAAAATAGATAGATTTAAATTTGAGAGTCAATGGTGTACAATATTCAGCATCTGACATATTATGATGACACAGAAGAAATTACATTTATAGAAGTCAAAACCACACACAAAAGCCCAGTTGCAATGGCGCGTGCCTGTGTGTTTGTAGTAAGGAGTTGGAGTTGAGTCAACATACCATGTTGTTTTGTGAGATGCATCTCAAAGTTGTTCTTTCGATAAATCGTCTTTCCACAGTCTGGGCAATGCCAGTGACTCCGGCCCTTAATCCTCTCTTTACAGGTACACGGTACAGTAAACTTTTCTAAAACGATTAAAAAATAAACAGTATCGTGTTACACAATTTCCCATTACATTATACTATTACAATATACAGCAGAAAGATGTGTGTAAAGACTATAAGACAGGATGACAAATGTGTGTTTTCACTGTGAGCTGAAACCTACCGACGCCTTTGTCGGTGAAATGAATGGCAAATAAATAATGCCTCCTGATCAGGTGTATTTCACTGGCTTCTGTTGATTTGCAGCAATACGGGCAGTAGCCCACCGACGCAAACTTCAGGAAGTCTTCTTGCGACGTAAACGCACACAGGGGCTCTGACGGGAGACAACAACGATATGATGCCAACACAATACCACAATATGTGAACTCATGACCACCACAAGTATGTAATTATAGGTGTATATACAGTACATTTGCTGGGGCCTACGCTTTAATGTATGGGGAATAGAGGGATGAGAGTCAGAACCAATACATATACCGTACCGCTGGACTGACTGGGGTTTCGTGCTGGGAAGGGCTGGCACATGAAGCCAGCTTCTGCCTGGTGTGTTGTAGTGGCAGCGGGCTGGAATTGACCTGGAACACAAGGGTACACAGACTTCCATGAGTTAAATAAAGTAATATAATAATAATAATAATAATAATATATAATAATAATAATAATTATAATAATAATGCATGTATTAGTTTAGTAGTACTATAACAGACAGTAATATTGGTATTGTATTATAGTATTAGTATAGTCTCGTATAGTGTAGTAGTAGACCTGTAGGTGTAGTATTAGATAGAGTATAGCAGTACTATAACTATAACAGACAGTAATATTGGTATTGTATTATAGTATTAGTATAGTCTCGTATAGTGTAGTAGTAGACCTGTAGGTGTAGTATTAGATAGAGTATAGCAGTACTATAACTATAACAGACAGTAATATTGGTATTGTATTATAGTATTAGTATAGTCTTGTATAGTGTAGTAGTAGACCTGTAGGTGTAGTATTAGATAGAGTATAGCAGTACTATAACTATAACAGACAGTAATATTGGTATTGTATTATAGTATTAGTATAGTCTCGTATAGTGTAGTAGTAGACCTGTAGGTGTAGTATTAGATAGAGTATAGCAGTACTATACTATAACAGACAGTAATATTGGTATTGTATTATAGTATTAGTATAGTCTCGTATAGTGTAGTAGTAGACCTGTAGGTGTAGTATTAGATAGAGTATAGTTTAGAGTATAGTATAGTACTATACTATAACAGACAGTAATATTGGTATTGTATTATAGTATTAGTATAGTCTCGTATAGTGTAGTAGTAGACCTGTAGGTGTAGTATTAGATAGAGTATAGCAGTACTATAACTATAACAGACAGTAATATTGGTATTGTATTATAGTATTAGTATAGTCTCGTATAGTGTAGTAGTAGACCTGTAGGTGTAGTATTAGATAGAGTTAGTTTAGAGTATAGTATAGTACTATACTATAACAGACAGTAATATTGGTATTGTATTATAGTATTAGTATAGTCTCGTATAGTGTAGTGTAGTAATAGACCTATAGGCTGTAACTAACTTGATGACAAATCATGACTCACAATAACAACACTAGCAGACCTGCTCCTCTTGTCTTAAGACAGCTGATATATGGTGCGTCTGGTACAGTCTACAACATAATAATACTGTACTTGTATTGGACGTGCAGAAGTAAACTACATCGGACAACGATCCATTCATGCTACAGCGTCTTCACACTTCAACATTCAGCGCAGACAGTCGTCGTCGTTGTGCTTCATTACCGTTCTCTGGTAACATTGGTCTCAGAATAATGTCCAGGAGGTTGCGTTGTCGGTCCGTCTCCCGCTTCAGGAAGGACGCCTGGTCCTCGTAGTCCATGATGGTCTTCTCCATCACACCCAAGATCTCCACGGCGGCGGAGCGCAGCCTCTCGTTCACGTACACCCTGAGCTCCTCTATTTTAGACATTGTTCAAGGTTCTCTCTCACACACACACACACACACACCAAATATCTAGGACGCCGAAACAGCTGGAGAAGGAAGACAACAAACAAAACAACAGCAGGGACCGTGACGTGAAGCTCTAGCGCCCCGCTCAGGACTGGAGGGGCTGAAGACTGAGGTCGTGGGTTCAGGGATCCTGTATATTGTGTGTATATTATACAGTACATGTACACTTATTTTGATCCTGATTATTTGTTGAATTGTGGTTCATTTTTGTTTTGTACTTGTAAAAGATTCATAAACCGTGATGTTCGGCTACTGTATTATTATGGAAATGAACATCTTTTTTTTTAAAGAGTTGCCATTTGAATGGTCTTACATATTATCCACATTTACATGTGGATTTGTCATTGCGCAGTCGAACATTATGGCTTTGACACACAATGCTGTTGATCTTGAAATGGGATATGTTCTTCTGACACAAATTAGAGATCAGCTTTCAAGATTCAAGATTCCATTTTAATTGTCACATAAACATACAGGATGTGCAGTGAAATGAAAAAAGTGGCGATACACAACAGAACAAATACAAATATCACAAATATCACAATTGAAGGGAAAGAATCACAGTGATCATTTAATTATTTAACCAAATAAATTCGAAATTCTGAAAGGAGTAATAGTCATCTCCACCATGTAATTCCCATCACAGTTTATACAAAGATAAGGAAAATAATCTATCCTATACTATCCTTAATCTCACAGAATCTATGAGAATCAGGCTTTGCCGATGCAAGACGACGGAATTAGATGTTAGGACCACACATAGGGTACATATGAAAATGTTGAATAAATACTTTTCTAAGTATGTGTACAAAAGTTCCCTGAATACACTTTTGTGTGTATGCAGAGCTCTCCTTACTCAACCCAATGTCTCGTAAAGTTCATATCCTGCAATACAAATCATACACACTACTTTGACATGTCAGACTTCATACACTGTTGCGTTATGAAAAAGGGTTTCAGCATCGTTTATCGTCCTTCCGCGCTCCCACTTGGTTCCCAACGCCTGCATTTCACGTAGGAAGGGTCACAAGTATAACCGTGTTGACAGCAGTGAATACCATCCAAACAACAATAGCCCTGCAACAACAAAATCAGCAATGAGTCACTTTGAAAAAAAAGGGCGATAATGTGTTGCATAGCCTATTGTTTCCTTTCATACATTCTCCTATTCACAGCCACTTTACTTCAGGCGTGTGTGTGTGTGTTGTGTGTGTGTGTGTGTGTGTGTTGATAGCTACTATACAAGTACTAAGAGTTAAGACGGTGGTGGTTACCAGTGGGTAAGGGCAGCAGGTCCAGTGTCTCGTAGGGTCCTTACAGCAGGAGGCGCCGGCTGGGCAGTAGTACGCTGCATCACAGGGGGTCACTCCCATGACATCAGACCCTGCCTCTGTCTCCTAGTAAAACCAAAAAAAGGACAAAATAATTTTTCCTACATTTACATTTAGGGAATTTAGCCGATACTTTTTGTCCAAAGTGGCGTACAATGAAACAACAACATATCGCTGATAGTACAGTAACATTTGAACAGAACAAATTCCAAGGCAGGTCATAATTGCTAGGTTAACCCTGCCTTTGCTAATCGCTAGGTTAAACCTTTGTGCCAGGGATACTTCTGCATATTGCATAACCCATACACCAGCATGCAGTACCTCTTTCAGCTTGTGGATCCTGTTCCCTGGGGAAGAGTTCTGAGTGGCGGGATGTGCAGAAGACCCCCCTGGGCTCAGAGCAGGGTGCTTTAGGCCCTGCGTGGCACCGTGGGCGTGGGGCCCCTGGAGGCGTGAGGCGGGGAGGAGAGAGGGAGAGCCTGAGCCTGATTGCCCAGGGACCGCCATCCGCCGCATGGACCCTATGTCGAACATCGGATGGCCCTCTCTCTCACACATCTGAGTGGTGGAGACACAGCGGAATCCGTGTGGACAGCAGTTGGCCAGGTCGGGGCAGCAGACAGCCTGGCGGAGAGGGGTGGACAGTGGGGAAGGAGGACATATGGTCTCATGGTTCTTTGGTTGAAATCCTTAATGTCTGTCCCAATACAGGCATCCTTAAGCAAGCGGCCCAACCACTACCTGCTCATAAAAATGAGTCTGGTATCACCAAACGATTCCCAGTTCAAGTTGCTTTGGATGGCAATGTCGGATAGAATGAACCTGAGCCATCAGACTCACAGACACACCCACCCACTCCCACACACACCTGTGGGTAAATGCAGCAGCTGTATCCATGGGAGGTCTCGCAGCAGGTCGTGAGATCCGAGCACTGATGGCCGTCAGGACAGATGATGGAGTTGGGGACTTGTCCACTACACCTGACAAACAGCAACACAAAGGCACCGTAACGCCACATCTGGAGAAGAGAAACAGCAGGTCTGATTACAGATCAGGGATGCTAACAGCTATCACTGATAGCCAGTCGGTCAGGGTTAGGGTTAGTCAGTAGTGTTGCTTGCTTGCCTCATGTTTTAAACAAGCACTTTCACTTCCACATTGTAATCAAACCCACACCACACAGAATGCATTATCATCATCATCATCATCAATGTGTTTTCTATCTAAACAGCAGCTGAACATGATTAAGAAAGGTTTGATTGAGTTGAGTTTTCCATTTACCTTGTGTGCCTGCCGGTTGTTTAGCAACGGTTGGACTTGGAGTTCAATTCACAATGAAGAGACCAGTATTTACGACAACTGAATGAGGAAGTAAGCAAGAGTAAGCATGCTCCACCCATTCCAGGGACAATTACTTGAATAGATTGAGATATACAGACTGATAGATATTTAGACTGACAGTAATGTATTGTCCTCAAAGAAGAAACTCCTGTTCACAGACAATGAGATGCACATTTAAACACAGTACATACACAAGATGCAATACTCACTACTTCTCAATAATCTTACCTATATTTTTCTTTTAGGCTTATTCACTGTTCTATTTTTGTTTTTATTCTTATGCTGTGGCAAACCTCTGGCAAAACAATTTCTATCTTATCTTAATGATACAACACAAGACTCCTGAAACTTTGGTATGAACTGGGGAAAGCCAAATTATTTGACTATTATTTTTGGTTGCTACTCTATTAGTGTTAGAGTTAGAGAGTGCATACATGCACAGAAACAAATGGCTTTGGAGAAGTTGTGTAGTGATAAGGAAATACATTATCTGGTCCGTTATGTTTATTGAAGAATTGGGTGGTTTCCGTTACGCAACAGTGTCAAATCCTGAAACATTGGACTAAAGGGGAAAATCCTTTTTAAAATGCTCACTTAAAAGACCCAATCTCCTCTGTAATGTAAATACCTATTGATTCATTATCTGCAAGCCTATTCACAACAGAATATCCAGTATAATTTATGAAATAATGATCAGAATGCATTTGATTTAGGATAACCTGATTCTCTTGAAATACTACTAACTCATGTTGTAAATGTTAACAGTAAAACCCACTGTAGCGTCCAATTCTTGGAAAAACTTTTATTTGTTTTGTTTAGAAGCAAATGTGATGACGGTATTTCTCTAGTTCCAGCATGAATGTCGCAGCCAAGCAGAAAGCTGCAGTTGCCTTGCTACGCATTCAGGTGCATGTACAGACAAGACCATGTCATGCTGGGATAGTCTGAATAAATTAACTCTAGTCTTAAATGTCTTGACTCATCTCAAGAATACTTTTAATAATGAATTCTCCAATGCCGACACATTCAGCAACATTCCTGGGAAAAAAATAACTTTTTTTTTTAATTATCCTGTTGTATAAATCCAATAATTTCATTACAAGTCCAACTTCAATATGAGGCTGGCGAGACAAACTTAAAAATCTTAAAATGCACATGCATGACACTGGAGCAACACCGCAACTGCCTAGAGACTTTTTTTTAAAGACAATATCGAGGTGTAGAGCTGCAATGTGTGTGTGTCTGAGATTCAGAGATTTGTCAAAATTGTTGAATGGAACACAAGAAGGACCCCAGAGTAATGACCCCATGGCTCCTCTAACTAACACACACACACACACACACACACACACACACACACACACACACACACACACACACACACACACACACACACACACACACAACACACACACACACACACACACACACACACACACACACACACACACACACACACAGATTTGGAAGTTCATGTCACCACTGTCGTTGAAAACAAATAACCAACTCCTACAAAACAAAACAACAATGCAAACAATAGTGAAGAGACATGGCTAGTCTCGGGTTAACTTTGTAGCCCCGCCCCCCCAGTGTGAAGCCCCCCTGTGAATTAGGAGTCTGTAGGCGTCCTCACGGGGTCTCTATTGTACCACCAGGTGTGAGCATGATTAGCCATCACAAGCCGTTTCGAAATGTCATTTAATCGTCATTGTGACATAGCAACTTCACTGTGTCCACCCGGATGTACGACGGCGCTAGATCAGCCTAGCAGTTAGCAGGTACCGTCCCACTGGGTAGGCTGGTAGACTGACCGAGACATTGCATATCTGGGTGGACTCTCCCCCACTTGTGATGTTACTGTGTGACCACGACAGTTTGAGTCACGTGACAATTTTGAAACGGCTTGGAATCGCTAATCATGCTCACACCACCTTGCCGGTAAAATAGGGGGCTTGTAGTCACGCCGACGGAGGAAGAGAAGGGGGGGGGGGGGGTCGTAGTGAGTGCGGTCACATCGACAGCAGCGTGCTTCATCCTAGTCGTGCTCTGAGCCTGAGCGAGACACCGCCCTCTTCTTCTTCTTCCTCCCGTGTTTCTTGTGCTTCTTCTTCCTCTTCTTCTTGGATTTCTCCTGGTGATGAGGAAGGAGATTCAGAGGTAAATAAATGAGTGAGTTTCAGTCCCAAAAGATGCTTCCGAAGTCTGCAGTAAAGACCGGTAGCAGACTGGTCTACACAGAGTATTTACAAAGTGTACATAGTGAAAGCTCTTGTGTGCTAAAACAATTGGTGTGCAATAATGGATTAGCTGATCGACAGAAAATGAAATAATTGCAACACAATTGAAATATAAGATAAGATCATAAATCTTAGAGAAGATTTGCTTGTTAGAGCAAAACAAATGCAACAGCTTCTGATTAATACAAATTATTTTAGCTTGAGATTATTACAAAATAGATCTTTTTGTTCAGGCATTCGCCAGTATTTACAGGGAAGTAAATCGACCAATCTGAATAATGTGTGGTGGTGGTGGCGGTGGTTGCACCCGGAGACACGTACTGTAATTCTGTCCTTCTCCTCACTGCTTCTCTTTTTCTTCTTGGCCTCAACCTGGGAAAGAGAAATGCACACAATGTTGCAACACGGGAATTTCACAGTCCAAAATATTGACTCACCAGTGAGATCCGGTCATCAGTCAAGACAGGCAAACAAGTCCTATTTTATGATGTCAACGCTATTGAGATGTGTGACACAGCAGCCCTATGCTGCTACACATTTTACTTTCACTTCTGATGTCGGGTCATTCCAGGCGAACATTTTTGTAAAACTTGCCGAACATGGAACTCTGCCTACCATCAGTAAGCAGCCATTATGTTGGCAAACAAACTGATCGTACAGCATCTCAATAAGAATGTGTACATACAGCCTCCTCTCCATCAGAGTCTACAGAGGACTCTGAGGAAGAGTCCTTGTGGCTTCGCTCCGCCTTCCTCTTCCTGCGCCGGCTCTTCTCGTACTGAGGAAGAAAAACACATCCGTCGAATTGATCACACGATGTGCTACAGCACATCATGTGATCCTCACACGAAGTGCTACAGCACATCATGTGATCCTCACACGAACCACCAACAGACAGACAAGTCATCAAACTAACAAGACGATGCACATGTGAGCACTCACCGACATGTGACTTTGGTTTACAAAGACCACATCCATATTTACCTTCTCCTTGTCACCTTCCTCCTTGATTTTTTTCTTCTTCTTGGAAATATAAAAAGGTGTTTAGATTGTTACGATTATTCCACAAGTACAACACACACACACAAACACAATATAAATGCTATATAGCCGATCGGCTGGCTGGCTGGCTTCTCAGCACCTGAACTAGCTTGCTCTCCGCGTCCGCCTCGGCGACCGAGCCGTCCAACGTTTTCTTGGCCGACGACTTCTTCTTTTTCCTTTTCTTCTTCACGCTCTGCTTTTCACCCTGTGGAGGAGACCGCCAGGAAACGCATGAACACAAGACCCCCCCCCCACCTCGAGGTAACCGGCGAAGCAGCACTAGGAGCACCTTTCAAAATGGAGAGAATAACTGAACAAAAAATAAATAAAATAAACTTACCTCATCCTCAGATTCTGCAGAGGAACTGCTGGAGGAATCAGAACTCGATGAGGAGGAGGAGGAGGATGAAGAATGCTTGACCAAACACAATCAAAGCAGAGCTCATTAGACTTGGGGGTCGAACTGCACTCACTTAACATTAACACTAATCACCACACCCACACACACATGGCAACACAGCATGGCAGACAGCAGTCACAACACTGAACAGCTTTGCTCACCCTAGATTTCTTCTTCTCCTTCTTTTTCTTCTACAGGAAAATGAGACTGAGAATAATTAGACATTCTGGAAAGAACACTAGCCGTTTCAAAATTGTCATGTGACTAAAGTTGTGACACCTGGTGGTATAACAGGGCCGCTTTAAAAAAAATATTGATTCACGGACGTACCTCTTTCTTCTCCTTTTTCTCCTCCTTCTCCTTGTCCAATAACTTTTTCTCCTTGTCTTTGTCTGGTAAGATCTTCTCCACCTTAAACACCCCCAAAGCTTTCTCCTTCGCCTTGTCGGCACTCTTCTTCTCCTTCTCTCGCTCCTTCTCTCGGTCGGCCAGCTGCTTCTCGCGGTTCTTGGCCAGCTCCTTCTTCCATCTCTGTAAAGGAACCGGGGAACATGTGGGTGAACAACTCAAGAGGGGGTTGGAGAGGGGTGGGGTGGGGAAGAGATATCAGCGCCAGAAACACAGCATCACAGAAACCCACTTCGTTCATTTTTTCCTCAAATTCCGCCAGGGCTCTGGAGCCCTTCTTCTTCCTCTCCAGCTGCTCCTTCACCTCCTCCCTGAGAGACGAAAAACCACACACACAAGATTTCTTAATTGCCATATGTAACAAGTACAATGGAAAGCTTACTCCCCATTCACTCCTGCACTACACACTTCGTAATAGTACCTAGTAAGTACCTGAAACATTTTTCTTCTAAACAGTATTCTTATAAGCATAAATACTAAAACAACCAAACATTTAGTAATATAGTGCCTAATAACTACAATACATTTACATTTAGGGCATTTGGCAGACGCTTTTATCGATTTTATCCAAAGCGACTTACAGTAAAAAGTAAAAAGTGACAAGTAGTAATAATGGCTGTCGAAAAATTTAGTAAAAGTGTCCGTGTTCAGTACAGTGTGCATCTGATAAGACTGACTTTAATGGCGATTTACATTTCACTTGAACTTTTCTGCATAATTTTCGATGCCATTTTTTTTTTTTTTAAATGTATGCTGTTATTTGTTGACAACATTGCCATTCTATTGACAACATTGCCATAGTATGGATGCCATAGTATTAGTTGTGCGACCCTGTAAGCAGCAGTGTAAGGACCTGGTGGACCCAGTGTGAGGACCTGGTGGACCCAGTGTGGGGACATGGTGGACCCAGTGTGGGGACATGGTGGACCCAGTGTAGGGACATGGTGGACCCAGTGTGAGGACCTGGTTGACCCAGTGTGGGGACATGGTGGACCCAGTGTGAGGACCCAGTGTGGGGACATGGTGGACCCAGTGTGAGGACCCAGTGTGGGGACATGGTGGACCCAGTGTGAGGACCCGGTGGACCCAGTGTGAGGACCCGGTGGACCCAGTGTGAGGACCCGGTGTGGGGACATGGTGGACCCAGTGTGAGGACCCGGTGGACCCAGTGTGGGGACATGGTGGACCCAGTGTGAGGACCCGGTGGACCTAGTGTGAGGGTGAGGACCCGGTGGACCTAGTGTGAGGGTGAGGACCCGGTGGACCCACCATGTCGGCCGAGGTCTGCTCAGGTAGTCCTGGATGCTGGGTCCTGAGTTCTGGGACGGTCCTCTCGACCGGGAAGCAGCGATGGGGTTCACGTAAGCCTGGAGAAGAAGGCAGACACACCATAAACCACCAGAGACATTGGTCAGTATCTCTTGGGTTTAAGAAGAGACATGCGTAGTTTATGATTAAAAAAACAAAACAAGATCAATGTGGATTAATCTGAGGCAACTTGGGTCGACGTGATGACGCAACTGAGCCACTTGAGCAATCAGCTACTAAAATAAGACAATGAAACAACAACAACAATAATAATAATAATAATAATAATAATGCATGAAATGGGTCAGCCGTTGAACTATTTCCATGTTATTTGTTGACGCGTGTCTTAATGGTCTAGCGTCGCAGTCCAGGCCGAGACCCGCCGCGCTAGCTAGTAGCCTAGCATTGGCCGAAGCTAACACTAGCCACAGCGATGCTAGCGCTTTGTGGCTCGTACCGCTGGCTCGTTTCCATAACCGATACGCTTATTTGCCCAACGACTCACCACTCGGTTATCCCTCTTCCCCATGGTAAATGATACCGAGGAGGACAACAGCGGCAATATTCACATTGGCGCCTTTCTCGCGTTAGCAGCTTGGCGTCGCCGAGGTATTTTTCTTCTGCGCCGTAAAAACATGTCAGCAGCAAAACAACACGCGGTCCTGTCTGCCCCCTAGAGGACAGGGTGACACCTGCAGAACACGCAGACCGAGACACTGGATGACATTAAATGAGAAATACTCACATTTGAGGGAAACACGAAAATTACACGTCTAACCATCACATTACAAATATAGTAAATACATACACATATAGTAAAACATGTATTCATTCATGGTCTATATGATATTTGAAATGATTGTGTGGATAATGTTTAAGATTTTGAATTAAGTAAAAAAAAATAAAGTAAAAAGAATAGAGCATCTTGCTGTGATACAGTATTAAAATTGTTATAATACGGACAATTGAGCACAAACCTCATTCTGAATGCCAATGTTAACCATGGTGGTATTTATTGAATTCATATGCACCAATGACAATAGACAAACATTTCACACAGTGCTTTAGTCAAGCTGATAATCGTATTTGTTGTCATCTGATGACAACAAAGTTTCTTACATAGCAAAAAAAAGGCGTTTTGTGGCTGTACAGGCAATTATCTTCCGACAGTAATGATTCAGACACTTTTTTTTAATATTTTTAAATATGACAGTAGAGTGCGGTCAAGGATATGACCGCTGATCAACTTGAAGGAAAACCTGAAAGAGTTATGTTGTCAGTTAGTTGTTATCCATAAGATGTGCAAACCGGCATCCGAGAAGCTCAGACATCCAAACCAAGAACCTGAGAAAGTTTGAGAGTGTGTATGAGTATGTGTGTGTGTGTGTGTGTGTGTGTGTGTGTGTGGTTGTGTGTGTGTGCGCTAGCAGCACTACCTGTAGAAGAAAAAAGTAAACCAGTGTTAAGTGTGTTACTGTTCTGCAAGAAATTTGACAAAAAAATACAATAAATCCCCTCTAGGATACTGCTTAACGCAAAAAACACATTTGTGCATTTCATTACCAAAAAACCAAACAAAACCACAGTAAATTCATCAGTCATTCTCAATCCAAAATAAAGCAAATCAATGCTTGATACCCACAGAATCTAAAAATTCTTTTCTTTTCTTTTTTTTCAGTTTTACAAAACAAAAACATCTCCGTACAACATCTCCATCAACAAATTGCCAATCCCTACACTATGTCTAACCATCACTACAGCATCTTCAAGCTATTTATCACAGAGCTTGCGTGTAGCACTAATTATATATATATATACACATAGGGTATATATATGTATATATACACACACACTGAACAGTACCAAACGGCTATTCCCGCCTCGTCTGCAACCTCAAAACTGATTCTATGACCATCTAGCGTCCACGTGTGGCATCATCAGCATCTTCAAAAAAACAAACAAACAAACAAAATAATACAAAAATAAATCAAGTAACACCTAGATGATAACAAGCATATAAAAAAAGACCGGTCAATAACGTTAAAAATTAAATACAGAATATCTGTGACATAATCCTTTGCTGAACATACTGTTGTCGAATAGTGCTGATGTGACTTTTTTTTCCATTGAAAATAATGTTAAGCCTGTGCATAACTGTTATCAGAATAGTAAATACTTGCCATAGTTAATTAATGATAAATGCACATGACGGCTTGCCTTGCAAAGCAAAGAATAAGCACCAGTTGATTGATATAAACAAAGTCTATGAAGGCTATTAACGTTTCAAAGCTCTCATTTCATTCTCTTAACACTAATGCCAGTCGGCCCACGCTAGAGCTGACTTCTATGTCTTTACTCTGAGGAGAGCTTGACCTGTGGAATAGCAGAACCATTAGAATCCCGCTACTGGTCTGCAGTTACTCAGTATAGCCTGAAGATGGCAGTCAAATCAACGTGTATATACTGTATATAAGAGTGAAAGGATTGCATGAGAGTCATCACATGGCAGTTTGTGGCTGGCATTAAGTGTGTGTGTGTGTGTGTGTGTGTGTGTGTGTGTGTGTGTGTGTGTGTGTGTGTGTGTGTGTGTGTGTGTGTGTGTGTGTCTTCTGTGTCTTCTGTGTCTGTGTGTTTCTGTACAAATGTGTGTGGTTGTCGCGTACATCTGCACGCACACACACACACACACACACACACACATTACATGTAGCTCCCACAGTATAAGCGTGGAGCCGGAGAAGCTTTGCGATGCCCCAACACAGGGCCCCCCGCGCCCATCTCAAGCCCCCCCTCCTCCCCCTCACCGCCCACCCCTCCCCAAGCTGAGTAGGCCTTGGGTGGGTCATCATGGAGAGGGGGAGGGGGGCGGTGGGGAGGGTAGCTGGACCTCCAGAGTCCCTCCGTTGACCCAGCAGCTCAGTCCAGTCACCGCAAGGCTGGTATTTCCTCGCATTGTGTGCACAAGTCTATACCGATTCCCAAAAAAAAAAAAATGAAACAAATCTAAAAATAAAGCAGCAATTACAATCCATTCTTTTCTTTTTTTTTTGGAAGGTTGATAGCTGTTGTGCATTTTTTTTTCTTTTTTTGGAAAGGGGCGGGACAATCTCTCTCTCTCTTCCTCTCTCTCTTTCCCTCCCTCTCTCTCTCTCTCCTCTTTCTCAGAGGCACTCTCCCTTTATTTTTTATATTCGAGGCCTCTTCTTCTAGGCCTTTTTCAATGAGGGAGGGTCGGCCTTTTTCAACGAGGAGGCCCCCACCCTCCCCTCCCCAACTCCCACTCGTCACTCCCCCCTCCCCCCTCCCCCTCTCGCATCAGGCTGCCCTCTCTCTCCATGGTGGGCTGCTTGTTGCTGGGGATGGGCTGGGTGGCGTACACACTCCGACTGAGGCTGTCCACGCTGTGGAAGTAGGCGTGGCTGAGCGCCGCGAACGCAGATATCCTTCGGGCGGGGTTGAAGGCCAGGAAGTGCTGCAGGAGAGGGAGAGACAGACAGAGAGAGAGACAGAGAGAGAGAGACCGAGACAGAGAGACAGAGAGACATAGACAGAGACAGAGGGGAAGAGACAGAGACAGAGACAAAGAGACAGAGACAGAGAGAGAGAAAGAGAGAAAGAGAGAGAGACAGAGAGACCGAGACAGAGGGACAGAGAGACAGAGAGAGAGAGACAGAAAGACAGAGAAACACAGAGAGAGCGACACACAGAGAGAGACACACAGAGAGAGAGAGAGAGACAGAGAGACAGAGACATATTCAGACAGCAACTAGTATTACTATTATGATACTATTACTATGCTAATAGCACACAACAGAGTGATGATTAACGTTCAGCAACCTCAAATAGGCCTGGGCACTTGGTCATTCAATAAATAAATAGTTGTGTGTAGTCCTGTGTGAATTGAATACTTTGTACACTCCTGTGTGAAATGAAATACAAAACAATCCTACAGGAAAAACAATCAATCAATCACAATGACAGGCAGGCTGATATTTCTTGAGGAAACCCACCATTAGGAGGGTCTTCCCTTGCTCGTCCAGGTCTGGGACCAGGTCTCGTATATCCTTCTGGGGCCGCGGTTTGAAGGCGGTCTGGGGCAGTGCCACTTCCTGGGGCCAGTCCTCTACGGAGGGCACACCGACCACGCTGGAACACAAACACCGCCCATGTTAGAGATCGGCCATCATTAAACAGCATTTTTGGGGGTTTTTTTGGTGAGAAATCATGTCGGTGTAACCCGAGATACTCACTCGAATATCTTGCCCAGCTGATCCACGTCAGAGCTGCCTCGGAACAGGGGTCTGGGGAGGGGAAGGGAACCACAAGACAAGGAGTGTGTGAGTATTTCTTTTCTGCCGTGTCTCGCTCATGGAGCCGACAAGAAAAGAAAAGGTCAGATATAGGTCAGACGGCGATTGACCTATATACCCTGACCTCATTAACACAAACGAAGACCATGTATTCAGAGATTCACATCGCAACGATATGTTATAGTCCACTGTTATAGCGGCTGTATCGTCTCCTACCCTAAACAGCGTCTGTCAAATGCATGTAAATGTGTTGATGGTGGGGGGAGGGGTAAATGGTAAATGGATTGCGCTTATCCAAAGCGCTTCACAGTATTGCCTCACATTCAGCCATTCATACACAGATGGCGGTGCCAACCATGCAAGTTAACAACCATGCATGTTAACAACCAGCATGTCATGTTAGGTGGTGTCTTGCTCAGGAACACCTCTACACCTAGCTAGGCAGAGCCCGGGGATCGAACCAGCAACCCTTCCGATTGCGAGACAACCTCTCTTACCTCCTGAGCTACTGCCGCCCAGGATGAGTATAGCTGATGGAGTGATGGAGGGGAGAGAGGATGGATGGATGGATCGGGGGAAAAGGGAGCAAGCGTTGGCGTTGGCTGGCTGTCGGCGGCGGAGAGGTGGTTCCTGTGGCTTTGGGCTGCGTTCGGACGTGCGTGGGCAGCCACGCTACCCCTCCCCCCTGGCACGCGCTCAGATTCCACCCGTCACCACCGGGCCACCATTCACCCCTCCCTCGGTAATGCGTCTGCTTCACCGCTTATGTGTTGTGTGTGTGTGTGTGTGTGTGTGTAGGAAATCCAGGCGTGTGAAAGAACAGTAGGCTTATTCTAACAGAGAGAGAGAGGTATGGGAACCAAAACCTATTGAAGTTTCACTGAAAGGAAAGTAGGATGTGATCTGAAAAGAGCAAGAGAGCGAGAGCGAGAGAGAGCGAGAGAGACGCTCTTGAGCCGACCCGATACGACGGTGCCCTTTGCGCCGCCGCCGTGGTAACCAAAGTGTCACCGTTTTTAAACTCTGCACTGCGTACCGTTTACAGCACAGCACACCTTTCATGAACATAAACTACTTTTTTTTCCCTTTCCGTTTTACCTTTTGCCTCATTAAAATGATCAATCACCAGCAGATGTCGGCGTGTGTGTGTGTGTGTGTGTGTGCGTGTCACCATGCACGCGTGTGTGCGTGTCACGTGCGCACACACACACACGCGCACGCGCACACGCACACACACGTCACATGCACACACACATACGCACACACACACACGTCCACACACACACGTCACACACACACGTCACACACACAGTGCATAATAATCATAGCTTGGGTAAACCCCTCTCATAACCGTAATAACATGAGGTACATTAATAACCGACTGTAGTAGGAAGAAGAAGAAGAAGGAACAGAAGTGACAGTCAGCAGTCACTGGGGGAACTCGGTCGCCACAACGACAGCAGGATCCCCGTCTTCACCGGAAATTTTGCATAACTAAAACACCCACACTTTCCCCTGCACACGAGGACAGGGAAGCTGCTGCACGTTTCTGCACACTTGCAATGTCACACACATGCACACACATGCAGGCACGCACGCACACACCAGGCACACACACGCACACACACGCACACAGACGTTCCCAGATCCCTGGTCCCAGTGCTCAGCTGCTCAGACATCAACCGACTCAATTCACTAATACCGACCGCTGCAACCAGAAAGGTCGCAATCCTATTTTTGACCACATCTTTCCTGCTACTGACAGTGAAACGGGAGACCGTCTGCCACCAGTTTCTTTGGCTGAGGTTTCAGGCCCTTTAAGTTCAGACCAAACCAGTTCTGAAGGTTTTCAGGGAAAGAATGAAAGGAAAGAAAGGAAAAAAATGCACCTACAGTTCAAAGTCATTGTGCCAAAACAAGTAGGCCTGATAATTCCGAGAGGTCCTCCGCTTTTAAACGTGGTGTGGCTGTGTGTGTGTCGGGGCTGTTGGAGAAGATCGCTGGATTCACACACAGGGCTGGCTGCTGGAATGTACCAACAGTCAACAGTCAAGTATAAGCACAGCGACGCTGCAACACGCCAACATGCAAATATGGCACACACACACACACACACACACAGTATAATGCGCATACTCACACACACACACACGCGCGTGCATGCCTGCACACATGCACGCATGCATGCATACATGCACGCACCCGCACCCACACCCACACACACACACACAAACAGACACACACAGACACACACAGGCACACACACACACACGCCTTTTTCAGTATTCATAATAATATGCGGGTGATTTGCGAGCGGGCTAGTTAAATTCAGCTTCTTAATTTCTTGCCATCAGCTATTTCTTGTGTGCCATGCTTGTTATTTCGTTCAAGTTCGATATTGCATATCCTTATGTCATCATAACCTGTCTGACAAAAGTTGTTCTATGTAGGATAGACAATTTTATTTATATTGTATTATAGCCTAATAGGTTTATGCCTATTGTTTTCATTATTTATGTTGACATGCAAATGGCTCTTTATTTTGACGTTGTAATAATTCAGATGGTCTGTTTTCCGTTCAATAACGTTTCACCTAAATACAGAAAGCCTAATCTGCTGTAAAGTCAAACATCCACGATGCATTTTGCCGTTTGGCTAACGTGGCCAAATGCATGAGCGACAACAGGCTGTGCTAACGTAGCACGCAGTGAAAATGTTGCCAACAAATTCTCTGATGAAATAAATAAAGAGCTTCAAGTCATGGCCGTCACACACAAATCTCCCTCCTATGAAACAAAATGAGTAATAGCAAGGCAATTGTTACAAGTTTTCAGCGGCGCACACACACACACACACACACACACACACAACACAATGCAGCGACACACACAAAGCTACGGCCTCAGCTAGCTCTGCCATCTCAACTAATCATACAATAGCTTCAGTTAGCCTCATAGGCACATATCATACAATAGCCTCATGTTAGCCTCATAGGCACATAGCCCAAAAAAAATGGCGGTTTGAGAAGCGGTTTGGTGCAGTTACAACAATATTTGGATTCGGCTGAGAAAATACCTTCACCACGCACCGTGCACATACACGCACACACGCACACACGCACACACACAGGTGGTGAAGGAAAATGGGAGGTTGGAGTGGAACAGGCAGCTGAGTCACGCTCTCCTCAAGCCAGCACCCTTCTGTCCCACATTCCACGGAGACAACCTCTGGAATGAGTGTGTGTGTGTGTGTGTGTGTGTGTGTGTGTGTGTGTGTGTGTGTGTGTGTGCCGCTGAAAACTCTGCTCTGTCCACTCTTGACAGGGCAAGCAGATTTTGAGCTTGTGTCTATGTGCAACTGCACGCACGTGTGCATGCGTGTCAACAATGTTGTCTGTGGTTCTATGTGGCACTGCCCATGTATTCAGACTTGAGCACACATACACGTGTATGTGTTGTGCACGTGTGTGTGTGTGTGTGTGTTTTTTGGGAGTTTGCGTGTTCACGTTTGCGTGTACATGGTGCTGCGTGTCCCGTGTTGTGCGGGCTGTGTTTTTTTGCCCAACGCTCCGGCGAACACATGCACCCGCGGCCGTGCGTCTGAGGCGTTATCGCCCGCCCTCCCGCCTCACTCACTGTGAGAAAGTCAACACGGATGTGAGGGCCGGCCATTCACCGAGCACGCTCAGCCCTATTCCATCACAGGAATGTCAACAAGCTCTCTCTCTATCTCTCTCTACCTCCCTCACTCTCTCTCTTCCCCCCTCTTTCTATCTCTCTCTCCCTCCCCATTCAGCTGAACTGGTGACTCACCGCACGTTCGTCCCAGCCATGCAGATGCAGACTTGCATGACATTTCATTGAAAATTCCTTTGGCAACAGGTAATGCACCTCAATACCCACCTGTACAGTAGGGAGGCAAGGGAGGCAGGGGAGGGAGGCAAGGGAGGCAAGAGAGGCAGTGAGGCAAGGGAGGCAGGGGAGGCAAGGAAGGCAGGGGAGGCAGGGAGTCAAGGGAGGCAGGGAGTCAATGGAGGCAGGGAGGTAAGGAAGGCAGGGGAGGCAAGAGAGGCAGGAATGCAAGGGAGTCAGTGAGGCAGGGAGTCAAGGGAGGCAGGGAGTCAATGGAGGCAGGGAGGGAGGGAGGTAAGGGAGGCAGGGAGGCGAGGGAGGCAGGGAGTCAAGGGAGGCAGGGAGTCAATGGCGGCAGGGAGGTAAGGGAGGCAGGGAGGCAAGGGAGGCAGGCATGGAGGCGAGAGAGGGAGGGAGACAAGGGAGGCGAGGGAGACAAGGGAGGCAGGGAGGCAAGGGAGGCAGGCATGGAGGCGAGAGAGGGAGGGAGACAAGGGAGGCAGGGAGGCAGGGAGACAAGGGAGGCAGGGAGGCAAGGGAGGCAAGGGAGGCAGGCATGGAGGCGAGAGAGGGAGGGAGACAAGGGAGGCAGGGAGGCAGGGAGACAAGGGAGGCAGGGAGGCAAGGGAGGCAAGGAAGGCAGGAAGGCAATGGATGCAGGGGAGGCAGGGAGTCCTAGCGAGCACAGCAGGAGAAGAACAAAAAGTAGTGGATTTCCACAATGGCTGGTTAGCGTTACTGTGAAAACCACAGGTTCTGAGTGCAAGGTACTCTGCTGAGGGGGGGGGGGCAAGAAAACTCAAAGCTTTGAAGTTGTCATGACTCAGAAGATAAATGGTTGGGGGGGGGGGGGGGTGCTAATGGTGAGCGAAACAGGAGGGTGAGCTGCTGCATGCATGCAAGGCCCAGGTGAGAAGTTAACCAGTCACACACACACATACACACATAGACGCACACACAAAGAAAGAGAAAACCCAGCCCCCCCTCGAACCGTTTTGATTGAGCGGCTTCCTTTGGCTCTCTCTCTTGTTCTCTCGCTCTACCTTTTCCTTTTTACTGTACCTTCCCTCTCTCATTGCCTCACCCAGGTGCCTTTTAATCTCTAACAGGTGGCCTTTTAAAAGCCATAAGCCATCTTAATCACCTGCAGGAGAGAGAGAGAGGCAGAGAGAGAGGCAGAGAGAGAGACAGAGAGAGAGAGAGAGAGAGACAGAGAGAGGCAGAGAGAGGCAGAGAGAGAGACAGAGAGAGGCAGAGAGAGGCAGAGAGAGAGAGAGAGAGAGAGAGAGGCAGAGAGAGGCAGAGAGAGAGAGACAGAGAGAGACAGAGAGAGGCAGAGAGAGGCAGAGAGAGAGACAGACAGAGGCAGAGAGAGGCAGAGAGAGAGAGAGAGAGAGAGAGAGGCAGAGAGAGGCAGAGAGAGAGGCAGAGAGAGGCAGAGAGAGAGACAGAGAGAGGCAGAGAGAGAGACAGAGAGAGGCAGAGAGAGAGACAGAGAGAGAGAGAGAGAGGCAGAGAGAGGCAGAGAGAGAGGCAGAGAGAGAGAGAGAGAGAGAGAGAGAGAGAGAGGCAGAGAGAGGCAGAGAGAGAGAGAGAGAGAGAGAATGGCCCCACCCAACACCTTCAGGCAATCTTGGAAAGCTGCCAGGTTATAAAAACACACACAAGCTACACACATGCAACCATGCACCCACACCCACACACACACACACACAGTGCATACAATGGCTTCAAAAGACACACAAACCCACCGAACAGCCCAAAAAAACCTAAATAGAGATGGGAGCTCATCTTCTTGCGTTACGGGACCACATCAGTGAGGACGCAGGAAGACCAAGACAACAAAACACGTGGAACCATTTCTATTGGCTCATTGGGCCAACAGGTTGTGCAGATGGCGTTCAGGGTTTCTATGAAGGAAACAAGTCCATAGAACGTATATTTCTGTGCGGCACACAAGTCGTGAAGCTTTGTACGCATGCAACGCTGGGCTTCACGTCAGCCCGACAAGAACGCTGCCTGCTAGCGGGAATCCCATTAGCTTCCATTAGCCCACCGGGGATATCTTTAGACATTATGTACAATTAAAACTTGTATATCAGTGTTTCTCAAAAGGGGGTATGTGTACCTCTAGGGGTACTTTGAAGGATTGCAGTCGGGACCCGAAACATGACAATATTGGTCATGAACTATTGTTCAATAATTCCACCTTAAGAAAATGAATGAATGCCACCTGAATACAATTAAGTAAATCTGAATAATAACATAGTAACATGTTTGGTACATCGTTCCAAGAAGAGCATATCACTTTAACTTTAAAGGGGTACTTGGATGAAAAATATATAATATAATATCTAAATATCTTAGAAGGGGTAGATTAGTAAAAAATATTTTGAGAACCACTGTTTGATATAACCAAGTAAATAAATATATACGTTCAAGAGGACATGAAATGAAGCCAGTCAAGTCTACCATTGCAGACTAGACTAAATGCATATTCATTTCCATATTCAAGCTAGCAGGTGCTTAGCGGACAATAGCTGGTTTGAATGGAAAGGGATATTTCCAGGTCATAAAGCAAGATCACATATCCTTTCACTTTTCTCACTCCACAAGACCCAAGACCAAACTGTGGGTGGCGGGGGGTGGGGGGGGGGAGATGTTCTCAAGTTGGCGATGTGTGTGTGCGCGCGTGCATTAAGTGTGTGTGTGTGTGTGTGTGTGCGTGCGTGCGCGGTTTGTCACACACTGCTGGTGGAACAGCAGTTCCAGGTAGCGATACTGGCAGCCGCAAGATGTTTACATTTGAAACACGCATGAATATATTTGGAAAAGGACGGACAAGGCGTACACAGAGAGCTGGGGGAGTGAGCGTGAGGTGTGAGGTGTGAGGGCGAGAGAGGCCGCCGTTGGCTGTGAACCTGAGTGTAGAGAGCGAGAGCGAGAGAGAGAGCGAGAGCGAGAGCGAGAGAGAGATATTGTTGTCGGGAGATGCACCGTGACCTTGGTTCAACGGTCGGTCGGCCCCGACAAGCGCCGTTTTCAGACGTGGCGTGGGGGCCCCGCAGAATCTCTTTCCTGTTTGGAACGCATGACAGGAATGACGTCACGTAATAACAATGACCCGCCTCAAGGCATCAATGGCTCAACGGCGCGTCCTTTGGAATTTTTGTTTTTTGTTCCCTCAAAAGCAGGATATCGGAATATAGACGACGAGGCGTTAGTTTAATGCAGCATCCGGCCCGCCGTAGGCCTGCGCATCACATCCTCTCGCGCACAATGAACGGATCGCCGGGGCCGTCGTTTTGAGGGTCGCTCACAAACACACACACACACACGCACACACACACACACACACACACACACACACACACACACACACACACATATATACACACAGATGCACGCAGGATGCGGCAACACAGTTCATATGACCCAGTGGGCGCGCGTCCAATCCAGAGGGCCACTGGTACAGTGGAACAGCACGTGACTCTTCGGATCTATTTTTGACTTTGTCCTGAAGGATGGTTCAAGTAAACAATGTTATACTGTAGAAGAGGACTGAGCTGAGGACCGGAGGCAGGGGGGGTGGGGGGGAGAGAGAGACACATACACACACACACACAACCTCCTCCAGCGTCCCGGCTACTATCAACAGATGTCTGCATTCTATTTGCAAAACAGTACCAGTTTAAAAAATATGCATACTTGACTTTTCTTTGCGTGGCTCTGACCAAACATATTTCCATGATGTCTCCCCCCCTGCCCCATGACAAAGTACTCTTTTCACAATCAAGTTCCCATCATGTAGTCAACACCATGAACTCCAGTTTGTCTTCTTGCTTCACCCACAAAACCCAAGATGCGAGTGTCTGATAGCCGACTTTGTATACACGACGGCCGAAAGGCCACAGAACGGCGAGATAACAAAAACAACCAATTCACGGTCGGACTGTGGAGTACCTACCTACCTACCGAGCCAATTCACACTCTAAACTTACTCTGCACAGAAATACAGCCAGAATGAATTGTTTCCAGACCAATGACAGTGATTATGGTTCTTTAAGTTTGCGTAAGCTTTCGCAAGGAGCTAACTATAGGTTGGCATTGTTAGCAACAACATGAATGTTCCTTCTCTCCACATTCCCCGAGGTAATCGGCTGGTAAGTCTGGTGTCTGGTCTGTCCTGCACCTCGTGGGTGTTTGGAGGTTGGGGGGGCGGGGGGCGAGAGGGGGGGGGGGGGGGTGGTTATGTTTCTCCTTTAGCTTTTCAGTCCCCATAAGCCTAGAAAGAGACTTGTGCTTATCAGGTTTGACACACACACCACACACACACATGCACACCGCCCCCCCCCCGGTTGATACAAACCTACGTACATCGGCTGGCAAGTACTTGACACAATCTTTTGAATATTTTACAACACATCACATTACAACGACAACCACCAGACCGGTATTGAAAATACACACTTTTTCCTCATGCCAATACAGTTGGCCTCATTTGTTGGAGCAGGTCCATTATTAGCTGCAGAGAGAGTGTGTGTGTGTGTGTGTGTGTGTGTGTGTGTGTGTGTGTGTGTGTGTGTGTGTGTGTGTGTGTGTGTGTGTGTGTGTGTGTGTGTGTGTGTGTGTGTGTGTGAGGGAGTGTGTGAGTGCGCAGTATGTTAGACCACAAACTGACAAATATCTATACCAAGAAATACAATCCACACTGGTGTGTGTGTGTGTGTGTGTGTGTGTGTGTGTGTGTGTGTGTGTGTGTGTGTGTGTGTGTGTGTGTGTGTGTGTGTGCTGCAACCACAGCAGGCAGTCCCTGTCGTAACTGTAATAGTTTGATAAGTCAACTGAAACTCAACTGCTCATGGTCCACAATGCATCTCCCAGGTGTCAGCGGATAATAATATCATATAATACTGCCAAAATGCCATATTGGTGTTTTTTTACTTTACATTTTTAGTAGTGAATAGGATCCATCTTTTGTTTTTTTTTTGTGTGGTGTTTGATGTACGCAATTCACACACTAAGTCACAGCCCTTACATTTCTAGGAAACCACTTGTGTGAAAGGCCTTTTTTTTTTACTGTGAAAACTGATCACCATGTAAGTGGCACACAAGGCAGCAAATCCTTTGCACAGGCTCAAAGTAGATCATTATTATTACGTTCTGTAATTGGACCCGGTCCTGTATTTTCTTGTGCAAAGCTCATGGAACACGCCTCCTTGACATGTGGACAGCAACACCGATAGACCAACAGAGCACACAGTAGCTATGTAGATAGGCCGACCTTAGGATGACTCAACCTCACGCAACAAAAGGTCTGAAAAGGTCAACGAACCCCAATCTCGTGTGATAACCCAACTCTGCCAAAAACGAAAACACAAAAGAGGGATTTCCACATCTCTGTATATTTTAACTCTGCATTTTGCAAGTATGTGTCATGGCGGCGTAGCGTGTTCATACCAGTACAGCATGAAATGGGTTGAGATGAGTGGCGTTGGCTAACAGCATCGCGCTAAACACCTACAATCAGCCTGACCTCGAACGGTGGGCGAGAGGCGTGGGAAAACACAGACCGTAGACCACAGCGGGCTTCTTTGGCCTCTAGTTTGTGCTCTTCCATGCAAGTCCATAGGACGTGCGTCAGGTTTATAACAAATGTTTGTCGTGCAGGACTACAGAAAGCATTGCTGAGTGTAAACAGTCACGGCTGAATAATTAGCTAATTTGTACAATGTTGAATGAATCCGTTTTAAAAAGTGAGGTCGTTTTCAGGAATACGTTTTAAAAAGTGACATCAGTTTTTACAACTGATGCGTTCTTCCTCAACACTCGACCAATTCCAGGTTGAAAAATCCCAAAGTTATCCATTAAATACCACAATTAACACTTTAAACATGGCCGGCCGGGTGGTTTTGAGAGAACGTCGAGTGTGCACAGTTTCGCACTTCCCCTGCCTTTAGCAGTACTTTAGATCCAAGCGTTAAACCTGTACCACGTTTCACTGCCAAATGACAACTTTCTTGCCCATTCTCTCCGCAGATTCCTCCATGATTTTAAAAAAATGCCTGGGTTGATGGAGCTGTGTGCCGGGTAGATTCTTATTTTTTTTTTTATTTTACTTATTTCAAATAATTGTGAGCAGAAGTCACACAGCTGCACTGTAAGGCCCAGTGTCCGCATAAAAGAGTCTCTGTGCTTTGTTTACTGTTTCCGTGACAACTACCCAGTTAGCTCCTCTGCTCCTAGCTGAACATCGATACATCTATCTATGAGGAAGGAAAATACATGAAAAGTTCAGATATTTTTCTAACTCAAAGCACACAGAGCGCATTCTGCCGCACACACCGCTCTCTCTCTCTTTGGGAACTTTTGAAAGAGTACGAGCTTCACACTCCCAGATAACCTCAGGGGGCATCGAGGCCCCGGCCGCCTCCTCTCACCTTCTCCTGAACATCTCGGCGAAGATGCAGCCGACGCTCCACAGGTCCACCGGCGTGGCGTAGCTAGACTGGAGCAGCACCTCTGGAGCCCTGTACCACAACGTCACCACCTAGCACACACGCACACACACACACACACACACACCCAGAGTAAAGAAAAAAAGCAATAGGCAAGAAATAAAATTACATTGGCAAACATTTAGTAACAACACACACATACTCACTCACACACACACACACCAAACCCTGTATGAGGGTAATATAAAATCTAGTATGTGAAATCATATCTGGCAGGGCAGGTCTCTGTGCTCCTGGTCTGCTGTGCCCACATCACACACACACACACACACACACACACTTTCCACAGCAACCCACCAGAGACTTTTGTGTGTGTGTGTGTGTGTGTGTGCTTCTATACATTCATTATCCCGACCATTAATACAACCACTTATTGTATACAATGGGACCAGCAGATGTATCAAAAGGCCTCCGATGTTGAGACATGACGCTCGAATCGCATGAAGGACAGCAGCTTCAACGCGTAATCAACTCTCCGTAATAACACTCCACGAGAACCGTGAGGCCAACACGGAGAAGAAGAGAAGAAGAAGAAGAAGAAGAAGAAGAAGAAGAGGAAAAACTTTCCAGCATCCAACTGAAATAAAACGGCCATTTTGTGCCATGTTCTGGCTCTCCAAACGCGTCGTCCCCCGTGTTCTTGTGGGAGTGCTAGCGCAGCTCCTCCTCGCAGGAAAAGCTGCCGCATTGTTAGAGCCGCGCTGTGCCGGTCGGGGGAGCGCCTGCAGACACAACTCAGTGACCCCTGCAGCAGGGAGAATACAGTGGACGGCTTCCAGGTGCTTTCTGAAACACATCGCAAGCTTTTTTATTTTTTTTTTTTCCCAAACAGCTTTTTTGGACGCCGCTCCAGTGACGCAGTGATATTTGTCAGAGGGGGGACAAGAGGGTGTCACTTTATTGGGTTCCATTTGGATTTGGTCGGAAACACAAAAGTGACTGGGTTTTAAAAAAGTGATGTAACTTTCAGGACTACGTTTTAAAAAGTAAGCTACGATAAGATAAAACTTTATTGATCCTGAAGGAAACTCTTGAAAGTGATGTCATTTTCAGGATAGGTTTTTAAAAATAGGTTTTAAAAAAGTGACGTTCTTTTCAGGACTAGGTTTTAAGAAGTGACGTCATTTTCAGCACCACGTTTTAAAAAGTCAATCAGTTTAGTTTAGAGTTTCATGAACGTACGTGAAACAAAGCCGCGTCTCTCGCGTTCACGACTCTCTGCTACTTGTCGTTAATGAAAGGTGGCGGATCATATTTTTAGAGACGTTGGACGTGTGATACGTTCTCATCGACGACAACGCAGAGGAAGTGGCGCATTATTGGAGGTGTTGGGTCTCGGTCATGTGACCAGAAATGAAGTGCACATGATGCATATTTAAAGGGGAACAACAGACTTGCCGGCGATGACGTCAATGCGTCTTTTAGAGCAATGAAACTTGCTGTGAGTAACCTCAAAACAATAACTTGAATGAATGATTGAACTTTTTAGATGAGAGTTCATTGATGTTTTCCTGTCGGAAGAAAACTGGCCCTGAAAGTTATTGCCTTTTGATAATATTTATCTTGTTTCGATATTAAACAAATGCAGAGTTAATGCAGGGCTCACAAATGAAATATATACCTTTTTGCAAAGGTTCACACTTGCAAACAAATGGCCCAGTCACACATGTCCTGCAGATTTAATTTCAGCTCGTTTCAACAGAAATACGTACTTTGCTGCATCTGATACACCCACGCTCGTACGCAACCTTCGAGGAAAAACCACGGAACATCCGTCCCCTGCACAGCACCGCATTCGACAAACCGATAAACCTGCCTGCAAATGTCAACACAGTCGTACACCTAAGTCGCATGCATGCACACACACACACACACACACACACATATATATATTTATATACTGTACACTGTATAAACAGACACACACACACACATGTATGTAATGTGTGTGTGCAGGCCGTCACATGCACAGCGAGAGCGTTTCCATGCAGACGTGACCTGCAGACTTGTTTGCATGAAGGAAATTAAAGTCGTTAGTTATACACATATTATTGTTATTATTATTATTATTCTAATGCGCACACACACACACACACACACACACACACACACACACACACACACACACACACACACACACACCTACCAGCTGTACTATGCATAGGAGTGACCCAACCTGACACAACCCTCTTATGACTCTTTGCAACAAATATACATCGCAGGCAACCAGGCA
>PIJE02000048.1:530212-567712 GCA_002895965.2 Coryphaenoides rupestris | reverse complement strand
CGAGGAAAGATTAAAAAAAGAAGATAATAGGGAAGGGAAAAAAATGGAGAGGGGGTCCGGGGTGGGGGTGGGGGAGATGACAGAACAAGAGAGGCTGAGATGAAAAAGAGAGAGAAAGCAGAGAGGGAGCATCGCTGAATCGCTCGCAAACGAGTTTGAAACGGGCTAGCACGTTGCGGCAACGGCGGCGGCGGTGGCGGCAGCACAGACTGTGAAAGAAGAAGAAGACGAAGAAGAAGAAGAAGACGAAGGGAAAAAAGGGAACGGGGCACGGCGTCGGTTGCCAGAGTATGCACAGCGTACAGGAATGCGGCATGGGGCCCGGGGCGAGTGAAACAAAGACAGCACAGTCAGTGGCCCTCTCTCTCCCCAGCGCTACCACATCCGCAGATCATTAGCTGGAAAATTCTTCATATATGCTGTAACTTTTTCTCTCTCTCTCTCTCTCTCTCTGCCTCCCTTTCCTCCTCTTCCTCCTCCTCCTCTTGCTGGTACACATAGGCAAGCCTTTAATATCCAGATGCTGTTCTGTAGGCGCATGCGTGTGTGCGTGTGTGCACGTGTGTGTGTGTGCGCGTGTATGTGTGTGTGTGTAAATGTACACCCTCCCAGCCAATCGGTCCCCCCCTCCTCCTCTTACTCCACCTGGATGGTTGCTAGGCAGCCCTGGACCGCTCGTGCAGACTCAGGGCTTGGGAGGCTGGGGCCGAGGGGAGGGGGGCGTGTCTACAGAGCCCCGACGTCAGGGTGGCGGTCTGTGTGTCTGCGGTGGGGAGTGTGTGTGTGTGTGTGTGTGTGTGTGTGTGTGTGTCTGCGTCACCCCTTCCACTGAACACACACACACTCGGGGTGATAGGGGTTACACAGGAAATGCCAAATAAGGTGGCGGTCTGTGTGTCTGCGGTGGGGAGTGTGTGTGTACGTGTGTGTGTGTGATTCTGCAGGCAGGCATCTGTGCATTCAGGTATATTAGAGCACATGTGTGTGTGCGTGTATGTGTGTGTGTGTGTGTGTGTGTGTGTGCGCGTGTGTCCTGTTTGCTTATGTGAACGTGGGGCCGGCCTCCATTCGGCAGCCGGCTGCAGTCAAAGCATAGAGGGAGGGAGGGAGGGAGTTTTTTTCCTCCTTTTTTCCCATGCGGAGCCGTTTAAGGAGATATCTAAACATTCCCAGAGACCGACGCGCGTGCACCCTGCTCTGTGCCGAGCTCGGCGTTTTTCCCTCTTCCTCCTCTCCCTGCTGTCTGTCTGTCTGTCTGATGGTCTCTGCTTGTCTGTGTTTGCACGTGTGTATGTGTGTGCGTATGCGTGCGTGTGTGTGCGTTTGCATGTGTGTGCGTTTGCATGTGTGTGTGTGTGTGTGTGTGTATGCATGCATATGTGTGTGTCTGTGTGTGTCTGTGCATGTATGCATATGTGTGTATATTTGTGTGTGTGTGTGTGTGTGCATGTGTGTGCGTGCACGTGCGTGTGTGTGTGTGTGTTTCCAGAGTGGAAGCACATTGTCTGGCGTGGCACAAAGGGCTAGATTCAGCCACAGCGCTCATCTCCGACGCCCCGGCACAGGAATCCCGGCGCTTCAAACGGCGGTTACTTCTTCTTCTTCTTCAGGGCCGGAGAGTCTGTCACCGCGCATCCCATGGTGCACTGCTGACGCTCGCTAGCACCGTGAGTGAAAGAGAAGAAGAAGAAGAAGAAGTAGAAGAAACACCGGGCTAAAAGCGTACAAATTAGGAGTTGACAGGAATATGTGCATTCGCTCACACTCTCGCTAGCACCGTTTACATGAGTGAAAGAGAAGAAGAATAAGGAGAAGGAGAAGAAGGACTAAAAGCGTACAAATTAGGAGTTGACAGGAATATGCGCGTATGACGGCCATGTTGGCCGACGGTCCACCATCGCTTATCGTTTAGAAACACGCATCGAATTATGTTGTTGCACTAAAGGTTATTTTGGGGTAATTAGGTTTATATTCCAATTCCAAATAGACTATGGTGGGCTACGAGTACCTCGTACCGCCGATTACATCTGAACAAAACATGGAAGGAAAAAAGGCCAGACACAAGAAGAGAGACGTCGTAAAAGGAACACACACACACACGCACACGCACACACACCCGAGAGTTCTTCAAAAACGAATGCAACCAGACGCCTAGCGATCAGTGTGGCTCATGGGGCGCCACAACATTCCGGGACGCAAGCTAAATGAAAGATGGATATAAAATGCCGAGCCGAATGGAGTCAGACGGCTCCTGAAGGCTGCATTGTAGCGGGGGCCCTGCTGTCTGCTGCTGCTGCTGCTGTCTGCTGCTGCTGCTGTCTGCTGCTGCTGCTGCTGCTGCTGTCTGCTGTCTGCCTCTGCTGCCGGGGTCAGGGCAGGAAATCTGGTTTCAATTTGTTTAATGTTGTCTAAGATCTTGTTCTGGTAAGCATGGTGGGAGGGCCCCTACACAGAGAAAAGGAAGTCGGTCGTGAATGTTTGCGAAAATGCCCTTTTTAAATATCAGGTTAAAAAATATATATGTACAGTATATATAATTTCTGGCTTCTGTTGCAAAATATGGGCAGCGACGTCCCCGTGTTGGCTGTGTGGGTGATAGAAAATGCGGCCGACCGAATCATTTGAGCTTTTTTTTTATTTCAGATCTTCGCGTGACGCGTGAAGTACAACAGCCTGTACAAGTCAAAGTAGAGGCTACTTTTTCGGATAATGCAGTACTTGCAGTACTGATGAAGCGGGCCGCCAAGTAACTAAATCCAAGCAGCTTCATTGAAATAAATAATAAACCTTGACACGACTATCAACACCCGAACTAACCTGGCTACATTGACGTTCACAGCTAGCACGGTAGTCCAACGAGTCCTTCCGAGCTAGCTAGCGTTACGAGCTATCTGGCGTGAAGCATGCATGTTTTAGGTTCTAGATCTCCTTCTGACCAATCACAGCAGGAAACACACTGTCTAAGGTTTTTACACAGAATCGGTTTTGATTTCCTTCAAAGCGGATGTATCTGAACTATTCTGGGATCACCACACGGCAACACAGTGTCCTCAGACTCTCTATATATATATTTATATATCTGGGCCCTTGCTCTGCAGTTTCTGCTGCACATGGCTGCCATGACTTCATGTGCACTCGCGTCGCTGCTGTGTCAGTTTGATGCTGTCAAAGCTAAACGTGAAGGCCTAGCTACGTCCATCGTGGACATCCGCCATATCGGATAAGCGTTTTTTCAGCGCTCCTGGCGTCTCGATCTGTCTCACCCCCGTACAGGTCAATAGTCAAGTGCATGGCAGACGTGCTCGAAAGTCAGCACATTTTCCTCTCTGTAAAAATACAAAATACAAAAAACCCCCAGAAAAAAAGGTTTCCTGTTAATACGTTTATCTCCACTGCTGTGCTTTGGTTTCCACACACAGAGCACCACAGCGGTTGGTTGTTAACAACACTAAATATCAATATTGACTCGAGCTCTCCATATCTCTACGGAGATATCTTCGCACAGATGAAGACAAATAAGTACTTAGAACGAAAACAAGCCGACTTCTTCTCGAGTTCAACATTCAAAAAATCCTTGAGCTTTTGTGTTATTGTATGTTCGTATGTTTGGGTTGTTTTTTTTACCAAAAAAGAAAAGCATTTGTGCTCCGGTGTGACGGACAGGAGAAAGGGAGGCATGTGTCTGTGTTGGCTTCCCTTTGATATGTCAGCCCCTTACCCATCCGCCTGTCACTCAAGGCTGCAACAATGCGTCTGCAGTCGGACTGGGGGGGAGGGGGTCACTGCAAGACCATCAACAAAGCAACAGACCCCCAGGAACCGCCAGGGACTCCCACCCAGGGGCAGCCTAATACCCCACCCCCACCGCCCCTCTCTCCCAATGGGTGGTCCTCTCTCCTCACCCTCTCTAGCGGGGGAGGTTGTGTGTGTGTGTGTGTGTGTCTGTGTGTGTGTGTGTGTGTGTGATTGATCGGTGGCTGTCGCCACGCACTACGCGCACTCCTCTCTCTCTCTCTCTCTCTCTCTCTCTCTCTCTCTCTCTCTCTCTCTCTCTCTCTCTCTCTCTCTCCCTCCCTCTCTTTCTCGTTCTCTCTCACATGCATACATACTCAGAACCCCTACATCGTTCAGCCACCCAGAGGTGGATTCCCAGGTAGAGAGGATTGATGTTCATTCAAATATATGCAAACCCGCCACTTGAAGGGACTGTGTAGAATCTTGACATGCCTTCCCCCATTCTCTTCACTGCATAGAAATGTCAGTGTGGGTTGATTTCTTATTATATTTGAACCGGGCCGGTTTTGCCGGGAAAAAAGTGACGTCTAAGTGTGGACAAGGGCAAAAAAGTAAAAATAAATGATTTTACCTGTAAAAAAACCCCCATATTTTACCTGTACATTTATGTACAATTATATCTAACAGTAGTATCCAAATGTTATTGTCTCGACCCACGGAGCTCGCAATCCAGAATGCACAAGTTTACGCAGGCTGCAGTTCACTTACCGGCCAAAGGGGTCAGTGATGAGAAGAAATGTCTTCTATGATTCTTGAGGCTCCTACATACTTACCGTGTGCAGCGAACATGACCAGCTACGGACGCACACGGTTCCATTCATACTACCATTAGGGGAGTACATTTAAGTGCTTAAAGCTTAAACTTCGGCAGCGGTCTGAATAATTCGTGATCGTGAATAATTCATTTCCACGATGGGGGGAATTTAAAACCCACTTTATAATGTGCGTACTTCATGGTAAAGGCAAATTAATGTGCTTACTAATGATGACCGAGGGTTATATTTTTGCCACAGCGCAGCGGAAAGTTTGTTTCTGAATGTTGTCCCACAGGAAGCCTCATGCAGTGTCATTAATTTACTTATTTAGTCAAGCAAAAATGTAGTCCAAAAAAAGAAAAAAAAAGACGCATCCTGACAGTTATCAGATCGTCCACTGTATGTAAATACTAAAAACTATATTTAAAGAGGAGTCAAGTGCAATATTTCCCAGTTCAATAGCTCAATGTATGTTTGGGTAAATATATATCACCCAAACATACAACCTTCAGTGCCGACACAACACAATGCAGCGACTGTCCGTCTGTCTGGCTACGCATTGACCTTGCCCCGAGTATTGTTACCTTAGTATTGACCCTAAGATGTCTCATCTCTCTCCTCAATTAAAGGCTCCTCTCTAAAGGCCCTTTTGAGTCTCTGCCGGTTCCTGGGGCCTCAACCCTCTCCTTTCTCTGCCCGTTATCTGGTCATCAGAGCTCCCCCCTCCGCGCCCGCACATCAAACGCTGCGCCGCCCGGGTGGGAAGGGTGGAGGGCTGTGTGTGTGTGTCTCTGTCCTACCATCCCATCCCTGTCTGCCAGGCCCACTAAAGGGGGCCGAGGGATTCCTGGGGGCCCGGGTCTATGAAGAGGGGCGGAGGGAGTGGGGGAGGGTGGTGGGGGGGCACATGATCTCTCACCTTACAGACTGAAGGCCTGTGGTCGCGGGCCCGACATCACCAGCATATCCTACTGGCCCCTCAAGGGCCTCCTGCGGCATAGTAGCTTAGCATATTAGCATTTCTCCATCTCTCCGGAGGGCCGGTGTGTGTGTGTGTGTGTGTGTGTGTCCGTCTGTCCTGTCTAGATGCATGTCTTCAGACGTCTTCAGAATAACACACAGTCTGGCGAGCTATCTTAGACTCACACATGTGCATGCGCACAAAAGTACACACGCATACATGCACACAAAAACACATGCAACAGCAAAAAAAACTGCGCAATTTCGCCTTCACCGAGACACCGAGTCTTAGAGCGCGACCGGCGTGAGGTTAGTTATACATACTTGTGTGACGCGAGAGACCATCAATCAACAATAAGTGTTCTAAGAAATTAACCTGTGGTAAAAGAGACACAGAGAAAGCAAGTAAAAAATAAATTAAAAAATAAATTAAAAACAAGAAGTGAGATTAGATTTAGCAGGGGTCGTATAAAAGATTCCTCACAGCGAAGAATGATCTGAAGACAACGCCGTGTATTATCTGTTTGGGGCTGGAACAAGCCTAACACTCAGGCACTGGGTCAGAGGAACAGTGGAGATTTAAGTCGCTCTTTGATTCAGAATGAAAAGTTATATCCGTTCATATCCACCATGAACGGTGAGTCACCTTTAAATAAGAACCCATTTGTGATGGAAGGGCTTGTAAAAATATACACAGGAGTTGCAGTGGCTATTTTCATCATTCTTAATTCGTAAAATTAAGAATGTTTTGTCTTTGACTGTCAATGGGTACCAAGAGAGGAGATGCCAAACTAGCATAGCATTTAGATGCTAGCCAAATGGGGTTTTCCATTGTAAATTAACTTGTGTCTTGTTGTGTGTTGGTGTTGGGGCCGTACGAGAGTTCCTGCCGGTTGCTGCTACTCACCACAGAGGTGAGGGCCATCTGGAAGCTGTAGATGCGCGCCAGGCCGAAGTCCGCCAGTTTGATCTGCCCTCCGCTGGTCACCAGGATGTTCTGGGGCTTCAGGTCTCGGTGGACCACGCGGTGCGAGTGGAGGAAGTCCAGTCCCTGGAGCAGCTGGTACATCATGTCCTGCAGGGAGTCACAGAAACCATGAGCTTCATCAGGACCACAGAACCCACGTTCATCAGGACCACAGAGCCCCAGTTCACCAGGACCACACAACCCCAGTTCATCAGGACCACAGAGCCCCAGTTCACCAGGACCACAGACCCTCAGTTCATCAGGACCACAGAACCACAGTTCATCAGGACCACAGAACCCCAATTCTTCAGGACCACAGAACCTTAGTTCATTAGGACCACAGAAAGTCCAGTTCATCAGGACCACAGAACCTCAGTTCATCAAGACCACAGAACCTCAGTTCATCAAGACCACAGAACCTCAGTTCATCAAGACCACAGAACCTCAGTTCATCAGGACGACAGAACCTCAGTTCAGCAGGACCACAGAATCCCAGTGCATTAGGACAACAGAACCCCGGTTCATCAAGACCACAGAACCCCAATTAATCAGGACCACAGAAAGCCCAGTTCATCAAGACCACAGAACCTCAGTTCATCAGGACAGAGCATGGAGAGCAAAGAGGGGATTGCTGGGTGTTACATACATAACTCAGTATTATGTATGTACACCAATCCATAATGCAATGTATTCTACACATATAATGGTCCACAAAGTAAAGTTTCAGTAAAGTAGCATATACTGTCAATAATGTCCATCAACCTCGACTGGCTCCAATGTATACATACATTTTTAGCATGTATAGTGTGTAATATATATATATTTATAGTATTTATTTTTAGAAAGTACATTTTAGTCATATTTAAATTTTTTCTCTCTCCCTGCGGTGACACCCGAATTCCCCATCGGGGTTTGAGAAAGCACATCTTGCCTTATATAGCACAGCTAGACTAAAGCAACACTACGCAGAAAATACAATTAGAACAGACCAACGAGGGGATGACAAATGATAGAAAAAGGGGTCATTGAAAACTCAGAAGAGAGAGAGCGAGAGAGAGACAGAGAGAGACACAGACACAGAGAGAGAGACGTAAATTCGTAAAGACTTCTGGGTCAGGACACCGGGCTCCGGTCGGGAGGGCTGGACAAGACATCACGCGGCAGATGGTCCGTGATGGGAGAGAGACGGGCCCCACGCTCGGATCCTCAGAATGTGAAACCGATGTGCGTGCATCCGCTCCCCGAGTCTGACCAGTGATTGCCCCCCCCCCGCCCCCCACCCATGCGGTACGTGATTGTCGTCCACGTGTTATGAAGCCACGCGTTTCCGCGGCGACGTCTTTCATAACTCCTGTGTGCGTGTGTGTGTGTTTGTTTGGGTTCGAATCAGGAACAAACAAGCGAACAAACAAAGAAACAAACAAACAAACTACAGTGGGAAATAACAGGTTATTATTACAAAGTGTCCCTAGTGGGTGTGGAAGGAGTTAACATGAGCAGGCCTGCTGCTCTCCCATAGCTGACTGTGGCAGATGTTTGATAACTCTCAGGGAGAGAGAGAGAGAGAGAGAGAGAGAGAGAGAGAGAGAGAGAGAGAGAGAGAGAGAGAGAGAGAGAGAGAGAGAGAGAGAGGGAGACTGTTTCCCAGCAGCTGTCTTGCTGTAGTTCAGACTTGTTATTCTCACAAGCTGTCCTTCCTCATACAGTGCATGGCCATAGGGCATGGTACCCGGGTACAAAAGGGGCTCGTCATTGGCTGACTCTTATTGGATGACAGCTAAAGACCCCCCCCCCCTCCTGACAGAGCACCTGTCATTATATGGCAATACGCTCATCGGCCCCAAAGAAGTACGATGATCATCTCTAAACAAGCTTCATGATAATAAGTAAGATACTGTAATATACTGCATGATAGAGCTATCTGGAGATAGAGGGGGCACTTGGATTCATACCAACTGAGTCAGTTGTTGTTGTTGTTGTTGTTGTTGTTGATGTTGTTGTGTTCTTTTTGTTGTTCAAGCAGACACAGTACAGTACAGTATAATGGGCTGGCCGGACTACGGGCCCGACACAGCACAATGACCGTTTCCTCTGATAGCTGACCACCCTGTAACTGAGCTGGAGACGACAAAACACACACACACACACACACATGCACACACACTGGGAGAGAGAGAGAGAGAAAGATAGGGAGTGATTAGAGGGGAGCACGAGAGAGAGAGAGAGAGAGAGAGAGAGAGAGAGAGAGAGAGAGAGAGAGAGAGAGAGAGAGAGGGAGATGAAGAGAGAAGGAAAAAGGAAATGGCCAGGAGACGGGGACACACAAACAGAAACACCAGAGAGGAAGAGGAGGAGGACTAGCATGAGGAAGAGGATAGGAACACCGGCACCTGCACGGATGTGACACGTGCACAACCGCCCCCCCCCCCCCCCCTCCTCCTCCTCCTCCTCCTCCTCACAGCTCCTCTCCCCACCGCATGTCCGAACTAAAGGCCTCATCGTCGCTCACCCACTTTCTCACTCGCTACACCCTCACCCCAACCCCCCCCCCCCCGCGCCCCCCCCCCCACCCCACCAAAAGACCCCTCCGAGCCAGGACCTCACAAGTGACATGGATCCGAGCCCGCGGCCCCCATTCTCTGGCCGACCAGCTGGCGCGGGACTCAAAGGGCTGAAACAAGGGGGCCTGCACACTCAAGCAGAAGACATTAGCAAAGCGGGCGTGGGCCTGGCCACTGTGCAGCCCCCCGCGAGAGGTGGTGACAGGATGCCCCCGCAGAACGGCAGGGAGATGACTGCATTGTGCGAAAGAGTGTGTGTGTGTGTGTGTGTGTGTGTGTGTGTGTGTGCGTGTGTGTGAGCGAGTTTGTTTCACGTGGACGCACGCGTGTTCCCCCGTGTAACCCAATGTTGTTCGATGTGTGTGTGTGTGTGTGTGTGTGTGTGTGTGTGTGTGTGTGTGTGTGTGTGTCCTTTAACCAAGGGCGGTCAGGGTGCGTAAACAGGCCGTCCTTTCTCCATCTCCATTCAGCCATGACCCAGCTAGCAGCCCGACAGGCCGATAGCGACGTACCAGAGACTGGCAGGTTTTTTTTTGGGGGGGGGTGGTGGTGAGTGGGTGAGTGGGTGGGGGGGGGGTCTGGTGTGTGACACAATAGCAGCACCCCAGTTCCTCTCTCTGCTTTAAATAGCCATTGCGCCATGCTTCCTTTCAGCGCCATTTGCTGCACAACACTAATTATCTCAGAGGTGTGACTCCTGGAATAACACACAAACAGTCTTGGCCCCCGTTGGCCAGGGGGGGTGTCGTCTCCCCTCCTCCCCGCGTCGTGTGTCAATTATGCTCACGCTTGATTGGCCGGTTGAATGGCCAATGGTAATGGATATGTGAAATTCAACTCGCATAAAACTCAACTGAACTTGTTCCTCGGTGATGGTCGGGTTGGGAAATGGAAGGTGGAGGAGGTGGAGGTGGTGGTGGGTTGCCTTGCCTCCGCGCACTTCGACTGACGAGCCGCCAGCAGCCAAACTGGTTGCTCAACACCCAACTGTCGTTTCGCTGGCACCTCTTCAACCAGAAACCCCCGAGAATATATAACTCGGGCCAGCGGCGAGGAACCCTCAACACAACGCACACCCCACCCCATAAAGCAACACATCTGACCCCTCAGAAGCAGAAGGACCAAGTAAAAAAAAAGAATAAAAAAAGTAGCTAGCCTGCTGCAAGATGCCGTCAAAACATGGCTTTCCAAGTGCGCCTCCTTTTCTCATGCTAATGTCCCAGGGGCGGCCATATTGTTAATTGTAGCTAGGCACAATGTGAGACATCTGCCGGTTAGCGTTAGTGTAATTCCCTCCCCATGCTTCATTAACCTCCCCCTTTATAGGCCCGGAGAATAGAGTTCAGCGGGCCTGGAGGGCGGCGGTGGCGGCGGTGATGGTGGTGGTGGTGGTGGTGGTGGATGAGGAGCGAGGGGTGAAACCCAAGCGCTGGCCCAGCCGTGGAGCACCGAGGCTGGGCCAGAGCGGCCGCTTGATGTCCTTCCAGCTCATTTGATTCTTGGAGGAGGGCCCCTTTCATCAATGAGCATGTGGTGGGTCTGGAGTCTGAGGCGGGGGGGGGCGGGTGGGTGGGTGGTGCACGGGATGAGCACATGGGGGTCACGCATTTTGGGGAAGGGAGGGGCCTTTTTGAATGCACGCACCGTTGGCTGGCTGGACACTCACAGGAGCCAATGAGTGTGATCTGAACGGGTGACGAGATACCACATTGTGGCATCACCTGGTCCCCTGGGAGAGGGTAAATTGAGTTGTTGCTGTGTGTGTGTGTGTGTGTGTGTGTGTGTGTGTGTGTGTGTGTGTGTGTCTGTGTTCCACTCTACTGTAAATAAACCGGGGATGGTGCCCATATCATACTGTCCCCGTCGTTATTAACACCACCCCCTGCCCCACCCATGGGTCTCCGAACATATGGGTATTAAGAGAGAGAGAGTAACGGTGGACAGGACGAGAGAGAGAGAGAGAGAGAGAGAGAGAGAGAGAGAGAGAGAGAGAGAGAGAGAGAGAGAGAGAGAGAGTGTGTGTATTCGATCTACAAGTGGATGAATATCTCGGGATCTGGGATCGAGACCTGTCATGAAATGTGGACGAGTTGAGGTTCTTTGGGTAAACTCCCTGATAGTAAACTCTTAAAATAACTCAAGTTACATACAGTATATGTGTATCGTAAAATAATTTTCCTATGTTCCTGGTTATGTTATTTTACTTTATTCTTCCCAGGCAAAAGAAAGAAATAAAACACCAAAGACAAGTTCGACTTTTCAACATTTTTGGGGGTTTTAAAAATACACACACACAAACACACACACACAGACACACACACACACACACACACACACACACACACACACACACACACACACACACACACACACACACACGCACACGCACACGCTTGGTCGTTTCCCTATCTTGCAAAACAAGTGCAAACAGAGAGAGTAGGAAGAGGGAGGTAGTGCAATCAAAATAGAGTAGGCAAGAAGTCTTTAATTTGGAGGCCAGCTGCCACATGTGCGGCCGAGTGGAGAACGCCCCGTGCACCTCTGATGTCGCCCCGGAGCTGAGCTGCATCCTCTCTGTCTCCCGGCTGACCTCAACTAAGAATACTCCCCGGGGGACCGCCGCCGCTACACCATAAACCCCGGAGCCGCCACGCACCGTAGCCGCAGCTCCAGCTAGCCGGCCGACGCACCATAATCATCGGTCATAATCGGCATCTTGTGTTATTGTTTTCCATGTACTCCTTGGAGCATGTTTGTGAATTGTTGGAAGCGTCTTTGTGTTGTGTTGTTGCCATGAGTGACTGCTGTTTAATGTACATATTAACGATAATAAACTCGAAACTAATATTACGAGTGGAATTTGTGATTCTGGGCCAAATGTGCATAGTTTTGTTTGTATTGTGTTTCAGGGGCCCAGGAATACAGACAAGATGTATCGGTGATATGCACTAGTGTGAGTGGTAATAGCTTTTTGCAGATGAGTTTCTATTTCTGATGAGAGAGACCGAGAGGGAGACCCAGAGGTGGTCTTACCTTGATGGTTTCAGGAGGGACCCCTGGGTCAGGGGCCTTCTCCAGGTAGGTGGTCAAGTCCTGGTCCACGTGCTCGAAGACCAGCGTGAGTTTGGTCTCGCGGTCGGTCCGGGAAACCGTGCACACATCAAACAACCTGCAACAGGGAAAGAGGGCAAAAACAGCGGCTTGAGAATCAACAGCCACTGCAAATTGGAGAGATATTTGCATACCTGAATGACTGCCGTGTCATTAAACAGAAGGCAGAACAGGACCGCTCATGTGAGTCCCCGCCCACTCCACAATTTAAAAAAATAAATAAAAAGGACATCTTGGAGGTGGCGATAGCCTTGGCAGTGGAGGACGGGACGGGAACAGTAAGTTCATGGCTGTGAATTGCTGGGATGTTGTATAGGGTGAAAGTCCATCTCTTCATTTCCTAGTTGGCTAAACTTATTTTTTTTTAAAGAATTGATGCGCTTAATTTTTTCATTATAATGGGTTTTATCCTCCTTTTAAGAATGATGCATCTGGTTGGCTGTTAAGCATACATACTCTCGTCGAGACTGAGAAACGAGAAACTACGAGAAAGACAAAGTTCGTCCAAATTGTTCTCCGAACTTCTGTTTCAATGTGACTGCCCTTTACAGACAATGACCATGTGCATGCCAAGCTTTTCCATGTGGACATGTTGTAATGCAATGTGTCAAGAGGTTAATTTGGTGGTGTTTGTCCCATAGATGCCTGGGCTATACGACATGGGCTGTTCACATGGGTTTTCATGTGACCGATCAAGATGTTGGCAGCAGCTACACTTGGCCGGGGCCATAACCGGGGCCGTAACGTTCACACACAAACACAGACAACACAGCTAAAATGCCGACGTTTTATGGATGATTTATATGGACTCAAATCTAAGCATTCGAATATACATAGTCTATCTAGTCAATGAAAAACTTGAGATAAGTTCTCTAGAATGTTAATGCAATTATTTCACAACAATTTTAGGTAAACACACACACAGACACTTGCTTACTCGTGGCAATCTCCATTACTTCCGTACAAAGCTCTCGGGGATTGAAAAGGTTTAGGACAAAAGATTTACAGTTGTCTTCACTAGGCAACGACCCTAAAGCCAAAAATCCAGATTATGTCTGCGTGGCTGCCAAGACCGGCTCTAGTGAAAAGCTGTTTACCAAAAAAAAAAAAAGGTCATCCAGTATCTTCTCTTCAAAGACCTCAGGACCACAACCAAGCGGCATTCCCCAACCGGCGTCCATGACAACCCCTGATGGTCCATGGTAACCCTAACCTAGCTTAGCCTAGCCTAGCCTAGCCTAGTCCGCTATGGTGGCGTTGCGGGCAGCATCTTGGCAACAACATGCCAAATGACCAGGGGAGGGAATGACCATCAGAGACGTGACCCCGGTCCCCCCCCCAGGACACGCTGACCGCCAGGGAGGTCCTGCTACTTCCTACTTCACCGCATCATCGTGAAATGGACTTCAGAATTTTACCTCGATTACAATTAATGAACGATTATTTATTTGATATGTTTTGTTTTTTTGTTTTTACGTTCATCATTAGGTGCGTGACTAAACACACAACGTAGAATTACGAATCGAATCAGCCCACATGAGCGAGATGAGCAGTGAGAGATTCTAGATACATTTTAAATACAGTTTGAATTGCCCCGCCCCCTTACCGCAGGTAGATGTCAACCCTCTGACGTCCGGGGGGCGAATCAACACGATTCTAACTGAGCAGAGTCAGAAATACATATAGGCTTATCAATTCATAGTACCCGACAACTAAACCCTGACGGCAGATCTTGGAATTCACACCAAAACACCACATCACAGTGGCCCTGACGGCAGGGGCTGCGGCGTGGACCAGTGGAGAGACAGGATCAGTCAGGTAAGTGTAGAAGCAGCATCTTCAGTATGACATCACATCTCTCTTAATAAATAAAGCAGTGTTTGGCTGTGTTAAAACAAGACCCCCTAGCTAGGCTCCACCGGCCTACAATGAAGGTTCCCAGACACACAACATATGGAATGAATAATGGGCCTCATTACAAACACCGAGGGGTTTCCTGGTGTGTGTGTGTCTCGCACGTGCGCACACACACACACACGAGCACACACCCACACAAACACATACACACAGCACACAGCAGACACGTGTGTTTGCCCGTCCACTGATCAATAAAGTTGGATAAATATGAATAGAAATGCTCCGATGTGTCATGACTTTCTAAAAAGGGTACTTTCTCAGAAAGAACAGTCTGTGTGTTGCACTCTGTCACTCATTGATTCTGGGGAGGGCCTGGGTCATTCTTTAGAGCGGTCCTTTTAGACGTCCTCCTCCAATCCCAAAGTCCACGATTAAACAAACACGGAGGCCAGACCTGGAGGAACAACTGCACTTCCCCATGTCGGTCTGTCCCCTAAATTTAACATTCATTCTAAAACCGAAAGGTTTCTCAGTGTGTGTGTGTGTGTGTGTGTGTGTGTGTGTGTGTGTGTGTGTGTGCATGTAACTGAAAATGTTATGGATTGCGGTGCTGTGTCCCTCCCCTCCCGCCCTCCTCACTCGCTTATTCATCACGGACTACAATTAACAGATTTCCCGCGTTGTCATCCATTGTGAAGAACACTGGATGCATGACAGCATTCCTGTCAATTACACACAGACACAGACAGACAGACAGACAGACTGACAGACACACACACAGACAGACAGAGTGGACCCTTTCCCCCTAACTCACCTGACAACATTGGGGTGCTCGAAGGCCTCCAGCTGCCTCAGTACCGCCACCTCGCGGATGGTGGATAGCGGCATGCCTTCCTCCTCCGTCTGGACGCGGACTCTCTTCAGGGCGACGAAGCGTCCGCCGTTCTTCAGATCTCTCGCTTTGTACACTTTCCCGTACGCGCCCTCGCCTATCTCGGCGACGGGTTCATAATCAGTAGCAATGGTTTCTTTGTCCATTGTGGCTGCTGCTGGTTAGGTTATTTGTTCTCTTGCTTTTCTGCAGCTGGAAATATTGTGTGGACGGGGAATCCCGGCCGGGCGAGTGAGTCAGTGAGTCAGTGAGTGAGTGTGGCGGAGTCAAGGTTTCTCACAAAGGCATCTTCCTACAGGAGAGAGTCTGGATGACAGGGAGACACAGGACGGAGGAGAAAGTCAGCATCTCGGGTCCACGTAGGCGATCACACAGAGCTGTCATCGTGTCCCCGACTATCAACAGAGAGACCCGAGATCTGCGTCCCAGCAGCACTCAGCAGCACCTCCTCCTCCTCCTCCTCCGATTACGCAGATTATCGACTCATGTCCTCCTATACCTCTAAAAGCAGAATCATGTATGGCCAATGCACGGCGACACTTTTACCACTTCTTTTTTTTTTAAACATCAGGCCAAGATCCACTGCTTTTGCAAGTGAAAACCGCCCCTAATATTCATGATGCTTTCAAGATGGATGTGCAGCTCCAAAATAGATGAATAAAATAATAAACCGAGAGGAATTAAAATTAAACGACTGAAATGTTGGAAGATCATGTCTAAACTGTTGCAGTGGACACCAGACAGCAACACTGAGTCCTTTATGATCCACAGTTGTGTTCAGATAAAGCACAGTAACTCTGCGAACACGTGGCTGTCTCCTTGCATTGTCTAAACTTTCTGCGGAAACCGCTCAATTAAAGCCATTTATCACTCACATTTCGTGTCTGTTTTAATTGCAACGGGTAGAACAAAGCATTGTCGACATTATCAAGTGGTTTTTGTAAAGTTCGGCGGCTTACACTATTTGATATAAATTTAATTGATTCTGGACGCATAAAATAAAAAATAATCATTCGGAGGAGGAAATTCCCCCGATGCAGCATTTGTCGTTTTATTGCTTCGCATAATCAACACATACACCGAACTGTTAATGATCAAAACATAGGAAATTATCACTTTAAAGTGTAAAATGTCTCGTCGTTACCTTCTCTTTAGGTTGTCAATAAAATGTCGCAACGTTGGCATGACGTCCGATACACCGCAGAGGACACATTTTTGTTGTTGTTGCTGTTGTTGTTGTTGTTGTTGTTGTGTAAAGTTTCCCAGTCGACAGCATCACACTCACACACACACACACACACACACACACATCCCTCACTGTCCTCCAGCGGGGCCACACAGGTAGTTGGGCTGTGCACGCCGCTCGAAACCCCCCATCCCCTCAAGACACACACACACACACACACACACCACACACTAAAACACACACAGACACGCAAAATCCCTCTCTCTCTCTCACACACACACACACACACACAACACAACCACACAGACACAGACACAAAAACACACACACACACACACACACACACACAATCTCTCTCTCTCACACACACACACACACACACAAAATATCCCTCTCTCTCTCTCACACACACACACACACACACACACACACACACACACACACACACACTAAAACAAGGGAGGAGGGGGCGTACTCCCGACTTCCACAAGCACAAAAACTTCGTGCATGTGCGCACTGCCGCTTTGCCGCCGCTTTCCGCCGCCGCCGCCGCCGCCCGCTACAGTTAAGTTTCCAGGGAGGTCACTCACGGCGGGAACAAAGCAAACCTCGAATGATTAATTTTTATTATTATTATTATTAATATTATTATTATTATTATTATTAAGTAACGCTCTCCTTTCAGTTAGTTTTCGCTTTCTTTTTCCATGTGTCCCTGGTATATGGAGCGCCTGTGCCTGTGCGCTCCGGCTCTCCGGCTCCGTTCCCACGCTGGCTGAATGTGGCTGACCCCCTTCAGAGAGGGTTTGACACGGAGCACGGACGTTTCCGCATTCCTCCCCCACTACAAAGCTACACACCGCTTCTTCTTCTTCTTTCTTCTTCTTCTTCTTCTTCTTCTTCTTTTAGCTTTATTCCTCCCCCCCCCCCCCCCCCCCCTTGCTCTGCCTCCTTGGTTCCTTTGCCATTCATTCATTCATTCATTCATTCATAGCCCTCTAGGTTTTTTGTCTCCAGGGAGCCACATGGTAGAGAGACACAGAGACACACAGAGAGAGAGAGAGAGAGAGAGAGAGAGGGGAGTTTATGGGATGGCCACACTATCTATCTGTCTCTCTCTCACCAACTCTCGCGGGAACAATGCGCCAGCAGGGGGGTCGGGTGGGGGGGGGGGGGGGAGTGGGGGTCCTCCTCGATGGGCCCCATAAGGTCAGGTTCAAGGCCCGGTGGCTTGATTTGTGTCTTTCTTCTTCAAGTGTCTCCTTCTCCTTCTTCTTCTTCTTCTCGGGTGGTCGTTTTGTGTTGTTTTATGTGAGGAGTTTAACATAACAAAAAAATACTGCAGGCTATAGACTACAGTAGGCCTATAGTACATTACATCAAATTGCAATAATTTGTAAATTAATCATTTACCTTTGTCCTTAATAATAGGCCTATAATTACTTAATTAATTAGCATTGTTCATTGACTTCACTTTTTTTGAATTATTTACGCTAACGCCAATGATTTGCTTTTATAACAAAATGACAAAAAATGGAATGAAAAAATAGATTTTTAATAAAACAAAATGCTTTCAATTATTTTATTAGAAACAGGGGGACTAACTAACTAACGACATAAATGCTTTCATAATTTCCTTAACTCATTTGTACAAACATAGCACATTTGTAACAATACTCTTTTTTTCAAGCGATCAACCATCAACAACAAACCACCAACAGTCTCTGTCATAAAAAAAATATCCTCCTTTCAAACACTTTTTTTCATTATAATTTTTTATTGAAAGTTTTCCCCTGCGTGGCTCTGTGAACGGACACGGCTGAGACATGACAAGACAGGCGTGGAACCCAGCGCCATTATCATAACTTCATCTGAAGGATCGCTTTGGAGGCGCACACAGGGGATCAGAGGAGGGGAGAGAGAGCCCCCCACACCCTCTCTATCTCTCTGTCTCTCTCTCTCTGAAGTCTCTCTCTCTCTCTCTCTCTCTCTCTCTCTCTCTCTATCTGAAGTCTCTCTCTCTCTCTCTCTCTCTCTCTCTCTCTATCTCTGTCTCTCTCCTCCCCTGGTGCTCGCTCGACGATTTACATACAAAACATGTCTTCAAGATTCCTCTCTCCAGGATAAAAGTGAGTCTGCAGGGGTGATTGACACGGAGGTATAATATGTATAGGAATCTCCACCTAAATGTTTGGCATTTTGCATCACAATGCAGACAATGCAGACAATGTATCCCAGACCAATTACTGCAAAAAAGTGTGGCCATTTGAATTTTTCTTTGTTTTTCTTTTTCTTCCCTGTGTCATTGTCGGTGCAAAATGATCACTGAGAACCATTGGTTGCAGATTGAATGAATTAGCAGGCGTACTCATTGTTTTGGCCGGAGAACAAACCAATTAGTTTGTTAGTTTAATTATTACTATTGTCCATGCTATGGATATGAGGGCAATGAGGGGAGAAGGCGAGCTAGATGGAGAGAGGGTGACATGTAGAAATATGTGCATCAACACAACACATGGAGGCGCACAGAAAATGCACACACACACACACACACACACACACACACACACACACACACACACACACACACACACACACACACACACACAAAAAAATAAGAAAAAACATGATATTCAGTGACAAGATACTACAACACACATACAATATCTAGTGTGTGTATATAGTGGTGAATATTCTACACTCATGATTCCTTTCTATCGTGAATGCATTTAGAGACATTTAAAGTGTAAAATGTCCTGCGTCGTTGCACCCTTTGGGGCCGGTAAGGTGGGAACTGCACCCGTTCTTTTAAGGCTGTCGTCATGCAATAAAAAATGTGCGCAACGTCTTGTGCCAATCGTTAAAACGCTCCCAGAGCCAATTATATACGGGGTGTGAGTGTGAGAACCGCGAAGCATGGAAATTCGCCACGCAGTCTTTGAGTGCGGACGTCCTTCTCGCTTGTTGGTTCAGGATCTTCAACAAAGCCTTTTAAAAGAAAGGACTTTGTACAACTGAGTTATGTCTGTGTTGTTTGTATGTTGTATCTTGTGTTGTGCTACAATGGTAGTTTTCACCCACGTCGAAGTCGGGGCAACACGGCCGATGGCCAGCATCACACAATATAATACCTAATTGGCACCTACAGTACGACATACTTATTATATCTATATGTAATCAGCTACATTAATACTAAAACACACAACTACAAATCGACCCTGCCTATAATTCCTGTCCACTCCAGGGAGCCGATGTGGCAACAGGGATGTAGTCAGTGCGGCGCTGATGCATTGCAGCTCAGCATTGCAGCTGAGTCTGTCACGGGAGACTTTCCTGTTGTGTGAATCCTGGCTCTGTTGTGATAGATTAATATTCTCCATGCAGCCGAGTGTCATCTTGCTTCGGTGTTTGGTTTCTTGCCACGTGAAGACAGGTAATGCTCTTCAGGAAATCTAATAAAAAAGAATTAAGCCTCGGAAATCTAATAAAAAAGAATTAAGCCTCTGTGAGAGGTGGAATGCAGGTTGAGTAGTTTAGCTCGCTGTCCAGGTGCCAGAACCAACACATCCACATGGCTTAGTTCCTTTCTTTTCCCCAGAATCACAACAAGCCTTTTTTGTGCCAACAGTAAGACACTCCCTACACCGTGTCCAGGCACCCGGTAGCGACTACTGCTAAGCTACTACTACTTTGCAATCCCAGATGAGGTCTCTTTATTGTTCTCCTGACTTGTTGCGGGGTTCCCCAAGGGTCAATTTTGGGCCCACTGCTGATAATCCTTCATATGTTGCGGGGTTCCCCAAGGGTCAATTTTGGGCCCACTGCTGATAATCCTTCATATGTTTCCAGTTGTCCAAATAATGAAAAACAACCACGACTAGAAAATGCATTTCCTGCATATGAACCCACACTACTGCTACTACTACAACCACACACACACACACACACACACACAACATCTGGAGGTGAAATAATTGTGCATTAGTTTGTGTCATTCTTGTTCTGTAACTTTTCTTTTCTGGAAAAGTTGAACCAAATAGATGTCATTCAGCTTGTTGGACATGTATCTCATATTTTAATTAGAAAAGTAACAGCACACAACACCAAGCCCAGAGGAGCATTTGAACATGAACATAGCGCCTTTAGTTACTTTCTGTTTAATGTTCAGTGTTAGGCACCAATTGCACAAAAGCACATTCCTTGTTTGAAAATACTAAGGCAATAAAGCTGATTGTGATTGTGATTCTGACAGCTGAAAATTGTCAGGTACCAATGTTTGTAGAGAAGAATAAAGAAAGAATGAGAAGAAAGCCTAAGAATAGCTGAGCGCTGCCTAGCAGCACGATGCAGATGACAAAATGCAATAAGCAATGAAGGGACGTGCCACAATGATCTCCGTTTAATTAAAGATGCAACTGAATATATAATTCATATCATCATAGGCGTCACTGCTGTCTTTAGAGCTTGCTGTCAAAGTAAACGTATCCGGAAAGCTGCAGATCCAGTTTGATCCAGGTCTAAGAAAGCACATCAATCCAGTGAGAGCTCAGATCAGATCCCATCGCTGAACCGGCTTCCTTTTGCCAAGAGAACAGAGTCGAAACTGTGACCAATTGTCCTGACCGGCTTTCCAACAGAGTCGAAACTGGACCAATTGTTTATGAAGCACGAATCGGTTTACGAACAAAACACATGATAACGTACGCCGATCCGCTCCAGTTTTCCAAGGCCTCTAGAGCTCTCAGGTCGTCGGGGACCAGCCTGCTCGCCGTTACCACGGGTCCAACCTGAAGCACGGTCGAGGAGATTTGAGTTTTCTATGCACCACGTATCTGGGAGGAGCTTCCTGGGCTCCAGGAACGTTTTCTGCAGCTTTTCATAAATAGAAATGTCTGTCTGCAAAGATTGGCGTATTTATTCCTCGAACCTTTTTATTGTATTTCTTTTATTTTCTCTGCCCTTTTAACGTTTTCCCCGACGACTAAAGCACCGTGCATGGCCTTTGTGTTTGAAGGGTGCTTATATAAACTACCACGCTTGCCCCCTTGCTCTGCCGGTGGTCGTCGTGGCTGGTCATGTATGGACCAGGCTAGCAGTAGGCGAAGTAGCACGGCAAACAGGTTAATGCTCATCTGATGTACTGTTATCATTCATATCGATCTCCACATTAGTCACTGCCTCAACGTGCGTCTATCATTGTGCGATCCTCACGACGGAATGCCTACGCACACAACTGCACTCGCGCCGAGAATAAAATGAAGTAGACACTAGAGACACAGAGAAGAGAAAAAGCAGAAGAGTGTGAGCCCACGTGGAGACGCACGGAGAAAGTATGGAGTCACAGGAGACGCATATATTGGTGCCACGTTCGCTCATAATGTGTGTTCGGAAGCGGCTTGGATCGAGTAAAACATAGGGCCTGCCTCTCTTTCTTGTTAAACACTCCTCATCGGCAAGGAGAGATTCGGAGGAGGTCAAAGATGGCTTAGCAATGTGCTGACGGGGTTAATCGGAGGGGAGAGGGGGGGGGGAGTGGGGGTCCTCCTCGATGGGCCCCATAAGGTCAGGTTCAAGGCCCGGTGGCTTGATTTGTGTCTTTCTTCTTCAAGTGTCTCCTTCTCCTTCTTCTTCTTCTTCTCGGGTGGTCGTTTTGTGTTGTTTTATGTGTGGAGTTTAACATAACAAAAAAATACTGCAGGCTATAGACTACAGTAGGCCTATAGTACATTACATCAAATTGCAATAATTTGTAAATTAATCATTTACCTTTGTCCTTAATAATAGGCCTATAATTACTTAATTAATTAGCATTGTTCATTGACTTCACTTTTTTTAAATTATTTACGCTAACGCCAATGATTCTCACGCTTGGACGTTTATATGACATTCTGACATCTTTAAAGGGTAACCGTCACACAGAGGCAGGAAAATGCATTGTTCATTGACTTCACTTGTTATTTACGCTAACGCCAATGATTTGCTTTTATAACAAAATGACAAAAAATGGAATGAAAAAATAGATTTTTAATAAAACAAAATGCTTTCAATTATTTTATTAGAAACAGGGGGACTAACTAACTAACGACATAAATGCTTTCATAATTTCCTTAACTCATTTGTACAAACATAGCACATTTGTAACAATACTCTTTTTTTCAACGACATAAATGCTTTCATAATTTTCTTAACTCAAACATAGCACATTTGTAACAATACTCTTTTTTTCAAGCGATCAACCATCAACAACAAACCACCAACAGTCTCTGTCATAAAAGAAATATCCTCCTTTCAAACACTTTTTTTCATTATTATTTTTTATTGAAAGTTTTCCCCTGCGTGGCTCTGTGAACGGACACGGCTGAGACATGACAAGACAGGCGTGGAACCCAGCGCCATTATCATAACTTCATCTGAAGGATCGCTTTGGAGGCGCACACAGGGGATCAGAGGAGGGGAGAGAGAGCCCCCCACACCCTCTCTATCTCTCTGTCTCTCTCTCTCTGAAGTCTCTCTCTCTCTCTCTCTCTCTCTCTCTCTCTCTCTCTCTCTCTCTCTCTCTCTCTCTCTCTCTATCTCTGTCTCTCTCCTCCCCTGGTGCTCGCTCGACGATTTACATACAAAACATGTCTTCAAGATTCCTCTCTCCAGGATAAAAGTGAGTCTGCAGGGGTGATTGACACGGAGGTATAATATGTATAGGAATCTCCACCTAAATGTTTGGCATTTTGCATCACAATGCAGACAATGCAGACAATGTATCCCAGACCAATTACTGCAAAAAAGTGTGGCCATTTGAATTTTTCTTTGTTTTTCTTTTTCTTCCCTGTGTCATTGTCGGTGCAAAATGATCACTGAGAACCATTGGTTGCAGATTGAATGAATTAGCAGGCGTACTCATTGTTTTGGCCGGAGAACAAACCAATTAGTTTGTTAGTTTAATTATTACTATTGTCCATGCTATGGATATGAGGGCAATGAGGGGAGAAGGCGAGCTAGATGGAGAGAGGGTGACATGTAGAAATATGTGCATCAACACAACACATGGAGGCGCACAGAAAATGCACACACACACACACACACACACACACACACACACACACACACACACACACTAGACACACACACACACACACACACACAGCACACACACACACACACACACACACACACACACACACACACACACACACACACACACACACACACACACACACACACACACACACACACACACACACACACACACACACACACACACACACACACACACACACACACTCACACACACACACACACACACACACACACACACACACACACACACACACACACACACACACACACACACACACACACACACACACACACACCACACACACACACACACACACACACACAGCAACAACTCAATTTACCCTCTCCCAGGGGACCAGGTGATGCCACAATGTGGTATCTCGTCACCCGTTCAGATCACACTCATTGGCTCCTGTGAGTGTCCAGCCAGCCAACGGTGCGTGCATTCAAAAAGGCCCCTCCCTTCCCCAAAATGCGTGACCCCCATGTGCTCATCCCGTGCACCACCACACACCACACACACACACACACACACACACACACACACACACACACACACACACACACACACACACACAGACACACACAGACACTCACACACTTTTCATTAAATAATGAAAAACAACATTTTGGTGCAGAGTTTTGAAACGATGTTCAGAAATCTTCAAGCGAATGGAAAAAAGTTACAAAATAATGTAAATATAGGTTCTTCAAATCATTGCATTTTTCATATGTTGATTATACATATAAGTATATAGGAGTGGCACATATATGGTTAATATGTGCATCTGTGTGTTCTGAACTGTTTAAATGGGGAAGTTTTAATTTTGATGATAAGGTTAATGAACGTGTCAGTCGAGTAATTTCTTGATTCCAGACATGACTCCAACGTCAGATGGCTCGGAAACCTTTTTTTTTTTTTAAATCTATTTCTCTATTTCACTCGTCATAAGAACTAAGTGACTCCAGTTCACTGTGTGATCTCGCCCGCAACGAACAAACAAAACAACACAACACAAAACAAAGGCTTCAGTTATACTTCAGTTATACTTCAGTTATAGTCACACGACACAATACTAACGACAGATTACAGGTAACTGTCGGCTGAGCTGGTATTGCCTCGGAGCTCCGAGCCTCAGTAAGATGAAAGCGTGTTCTGTGGTCACGATAATTAACCCCTTGACAAAGAGAAAAGAGAGAAAAAAAAATGAAAACACTCCCACATGACAGTTGAGAAAACAACACAAGTTGCAGCAACAAGTGGTATGTCTGAACGGGTACACATCGGCCCCGGTGCTCCTGGGAATTTGCCACGGGCTTCCACGGTGTGCGCCAACGAGCTGTTGGGACAACAAGAGTCTTTCTTGATTGCTATCTGTCTGAAAGCGCGAAGATTTGTCTGTTATTATACGAGGAAGTCAAAAGGAACAAGTTCAGGGGGCGCAGGTTTCACCAGACGGCATTTTAACCGAAACACCACAGTGGATATTCTCCTCGGAAACGATCAATCTCTCTCATTTTTGAGTTTATTCCAACACTTGTTTCTGTCTGCGATTTTGTGTGTGTTCATCACTATGCCATTTCTCAGTATGTGTGTGTGTGTGTGTGTGTGTGTGTGTGTGTGTGTGTGTGTGGCAGCTGCTAATCAGACTTGCCAAAGGAGAATTATCGGCTTCTCATGGGAGACGAGAAAGGCCAACAAGGGACAGGTGACTACTAGTCACTCCCAGATCTCCTTACGGACACACACACACACACACACGCACACACACGTGCACGTACACACACACACACACGCACACGCACGCACGCACGCACACACGCACACACACACGCACACAAACACAGATAGGAATGGACACACACACACGCACGCATGCGCACACACAATTATGACGTGTGTGTGTGTGTGTGTGTGTGTGTGTGTGCGTGCTGTGGAGCAGGGCAGCGTCCTACCTTGAAGGGCTGGGGGTTAGATGTCCGCTCCCCCAGGCCTGAGGTGTGTGATAGAGGGGGGGGGGGAAGAGAGAGATCTCCCACTCTCTTACCCATCTTCTCTGTCTCTGCAGCCTCCTCCTCCTCTCTCTCTCCTCCTCCTCCTCTCTCCTCCTCCTCTCTCCTCCTCCCCAACACGGGCCCCCCAGACACAAGCCTCTTTCTGTTGGGCGGTCGCCATGACAACAACCGAGCCACTAACTTGGAGGAGGCAACATGAAAATCTGCTCTTTTTAAGGGACACAGGAACACCTGCCACCTCCGCCGCCGATGGGGAGGGCTGGACGGAGACCGGCCACGTGCAGACGCACACTAATTCACTGGTGCACACGCGCACACTCACACACACACACGGGCATACACATGGGAACAGACACACACACACACACACACACACACACATGGGCATACACACGCACACACACACACACACACACACACACACACACACACACACACACACACACAGGCACGGGCATACACATGGGAACACATACACACACACACACACACACAACACACACACACACATGGGCATACATACACACAGACACACACACACACACAGGAACACACACACACAAACACACACACATAAATCTGACCATAGAAGAGGGAGGGCACGGCACAATCACACACACACACACACACACACACACACACACGCGTGCACACACACTGACACAGAGGAGCAGTGTAACATTCAGATGAGGCTCCTAGCTAACATCTGCTCCCTTTAGAAGCTCATTTATTTCCAGATAACATCTCTGGCAGGTTGTTTTCACTTGTCACGGGGACAAGGGAGAGCACATTAGGCCAATAAAGCGATGTCGTCCATGGAGGCCTTTTCCACTCAGTGTGGCGTGATTGAGTCTTTTAGAAGCATTTAGAAGAAGAAAACTGGTTTACTTTTCCTAATTAGGAACCGCCGAGGATTTCCTCAGAACCCCTGCTCCAGTGCTGAGTTACCTGCCGTGAGCGGGCCAATCCAAAACATGTAGAGGGCTCACCGCCACCCAACCAATCAGGGTGCCACCTCACCTCCACTCTCTCGCCCTGGTTACACGGAAACGGCACCCTCAGGTCACTTTGTGTGATTGAGTTGACATTCACGTCCTTTCTTTTGCGATTCAAGATTAATGTATTTGCAAAGTGCTTGTTACGGGCAGCATAAACGCTGTTCCGATATCGTTTGCTTTTATTTATATTTTTTATTTGTATCTTAATTGATTGCGTATCCAAAACTCTATTGCACGACTATTTTGACAAACAAAACCCAGTGCCAGCCCGACGTAATTTAAAAAAGACATCATTCATAAGATATCCGATAAGAAAAACCTCAGCTCCTGCGTTTTATCTTGTTCAGCGATGTCGCTTAAAAAAAACTATGGAGGAGGATAGTGCACCTTAGTGTAAGAGATGTGTGGCGCAAGTCCCTGGATGAAGGGTCCTGAGGTCGATGCCCAGGCCTGCTGCAGGACTAGCCCCCTATACCTGCTACCTCCTGAGCGACCCTAATCTGACCTGTCAATCAATCAATCACTCTCGGGTGGAAGCGTCCGCTTGAGAATGAACAGAATAGTCACACACATTCCACATTCAACAGGTGCTACCTCTTCCGAACAAATCAAATGCAGCAATCCGCCCCCCACCCACCTCGTCCCCACCGACCCCAAATCTTCCTCTAAGTCTTCACCACCTCAGCCCAACCGCCCACCCCGCCCTAGTAGTGTCAGCACGGGGTCATCCCCCCCGAACACACACCCCACACCGCCCCGCCCCCTACCCTCCCCGATAGTCCTGATTTGGGTACAGCAGTACAGAGAGAGAGAGAGAGACAGAGAGACAGAGACAGAGAGAGGGAGGCTGGCTGCTGTTCATTAAGACTATTAATGATTAACTGAGAGTGCTATTGTCCCCCACCACCCCCTTCACCCCCCCACCCCGACCCCCCACCCCGACCCCCCACCACCCCCCACCCAGACCCAGCTGTCCCCCCCCCCCCCCCCCCAGTTCTCTACCGTTGATCCACTCCAATGCCCCGGGCTGCTAAACCGGCTCCATTCATGTGCTAAAGCACCAGCTGCTCCTCACATTCCGCAGAAAATTAGCAGCAGACACCGGAAAAACAAGCTCAGGACCGAATAAATACCACTTGACAGATTTCTTTTTCGCCCCCAATAAAAAAAAGAAGAAGAAGAAGAAGAGGAGGAGGAGGAGGAGGAGGAGGAGGGGGGGGATAGATTTGATGATTAGGGAGGGAGGATATAGGAAGGATTAGCCACCACCACAGCCCCCGCCCCCCCCGGAGTGCTGAGTGGACGACGGAAGCTTTACTTATCATCAGCAGCAGCAGGAACACAGGGGTCCGACGACCACGCTCACAAAATGTTTAGTCACTGAAGGGGGGGTTGGTGATGTTGCATCTGGTGGTGGTCACTGACTGCACCCCCCCACCCCGCCCCCCCCCCAAACCCCCCTTAACTCATTAACGGGGATTTCGTCATCAGTGTGCGGGTGTAATCAGAGATGACCAGCAGGACTAAAGCGAGGAACTGCAGTGTCCCCTCGCATTACGTCCACCACCGCCCCCCACCTCCGCCCCCCCCCCCCCCCCCACCTCCGCCCCCCCGGCAGCACCGCGGCGGACACACGCGGCCAATATGGCGGCGGCAACGGCCACATTGCCCAGAGAGCACCAGGAGCAGGAGCAACGTTGTTGTTCTATGTGTATGTGTGTGTGTGTGCGTGTGTGTGTGTGAAAAAAAGAGGAGGAGGAGATAGATATCTGGTGCAGGTTTTTTGCTATGTGAGCAAAAATCAAACACGTGACACGCGATAGTGCGATGCAGTATAGTTGTATTTGGGAATATTCTACACTCATGATTCCTTTCTATCGTGAATGCATTTAGAGACATTTAAAGTGTAAAATGTCCTGCGTCGTTGCACCCTTTGGGGCCGGTAAGGTGGGAACTGCACCCGTTCTTTTAAGGCTGTCGTCATGCAATAAAAAATGTGCGCAACGTCTTGTGCCAATCGTTAAAACGCTCCCAGAGCCAATTATATACGGGGTGTGAGTGTGAGAACCGCGAAGCATGGAAATTCGCCACGCAGTCTTTGAGTGCGGACGTCCTTCTCGCTTGTTGGTTCAGGATCTTCAACAAAGCCTTTTAAAAGAAAGGACTTTGTACAACTGAGTTATGTCTGTGTTGTTTGTATGTTGTATCTTGTGTTGTGCTACAATGGTAGTTTTCACCCACGTCGAAGTCGGGGCAACACGGCCGATGGCCAGCATCACACAATATAATACCTAATTGGCACCTACAGTACGACATACTTATTATATCTATATGTAATCAGCTACATTAATACTAAAACACACAACTACAAATCGACCCTGCCTATAATTCCTGTCCACTCCAGGGAGCCGATGTGGCAACAGGGATGTAGTCAGTGCGGCGCTGATGCATTGCAGCTCAGCATTGCAGCTGAGTCTGTCACGGGAGACTTTCCTGTTGTGTGAATCCTGGCTCTGTTGTGATAGATTAATATTCTCCATGCAGCCGAGTGTCATCTTGCTTCGGTGTTTGGTTTCTTGCCACGTGAAGACAGGTAATGCTCTTCAGGAAATCTAATAAAAAAGAATTAAGCCTCGGAAATCTAATAAAAAAGAATTAAGCCTCTGTGAGAGGTAGAATGCAGGTTGAGTAGTTTAGCTCGCTGTCCAGGTGCCAGAACCAACACATCCACATGGCTTAGTTCCTTTCTTTTCCCCAGAATCACAACAAGCCTTTTTTGTGCCAACAGTAAGACACTCCCTACACCGTGTCCAGGCACCCGGTAGCGACTACTGCTAAGCTACTACTACTTTGCAATCCCAGATGAGGTCTCTTTATTGTTCTCCTGACTTGTTGCGGGGTTCCCCAAGGGTCAATTTTGGGCCCACTGCTGATAATCCTTCATATGTTTCCAGGGGTTCCCCAAGGGTCAATTTTGGGCCCACTGCTGATAATCCTTCATATGTTTCCAGTTGTCCAAATAATGAAAAACAACCACGACTACAAAATGCATTTCCTGCATATGAACCTAGACTACTGCTACTACTACAACCACACACACACACACACACACACACAACATCTGGAGGTGAAATAATTGTGCATTAGTTTGTGTCATTCTTGTTCTGTAACTTTTCTTTTCTGGAAAAGTTGAACCAAATAGATGTCATTCAGCTTGTTGGACATGTATCTCATATTTTAATTAGAAAAGTAACAGCACACAACACCAAGCCCAGAGGAGCATTTGAACATGAACATAGCGCCTTTAGTTACTTTCTGTTTAATGTTCAGTGTTAGGCACCAATTGCACAAAAGCACATTCCTTGTTTGAAAATACTAAGGCAATAAAGCTGATTGTGATTGTGATTCTGACAGCTGAAAATTGTCAGGTACCAATGTTTGTAGAGAACAATAAAGAAAGAATGAGAAGAAAGCCTAAGAATAGCTGAGCGCTGCCTAGCAGCACGATGCAGATGACAAAATGCAATAAGCAATGAAGGGACGTGCCACAACGTTCTCCGTTTAATTAAAGATGCAACTGAATATATAATTTATATCATCATAGGCGTCACTGCTGTCTTTAGAGCTTGCTGTCAAAGTAAACGTATCCGGAAAGCTGCAGATCCAGTTTGATCCATACATCACTCCAGTGAGAGCTCAGATCAGATCCCATCCCTGAACCGGCTTCCTTTTGCCAACAGAACAGAGTCGAAACTGTGACCAATTGTTCTGACCGGCTTTCAAGTGGACCAATTGTTTATGAAGCACAAATCGGTTTACGAACAAAACACATGACAACGTACGCCGATCCGCTCCAGTTTTCCAAGGCCTCCAGAGCTCTCAGGTCATCGGGGACCAGCCTGCTCGCCGTTACCACGGGTCCAACCTCAAGCACGGTCGAGGAGATTTGAGTTTTCTATGCACCACGTATCCTGGGCTCCAGGAACGTTTTCTGCAGCTTTTCATAAATAGAAATGTCTGTCTGCAAAGATTGGCGTATTTATTCCTCGAACCTTTTTATTGTATTTCTTTTATTTTCTCTGCCCTTTTAACGTTTTCCCCGACGACTAAAGCACCGTGCATGGCCTTTGTGTTTGAAGGGTGCTTATATAAATACACTTGCCCCGTTGCTCTGCCGGTGGTCGTCGTGGCTGGTCATGTATGGACCAGGCTAGCAGTAGGCGAAGTAGCACGGCAAACAGGTTAATGCTCATCTGATGTACTGTTATCATTCATATCGATCTCCACATTAGTCACTGCCTCAACGTGCGTCTATCATTGTGCGATCCTCACGACGGAATGCCTACGCACACAACTGCACTCGCGCCGAGAATAAAATGAAGTAGACACTAGAGACACAGAGAAGAGAAAAAGCAGAAGAGTGTGAGCCCACGTGGAGACGCACGGAGAAAGTATGGAGTCACAGGAGACGCATATATTGGTGCCACGTTCGCTCATAATGTGTGTTCGGAAGCGGCTTGGATCGAGTAAAACATAGGGCCTGCCTCTCTTTCTTGTTAAACACTCCTCATCGGCAAGGAGAGATTCGGAGGAGGTCAAAGATGGCTTAGCAATGTGCTGACGGGGTTAATCGGAGGGGAGAGGGGGGGGGGAGTGGGGGTCCTCCTCGATGGGCCCCATAAGGTCAGGTTCAAGGCCCGGTGGCTTGATTTGTGTCTTTCTTCTTCAAGTGTCTCCTTCTCCTTCTTCTTCTTCTTCTCGGGTGGTCGTTTTGTGTTGTTTTATGTGTGGAGTTTAACATAACAAAAAAATACTGCAGGCTATAGACTACAGTAGGCCTATAGTACATTACATCAAATTGCAATAATTTGTAAATTAATCATTTACCTTTGTCCTTAATAATAGGCCTATAATTACTTAATTAATTAGCATTGTTCATTGACTTCACTTTTTTTAAATTATTTACGCTAACGCCAATGATTTGCTTTTATAACAAAATGACAAAAAATGGAATGAAAAAATTGATTTTTAATAAAACAAAATGCTTTCAATTATTTTATTAGAAACAGGGGGACTAACTAACTAACGACATAAATGCTTTCATAATTTTCTTAACTCATTTGTACAAACATAGCACATTTGTAACAATACTCTTTTTTTCAAGCGATCAACCATCAACAACAAACCACCAACAGTCTCTGTCATAAAAAAAATATCCTCCTTTCAAACACTTTTTTTCATTATTATTTTTTATTGAAAGTTTTCCCCTGCGTGGCTCTGTGAACGGACACGGCTGAGACATGACAAGACAGGCGTGGAACCCAGCGCCATTATCATAACTTCATCTGAAGGATCGCTTTGGAGGCGCACACAGGGGATCAGAGGAGGGGAGAGAGAGCCCCCCACACCCTCTCTATCTCTCTCTCTCTCTCTCTCTCTCTCTCTCTCTCTCTCTCTCTCTCTCTCTCTCTCTCTCTCTCTCTCTCTCTCTCTCTATCTGAAGTCTCGCTCTCTCTCTCTCTCTCTCTCTCTATCTCTGTCTCTCTCCTCCCCTGGTGCTCGCTCGACGATTTACATACAAAACATGTCTTCAAGATTCCTCTCTCCAGGATAAAAGTGAGTCTGCAGGGGTGATTGACACGGAGGTATAATATGTATAGGAATCTCCACCTAAATGTTTGGCATTTTGCATCACAATGCAGACAATGCAGACAATGTATCCCAGACCAATTACTGCAAAAAAGTGTGGCCATTTGAATTTTTCTTTGTTTTTCTTTTTCTTCCCTGTGTCATTGTCAGTGCAAAATGATCACTGAGAACCATTGGTTGCAGATTGAATGAATTAGCAGGCGTACTCATTGTTTTGGCCGGAGAACAAACCAATTAGTTTGTTAGTTTAATTATTACTATTGTCCATGCTATGGATATGAGGGCAATGAGGGGAGAAGGCGAGCTAGATGGAGAGAGGGTGACATGTAGAAATATGTGCAACACATGGAGGCGCACAGAAAATGCACACACACACACACACACACACACACACACACACACACACACACACACACACACACACACACACACACACTGTATGACATATGCACACACACACACACACATGCTCACGATGAGCACACACACACACACACACACACACACACACACACACACACACACACACACACACACACACACACACACACACACACACACACACACACACACACACACACACACACACACACACACACACACCACACACACACACACACACACACACACACACACACACACACACACACACACCACACACACACACACACACACACACAAACACACTCACACACACACACACACACACACACACACACACACACACACACACACACAGACACACACACACAGACACTCACACACTTTTCATTAAATAATGAAAAACAACATTTTGGTGCAGAGTTTTGAAACGATGTTCAGAAATCTTCAAGCGAATGGAAAAAAGTTACAAAATAATGTAAATATAGGTTCTTCAAATCATTGCATTTTTCATATGTTGATTATACATATAAGTATATAGGAGTGGCACATATATGGTTAATATGTGCATCTGTGTGTTCTGAACTGTTTAAATGGGGAAGTTTTAATTTTGATGATAAGGTTAATGAACGTGTCAGTCGAGTAATTTCTTGATTCCAGACATGACTCCAACGTCAGATGGCTCGGAAACCTTTTTTTTTTTTTAAATCTATTTCTCTATTTCACTCGTCATAAGAACTAAGTGACTCCAGTTCACTGTGTGATCTCGCCCGCAACGAACAAACAAAACAACACAACACAAAACAAAGGCTTCAGTTATACTTCAGTTATACTTCAGTTATAGTCACACGACACAATACTAACGACAGATTACAGGTAACTGTCGGCTGAGCTGGTATTGCCTCGGAGCTCCGAGCCTCAGTAAGATGAAAGCGTGTTCTGTGGTCACGATAATTAACCCCTTGACAAAGAGAAAAGAGAGAAAAAAAAATGAAAACACTCCCACATGACAGTTGAGAAAACAACACAAGTTGCAGCAACAAGTGGTATGTCTGAACGGGTACACATCGGCCCCGGTGCTCCTGGGAATTTGCCACGGGCTTCCACGGTGTGCGCCAACGAGCTGTTGGGACAACAAGAGTCTTTCTTGATTGCTATCTGTCTGAAAGCGCGAAGATTTGTCTGTTATTATACGAGGAAGTCAAAAGGAACAAGTTCAGGGGGCGCAGGTTTCACCAGACGGCATTTTAACCGAAACACCACAGTGGATATTCTCCTCGGAAACGATCAATCTCTCTCATTTTTGAGTTTATTCCAACACTTGTTTCTGTCTGCGATTTTGTGTGTGTTCATCACTATGCCATTTCTCAGTATGTGTGTGTGTGTGTGTGTGTGTGTGTGTGTGTGTGTGTGTGTGTGTGTGTGGCAGCTGCTAATCAGACTTGCCAAAGGAGAATTATCGGCTTCTCATGGGAGACGAGAAAGGCCAACAAGGGACAGGTGACTACTAGTCACTCCCAGATCTCCTTACGGACACACACACACACGCACACACACACACACGTGCACGTACACACACACACACACGCACACGCACGCACGCACGCACGCACACAGACACACACCACGCACACAAACACAGATAGGAATGGACACACACACACGCACGCATGCGCACACACAATTATGACGTGTGTGTGTGTGTGTGTGTGTGTGCTGTGGAGCAGGGCAGCGTCCTACCTTGAAGGGCTGGGGGTTAGATGTCCGCTCCCCCAGGCCTGAGGTGTGTGGGGGGGGGGGGTGCGGGGGGGGGGGGGGGGGTGGGGGGGGGGGGGGGGGGGGGGGGGGGGCGGGGGGGGGGGGGGGGGGGGGGGGGGGGGGGGGGGGGGCAGGCAGCTGTCACACCTGAGACGATAGACTGACAGAGGGTCACATATTGGATTCCTCTTTAAGCTCCTCGTCCCCATTGTGGGACGCTAAAGCACCGCTTTAATGTTCTTCCTGTGAGTCAAGTCGGACACACGAGACGCAGCGCGCCGGGCGTCTTAGGGTATTTTTGGGGGTTATTTTCTGGGGGTGGTGGTGGTGGTGGTGGTGGTTGGTGGGTGGTGTGGGTGGTGGTGGTCAGGTCAACCACTCGCTGGAGTCATTATGAGGAGCCATGAGGGAACAACCCAGGTGGGGTCGGCGGGGGATGGGAGTCGCTGCCGACAGGAAGTGATGGAGCTGATGCAAGACCAGGGCGGAGTCAGAGATAACGTGGTACATACACACAGACACACACACACACACAGGAACACACACACACAAACACACACACATAAATCTGACCATAGAAGAGGGAGGGCACGGCACAATCACACACACACACACACACACACACACACACGCGTGCACACACACTGACACAGAGGAGCAGTGTAACATTCAGATGAGGCTCCTAGCTAACATCTGCTCCCTTTAGAAGCTCATTTATTTCCAGATAACATCTCTGGCAGGTTGTTTTCACTTGTCACGGGGACAAGGGAGAGCACATTAGGCCAATAAAGCGATGTCGTCCATGGAGGCCTTTTCCACTCAGTGTGGCGTGATTGAGTCTTTTAGAAGCATTTAGAAGAAGAAAACTGGTTTACTTTTCCTAATTAGGAACCGCCGAGGATTTCCTCAGAACCCCTGCTCCAGTGCTGAGTTACCTGCCGTGAGCGGCCAATCCAAACATGTAGAGGGCTCACCGCCACCCAACCAATCAGGGTGCCACCTCACCTCCACCTCTCTCGCCCTGGTTACACGGAAACGGCACCTCAGGTCATTTGTGTGATTGAGTTGACATTCACGTCCTTTCTTTTGCGATATTCAGATTAATGTATTTGCGAAGTGCTTGTTACGGGCAGCATAAACGCTGTTCCGATATCGTTTGCTTTTATTTTATTTTTTTATTTGTATCTTAATTGATTGCGTATCCAAAACTCTATTGCACGACTATTTTGACAAACAAAACCCAGTGCCAGCCCGACGTAATTTAAAAAGACATCATTCATAAGATATCCGATAAGAAAACCTCAGCTCCTGCGTTTTATCTTGTTCAGCGATGTCGCTAAAAAAAACTATGGAGGAGGATAGTGCACCTTAGTGTAAGAGATGTGTGGCTCAAGTCCCTGGATGAAGGGTCCTGAGGTCGATGCCCAGGCCTGCTGCAGGACTAGCCCCCTATACCTGCTACCTCCTGAGCGACCCTAATCTGACCTGTCAATCAATCAATCACTCTCGGGTGGAAGCGTCCGCTTGAGAATGAACAGAATAGTCACACACATTCCACATTCAACAGGTGCTACCTCTTCCGAACAAATCAAATGCATCAATCCGCCCCCCACCCACCTCCTCCCCACCGACCCCAAATCTTCCTCTAAGTCTTCACCACCTCAGCCCAACCGCCCACCCGCCCACCCCGCCCACCCCGCCCTAGTAGTGTCAGCACGGGGTCATCCCCCCCCGAACACACACCCCACACCGCCCCGCCCCCTACCCTCCCCGATAGTCCTGATTTGGGTACAGCAGTACAGAGAGAGAGAGAGAGACAGAGAGACAGAGACAGAGAGAGGGAGGCTGGCTGCTGTTCATTAAAGCTTTACAGTGGAGATAGCAACGCATCACATGACTCCCGTAACGACCGCGCGACTCTGCTGCAATCGGTTGCGTCTGCGAAAATTGGCTCGTCGTAAAACAATCATAATTGGACGCCTTGAAACAACTCACAATTGGCCCGCTATCTCTTCGGAGATAAAGGAATTTCTCACCACCGCCACCACCTGCTAAACCGTCTCCCCCTATTCACACAGATATCCCTTTGAAGTGTACGCAAACGCACCTAAACAAGAACTATGGAACCTGCGGTCGTGGCATTGTGCCGGTGGGAAGCTTTTTCAGTGTAACACCTGGGTCGGTGGGGGGGGGGGGAAGTCATGTATCTGATTCAGTGTGTGTGTGTGTGTGTGTGTGTGTGTGTGTGTGTGCCGCTGTGTGTATGGGGAGGGGGAGGGGGGGCGGGTGTAGTTGACGTGAGATGACGCCTTTGGTGGGGAGGGCCCATTATGTACAAAATGCTCCAGCTGACCGCCAACCCCCACCACCCCCCCCCCCCCCCCGCCTGTACACACACGTACCCAACACACATACCCATGACCAGCAAGACTCTAGCTGACATAGGGTGGGAGGGAGGGAGGGAGGGAGGGAGGGAGGGAGGGAGTGGGATTGGGATTGGGAGGGGTGTCAGGTGACGGTGGTAAACCTCAGCACCTTCTGTCTGTGACGCAGTGAGGTGGCCTTCTGTGAGCACGAGACTTCAGCCGCGGTGCAGGTTCGGGCCGAGCGGTGCGGTGTGGCGCGGTAGAGAGGGTGACGTCACCGTGTGTCGACCGGGCCGTTAAGTCCCGCCCCCTTTAGCATCGAACAACACACTTTCAGTTTCAGTGTGACGGGGGGGCTGGTGTTTACCGTTTATTTTGCTTGTTGTGGTTGCGGTCAGTGTTGGTGTTAGCGTTAGCATTCCAGGTTGTTTGTGTCTGTGTTGCTGGTGTTTACCGTTTATTTTGCTTGTTGTGGTTGCGGTCAGTGTTGGTGTTAGCGTTAGCATTCCAGGTTGTTTGTGTCTGTGTTGCTATGCCTTTTGACTCTGTTTGGGAAAGAGAGAGAGAGAGAGAGAGAGAGAGAGAGAGAGAGAGAGAGAGAGAGAGAGAGAGAGCGAGGGAGAGAGAGAGAGAGAGCAGAGTTGAGGGAATACTGGTTTCCAGTCTGCTACCAGGTTGGTTGTATGTCTGCCAGCAGTTTACTACTGACAGCAACATAGTAGGACCTCTGTCCACCAGTCCAGTCATGGCCATTAGTCCGTTGCTAGATGAAACGCATGACATTATATAATCGGATGTACATTTGCAAATCAATAACGCCATTCTCAGAGTTCAGAGTTTTTCAAAAGCCTGAAAACCGTGAAGTAGGTAAAGGGAAATGAAAATGAGTTGCTTGTGTGTGTGTGTGTGTGTGTAAAAATGGCAACGGTGATTAGAATGAACAGTTTTCAACAGCTCAGCACAACCCGCCCAAATAACACGGGGCCAGAAACAGCTGTGAAAGCACCATCAGACAGACAGACAGACACAGCCGGCTTGGTCGTCCCCGTTGTCTCCCCGCCCCTACGGGTTAACCGGCCCGAGGGCACCTTCTTAAGCGGCAAAAAACGCTGGACGATGCGATATCTCCTGGCCTCGGCCAATCAATAAAGCACTTTACTGTGGCCGACCTATG
>PIJE02000048.1:515157-525157 GCA_002895965.2 Coryphaenoides rupestris | reverse complement strand
TTTGTCTCTCTCTCTCTCTCTCTCTCTGTCTCAGCTATAGGGTTACATTTCCTCCCAGACTGCATAGGAGGGGAGTTGAGACATTTTCAAGAGCCCTATCACACAGTCCTAACCCATGACATCCTGTCCTGACACATACCAGACTGAAGTGTGAGTTAGACACACTTTGGTTTAGAAATGGTCAACTCTAAAGGATTCACAAACACAATACTACTTTTTTCATCGCCTACAATGTTTTATGTCAATGAGGATTTTGTAAATGCGTGCATGTGAATGTATATGTTACTATACACATGACTCAAGAGACACATTAGCGCAATGTTGAAAAGGGATAAAATGTGTTTAAATATCGGCCCACATTTTTCTTTCTTAACAGACATCTCGATGTCACATCTCTCCGGGGAAAATGGAAAAGGAGACTTTTGAAGTGTGATACGAAAAGCAAGGTGGTTGAGATAGCTATCGCCTCGGTAACCATGGTTAATGACTCACCATCGCCAAAACAAACCCAGCATCTTGAGACGACGACCCTGTCGGGTCCAGTCCAGCTACTCCACTGCAACCGGGGACTTGGGGAACCAGAACAATGATCCATTGCACATTTTTACCCCCACCGGGTTCTCGTCCTCCTAATTTATGACTTGCAAAGATGGGTGGAAGTAGCTCAGGAGGTGAAGAGTGGTTGTCAGGTTTCTGGTTCAATCGCCGGGCTCTGCCTAGCTAAGTGTTGAGGTGTCCCTGAGCAAGACACCACTTAACCCTAACTGCTCCTGATGTGTTGGTTGTTACCTTGCATGGTTGGCACCGCCATCGGCGTATGAATGGGTGAATGTGAGGCAACACTGTAAAGCACTTTGGATGAAAGCTATATAAAATGCAAACCATTGAAAAAAATGCAATGCAATCCAATTATTTATTTCCGGTGGATGTTGAAACATCTGAAACTACGGAGATCCTCCCTGTGAGCCAGCGGAGATCCTCCCTGTGAGCCAGCGGAGGCGGTGACGGAGGCGGGAAGCTGCATTCGCTGACCTGTGTCTCAAATCTCAGGTCCCCGTTGGTGTGTGTGTGTGTGTGTGTGTGTGTGTGTGTGCATCCTCGTGCTCTGCCATTTCCTCCGATCGCTTGATAGGTCAGATAACCCTTAGCCTGACACACATACATGGCGCACTTGCATGCATACGTATGATATGCACACACACATGCACACACACACACACACACACGCATACACACACACACACACGCATACACACACACACACACGCACACACACACACACACACACACACACACACACACACACACACACACACGACACACACACACACACACACCCACACACACACACACACAGATGTGCACACACACACACACACACACAAACACACACATGTGCCAGTGGTGTGGCCTTGATGTGGTCCAGAGAGCTGCGTCTGTTCCGAGTGTCAGCAGCCTCGGGCCAAGGCCTCTGGTGTGGGAGAAAGAGAGAGAGAGAGAGAGAGAGAGAGAGAGAGAGAGAGAGAGAGAGAGAGGAGAGAGAGAGAGAGAGAGAGAGAGATAGGGCCAAAGCACGAGGACGAGGGAATGGATGATGCGTACATCCGGCCAGTGGAGGAGAGCGGAAAAGAAACAAGGAATGGAGAGAAGAGAAGAGAAGCGAGAGAGAGGAAGAAAGGAAATGAAAGGAAAGGAAAGGAAAGAGTGGAACTAGCATGAGGGGAAAGGATGGAGGAGGAGGAGGAAGGGGGGAGGAGGAGGAGGAGAGGGAGGAGGAGAGGGACGAGAGGGAGGAGGAGGAGGAGGAGAGGGAGTAGAGGGAGGAGGAGGAGGAGAGGGAGGAGGAGAGGAAGGAGAGGGAGGAGGAAAGGAGGTGTTGGGAGAAAAACAACAACAACATCAGGAAAACGAGAGAGAGAGAGCGAGAGAGAGAGCGAGAGAGAGAGAGAGAGAGGAAAACTAATCAATGAGTATGTATGACGCATGCTGGGGGTCAGCTGGGGAGGCTGCCTTGTCAGGAGACAAGCAGAGGTTTATATGTGGCCCCGGTGCAGCAGCCACACGCCTCTGAGTACACGCTGGACTGAACTGAATGTGGAAAATGTGACATGTTTTAGCACTGTGAGAGGGCCCCCCATTTGAGGCAGAGTGCATGCGCGTGCGTGCATGTGTGTGTGTGAGTGTGTGTGTGTGTGTGTGTGTGTGTGTGTGTGTGTGTGTGTGTGTGTGTGTGTGTGTGTGTGTGAGTTGGTTGGAGTATCATGCTTAAGAGAACATTATTTTTTCATCATGTTTGTTTCAAGTATTCATTTTGTAAGAGGGTGACAGGGGCCCTCCAGTATATTTTGTTTTATTCTTTTTGATACAAATGTCAGTCTATCAAACAATTTATTTTACAGTAGTTGTGTCACGAATTACTTAGAATAAAAGAAATAAAAATAAAAACAAACTTTTAATTTCAGGCTTTTAGAGTGAAGGGGGGCCCTTCACTTTGGGTCCTGGGTAGTCAGTCCGACGCCCATGAAAATTACTATAAACAATCACATAAGAACATAAGAAACTAGAAAATCAACTCAAATTCTTAAATTCTTCAATAACAAAAAAAGGATACCCAAAATGATGGCCTATATAACTCCCATACCCCCGTTGCCCCCCACCTTAATAATAAGTCTTCTACGCATTTGCATAATGGTCGGCTATATTGCTTGTAATGTAAATGTATTGTGCTCCCCAGCTGTGAAGTGTCACAGAAAAAGGTGACAGATTGGACATTGGACACAGCAACCCTTTGCTCCGCCCCCCGCCTCCCCCCCCCCCCCCACCCGCGGTGATCACTGTCAGGGACGAGGAGACCAGATCCACCTGGCTCACACACACACCACAGTTCACACACCACACCACACCACAGCACACACTGTCACACACTGTACCACACGAACACAGACAGTAATATGCACACACACACACACACACAGCACACACACACACCACTCACACTCACCACGACATATGGGCCACATACCAGCTCACACACACAGACACCACACACACACACACACATACACCTCGGGCAACACACACAACACACACACACGCACACAACACACACACACATATGCATACAAAAACACAATACAAAACACAGCGGCACACACACACACACACACACACACACATACATGCCTGGACAAAAACAAAATGCATTGCACGCTCCCATACACATACACACAAAACAAGTATCGTCGAAACATGCACACACACCACAAACACACATACACGTATGCAAAACACACAATAGAGTATCGCCGAAACACACACATGCGCACACACACACACACACACACACTACAGTCCTACAGTCCTCAGGCTAAGGATAACTGAGAGACAGTGGAAGGTGAGACGTGGTACAGGTGTAAAAGGATAGGTGAGACCAGGTGAGGAATGGAAGAAGTTTCTATCCATCATAGCAACACAGCTGCCTCTAACTCTCTCCCTCAGGCTCTCAGACAGACTGACCGACACCCAGAGAGACTGACACAGATGGACTCAGAGCTACTGACAGACTGACGGACAAACAGGCAGAGACAGACACAGACACAGACTGACTGAATTGCTAATCTAACTTTCTGGTTAACTTACCGACTGGCGATCTAAATCACCGAGCGTCTCACGGACTAATAAAACTATGTTTAACATATTAGGTTACTGATTAACGTACTGACAGATTAACTGACGTATTCATCAATACTGACTCAGTGAACGTCCTTAGACTTACTGATTAACTCACTGGTGAACTGACAGGTGGCTGACAGGTGGCTGACTGACCAACATATTAACAATCACAGACATACAATAATGATCAAAATAATAAGATTAAAATAATACAAAGGTATAAGTCACCGTCTGGAGAACCACTAACCTCTGACACACATAACAGTGTATCCTCAAGCTATGAATCGGGCTTGAAACAACCATACATACACAACTACTAATATTAGTATGTCTTAGTATTTGTATCTCTTAAATATTAGCATTAGTATGAGCAGAAATAATACTACATAACACATAAGAGACTACATACTAGTACAATAGTATGTTAGTGTGGTATTAGTGTAATATTATATTATTTCAAAATGTATTTGTAATTAGTATTACTACATTAATTTATTAAATAGTTTCTATTGGTATAGTGTAATTTGACTAGTAGTATAATAAGTTTCTCAAGGTAAATATTCGTAGCCTATATATTACAATCTATTAACTTCTATTCGTATATTATTCTTATACTTATTCTTATTTTTATTATGATTATTATTGTTGTTGTTGTTGTTAGCAGTAGTAGTAGTAGCATTAGATTCGTATTAGATGAGTTAGTATATATTAGTACTCTGACCTGTAGGGGTCATTAGGTCATGAGGAAGCCCGTTGTACCGACAGTATAAATGCGTGTCTGAGTTGTCCGTGGTACTGCGGAGACATCTCAGTATCACCCGCATCATGCGGGGCCCGTTCACTGGAGGACGTCTAAACATGGCCTCCCACGGGGAGAGCTCTCTAAAGTAATAACATGTCAAATATAGTAATATTTATATATTATGCATGTATTGTTCTGTGTCAGAACACGTTTTATTCTGTGTAACACGTGTATTACAAATTAAAACCACTCCCATGGTGGATTACACCATTTGTCCCGAGGTGTCACCGTTGTAGCAGCTGTAGTTTGTCACTCAGGCCCCTAGGAGGCGCAAATAATACTTTTTTTTGTTGTTAAAATACCCAGACTCAGACTCAGGCTCAGGCTCAGGTCAGGCTCAGGCTCAGCTCAGGTCAGGCTCAGACTCAGGCTCAGACTCAGGCTCAGGCTCAGGTCAGGCTCAGGCTCAGATCAGGCTCAGGCTCAGGCTCAGACTCAGGCTCAGGCTCAGGTCAGGCTCAGACTCAGGCTCAGACTCAGGCTCAGGCTCAGGTCAGGCTCAGGCTCAGGTCAGGCTCAGGCAATACAATGTTAAAAGACCAGGGGCGGCACCAGGGATTTTCGGCCCCACCACGGCCGAGCGAGAAAAAAAGTCACGCTATTTTACAAAAAACTAAATTTTAACATAATTTAGACCATCATTAGATACTGTATATGGACCCATATAATACTGTGATACTTTTACTGTGTGGTTAAATGAGGTTTGCTTGGAGTATCATGCTTAAGAGAACATTATTTTATTCATTCATTCAGTTTGTTTCAAGTATTCATTCTGTAAGAGGGTGACAGGGGCCCTCCAGTATATTTTGTTGTATTCTTTTTGATACAAATGTCAGTCTATCAAATTATTTATTTTTCCAATTTTACTGTAGTTGTGTCACGAATTACTTAGAATAAAAGAAATAAAAAAAAACTTTTAATTTCAGGCTTTTAGAGTGAAGGGGGGCCCTTCACTTTGGGTCCTGGGTAGTCAGTCCGACGCCCATGAAAATGACTATAAACAAGAACATAAGAAACTAGAAAATCACAACTCAAATTCTTAAATTCTTCAATTACAAAAAAAGGATACCCAAAAATTGATGGCCTAATATAACCCATACCCCCCGTTGCCCCCGGCGCCCACCTTAATAATAAGTCTTCCAACGCATTTCCATAATGGTCGGCTATATTGCTTGTAATGTAAATGTATTGTGCTCCCCAGCTGTGAAGTGTCACATTTATGGAAAAAGGTGACAGATTGGACATTGGACACATTGCATATGTAAGCGTTATACTTACACAACTGGTGCTGTTGTTTTACTGAATATATATTTATACTGAAGCATGCTTTCAGAATCGGTTTCAATCAGCAGGTTGCTCCTTCTCCCCTAGATGGCGCCATTGTATCTTCCACAGCCACGACGTCTCTGCCCAAATCTATGCACAGTTGGACAAATTGTGTATAAATAAACAAATGGCGTTAGGCTGACGATTATAACTAAGTGGCTGATTTTTTAATTCTAACAGGACCTGGAATTAAAAAAAAAATGGTATGAGGGCACCTTCAAACTTCTCATTGAACTAAGAATACAAGAAGCACATTGCAGCTCACTCTTTCTCTTTCACTCTCTCTCACTTTTTCTCTCTCAACACTCTTCCTCTCCTCATTTAACCACACAGTAAAAGTATCACAGTATTATATGGGTCCATATACAGTATCTAATGATGGTCTAAATTATGTTAAAATTTAGTTTTTTGTAAAATAGCGTGACTTTTTTTCTCGCTCGGCCGTGGTGGGGCCGAAAATCCCTGGTGCCGCCCCTGGTCTTTTAACATTGTATTGCCTGAGCCTGAGCCTGACCTGAGCCTGAGCCTGAGCTGAGCCTGAGCCTGACCTGAGCCTGAGCCTGAGTCTGAGCCTGAGTCTGAGCCTGACCTGAGCCTGACCTGAGCCTGAGTCTGAGTCTGAGTCTGACCTGAGCCTGAGCCTGAGTCTGAGTCTGGGTATTTTAACAAAAAAAAAAGTATTATTTGCGCCTCCTAGGGGCCTGAGTGACAAACTACAGCTGCTACAACGGTGACACCTCGGGACAAATGGTGTAATCCACCATGGGAGTGGTTTTAATTTGTAATACACGTGTTACACAGAATAAAACGTGTTCTGACACAGAACAATACATGCATAATATATAAATATTACTATATTTGACATGTTATTACTTTAGAGAGCTCTCCCCGTGGGAGGCCATGTTTAGACGTCCTCCAGTGAACGGGCCCCGCATGATGCGGGTGATACTGAGTTGTCTCCGCAGTACCACGGACAACTCAGACACGCATTTATACTGTCGGTACAACGGGCTTCCTCATGACCTAATGACCCCTACAGGTCAGAGTACTAATATATACTAACTCATCTAATACGAATCTAATGCTACTACTACTACTACTGCTAACAACAACAACAACAATAATAATCATAATAAAAATAAGAATAAGTATAAGAATAATATACGAATAGAAGTTAATAGATTGTAATATATAGGCTACGAATATTTACCATGAGAAACTATTATACTACTAGTCAAATTACACTACTACCAATAGAAACTATTAGAAATTAATGTAGTAATACTAATACAAATACATTTGAAATAATATATATATACACTAATACCAACACTATACATACTAGTCGTACTAGTATGTATTCGTCTTATGTGTTATGTAGTATTATTTCTGCTCATACTAATGCTAATATTAAGAGATACAAATACTAAGACATACTAATATTAGTAGTGTGTATGTATGGTTCTTTCAAGCCCGATTCATAGCTTGAGGATACACTGTTATGTGTGTCAGAGGTTAGTGGTTCTCCAGACGGTGACTTATACCTTTGTATTATTTTTAATCATTATTATTTTGATCATTATTGTATGTCTGTGATTGTTAATATGTTGGTCAGTCAGCCACCTGTCAGCCACCTGTCAGTTCACCAGTGAGTTAATCAGTAAGTCTAAGAGACGTTCACTGAGTCAGTATTGATGAATACGTCAGTTAATCTGTCAGTACGTTAATCAGTAACCTAATATGTTAAACATAGTTTTATTAGTCCGTGAGACGCTCGGTGATTTAGATCGCCAGTCGGTAAGTTAACCAGAAAGTTAGATAGCAATTCAGTCAGTCTGTGTCTGTGTCTGTCTCTGCCTGTTTGTCCGTCAGTCTGTCAGTAGCTCTGAGTCCATCTGTGTCAGTCTCTCTGGGTGTCGGTCAGTCTGTCTGAGAGCCTGAGGGAGAGAGTTAGAGGCAGCTGTGTTGCTATGATGGATAGAAACTTCTTCCATTCCTCACCTGGTCTCACCTATCCTTTTACACCTGTACCACGTCTCACCTTCCACTGTCTCTCAGTTATCCTTAGCCTGAGGACTGTAGGACTGTAGTGTGTGTGTGTGTGTGTGTGTGCGCATGTGTGTGTTTCGGCGATACTCTATTGTGTGTTTGCATACGTGTATGTGTGTTTGTGTGTGTGTGCATGTTTCGACGATACTTGTTTTGTGTGTATGTGTATGGGAGCGTGCAATGCATTTTGTTTTGTCCAGGCATGTATGTGTGTGTGTGTGTGTGTGTGTGTGTGCGTGTGTTTTTGTTTGTGTTTTTGTATGCATATGTGTGTGTGTGTGTGTGCGTGTGTGTGTGTGTGTGTGCCCAGGGTGTGTCTGTGTCTGTGAGTGTATGTGCATATGTGTGTGAGTGTGTGTGTGTGTGTGTGTGTGTGTGTGTGTGCATATACTGTCTGTGTTCGTGTGTACAACTCAACTCAGTTTCATTTTTGTTTACTGCAGTCCGAGTTGTAGTCAACTCTGAAATGGGACGACACTGTTGTGCACAACAACAACCAACAACCAACAAACAACAACAAAAAAAGCATTCACTCTGTAATATACAGTAGCTGGCGGGGAAAAGCTATCCAGGCGAGGCTCTTTATTTACACAGGCTGTGGTTGTTTAAATGAAGTCATTAATTTGCCTGCTTGTGAGATAATGGCAACCCCCCCCCCCCACCCCCCCCCACCCCGTTCATTTCTCGTCAATGCCTTGGATTTGTCTTGTAGTTCTCCTATCACACGTCGGTTCAATGTGACATTGTGCGCACATGATGAGGCCTCGCTGGGATAACTACTAGACTCGACATGCATCCCCCTCCCACCCATCGTTGGTACAGAAGTAGCTCTTCTAATATTGTTGTTGCTATATTTATAATGATATGAGGAAGGGATGAAGAACACACGTATGGCGGACGGAAAGAGCTAGTCACCGGCGGGCGCAACGCTTCCATTCGGACTCACGGACGGTCGACGTCCATTAGACACACAGAGACCAACATACAGTACACAACTTCTACTGTGACACTTTTGATGTATGTTTCCACCTCGCCACACACACACTCACACACACACACTTGCTCACACACACACACATGCACACACACACACACACACACACACACACACACACACACACACACACACACACACACACACACACACACACACACACACACACACACACACACACACACACACACACACACACACACACACACACACACACACACACACACACACACACACACACACACACACACACACACACACACACACTCACATACACAGACACACACTTGCTCACACGCACACACACAGATGGACGGTGTCCGTCTAATCAGGGCAGACCATCTGACCACCAGACACACACGGCATGCACTGGTTCGGCGTATTTATCATCCAAACACACACCCCCACTGTTGGTGAGGGCTTCTGGGGTGGGTGGGGTGGGGGGAGGGCAGGCAGGTGCTGGTGGCGGATCCGGAGGTGTTACTACTGCCACTACCACCTTGTAGGCTTCGCTTTGGTTTCGGTGTGTCATTGTTGAGGCGGGATGTGTGTGTGTGTGTGTGTGTTTGTGTTACTAACGCAATGGTTGCCCCCCTTCACTTTAAAGCCTATTGTCAGGGTGAGATCTCTCTCCCTCCCCCCTCTCCGCCCTCCCCCCCACCCCCTCCTCCCCTTTTCTTATCACCACAACAATCCTCACGCTGTTTGGGGACAACAGTGGCAGAGCAGACATGGCACACTCCACCCCTCTCTCCCTCCCCTCCCTTTCTCCCACCTCCTCCCACCTCCTCCTTCTCCTCCTCCTTATCCGGTCGATTAACCGGATCTGAGGTGTGCTGTCAACACAGGCACACTTCTGACAGATGATACGTATACACACACACACACACACCCACACACACACACCCACACACACACACACACACCCACACACTGCCCTGACACTGGGTGTCTGTTTGTGTGTGTGTGTGTGTGTGTGTGTGTGTGTGTGTGTGTGTGTGTGTGTGTGTGTGTGTGTGTGTGTGTGTGTGTGTGTGTGTGTGTGTGTGTGTGGAAATGTGTGTGTGTGTGCGTGTGTGTGTGTGTGTGTGCGAATCATCAGAAGTGTGCCTGTGTTTACAGCAGCAGCTGACACATAGACCCACACACACACACAG
>PIJE02000048.1:352657-510157 GCA_002895965.2 Coryphaenoides rupestris | reverse complement strand
TTAAACTTTTCAAATCTTACTGCATCGTCGGTGATATATTGTAGTTTCAGCAAATTGACTTTGGACAAAACGTCTAATTCCAAATGCCCTACATTTAAACGGAAATGTATTCTCCTGTTAGAACATTCACAGTCATTAAACATTTTTAGAGTACAGCCTCTCCAGCAACTAAAGCTCTCAGGACATACTCTGCCTACTCTGTCTCTACATGAGATACACAATTCACCTGTTTTGAGTTTGCATGTAAATGTATTTGAGGTGATAGTGCCCCTGGACGGCAGAGGACACGTGGCTGCCTATATTTGCATGGGAGGTAAAGTAGCTGACTCTCACTCCTCCCAATCTGTCGCTGTGTGGTCGGGACTTCACTTTAAACAACCTTGTTTTTAACAGTCCTATACAGTATGAGGTAGTGGTGTGGCAGCCTGCGTGGAACCATGCTTAGTCACTGATAATGCGATAATGAACGTCAGCATTGGCACAATTCTGACAATATTCTTTTACATACAGAAGTTGTCATTTCCATATCTACTTTCCATGGAAATTACTTTGTGTGTCTCAGATTCTCCAAAACAAGACTGGCTGTAGAGCCTACGTGTCACTTAAGTTGCGACTATATTCTGCATCCAAACTCCAGTTTCTTCTGATGCGTGTGGCTGACTGTTTGTTTGTCTTGAGCCTTTGAAATAATAATCTAGACAGTTTACTTAACAATACTCAAACAGAGTGTGTAAACATGTTACAGAAAACATGATGGACGGTTGGACTGCATCTTAAACAGCTACTGTTTACACTTCATTGAGACAACTCTTTGATGATGGGGCTTATGATTTCGGGCCTTTCTCAACAGTTGGAAATGGAATTCAGCGTTCATACCTAAGCTTTGTATAATACTATTGTAATGTAAAGCATATGAAGCATCTGCCCTGAATTGTAATGAAACAAATACAATCCAACTCCAGGTATTCTGGAGTCTCTCTGTCTCTGTCTTTTCTGTTTTCATCATTTGACCTTGTTGGTGTATTTGTTTGTTTGTTTGTTTGTTTGTATGTATGTATGTATGTATGTATGTATGTATGTATGTATGTATGTATGTATGTTGTTAAATGTTACTGTTGAATCTCTGTGTGCAAGCTGATTGGACCGCTTAGCTGTCAGCTGAGAGGTGGTGCATGACGAGAGTATCCCGTCAAAATGAGCTATGATAAGATAAGATAAGATAACATAGAACTTTATTAATCCCGAAGGAAATGATTGTGAGGTTGCTCAAAAATAACATAAAAACAAACAAGAATAAAAACAATAGAATAATACATGTAAAGTGTATAAGCCTAATCGCCTAAGCCTGTTTGTTTAAAATTTGAATTTGAATTTAAACCTTCTGGCGGTCTCCCCCTCCACCCACCCACCTACAGATGGCCCTTACAATCTGGCAGTGAACTCGGGTCAGGGCCTGCGGACGGGCAAGGTGTTCACCATCAACCCCGGGGAGCTGGTGTACTTCGACTGCCAGGCCGACTCCAACCCACCCAACAGCTACGTGTGGATCTCCAAGAGGGCCAACAGCAGCAAGGTGGTGACGGAGGGCCCCCGGCTGGAGGTGCGCTCCTACCGCCTGGCGCAGGCCGAGGATTACCTGTGCAGGGCCTTCAACAACGTGACGGAGAAGCAGGGCGAGACACAGTTCACCCTGGTGGTGGCCAACCTGGGAACAGGTGGGTGGAAGAAGGAAGCTGTGTTGTTGGAGGGGTGGGTGTGTGTATAGCGTAGGTGAGGTTGTCGTCTGTCTCACAGCTTGAGGCGTAGACACTGTTTGACGCCTGGTTGCCGCCATTCATAGGTTCATAGATTCAGTTGGAGATATGGATTGGTAATATGAATAATACAGCGTTTTCTCTCAGTTGCTAGGGAGCCAGAAGCTCTAAAGTCCAGCGGTTCTATGGGAAAACAAACAGAGGTTAATAGCTGTGGTGTTTGTTGAGTTTTATAGCACGTCGCTTTGTCCGTGGGCTGGACCGGAGTCCTGCGTTGTCTTGGTAATATTTCATGACCGCTCGCTTGGAGATAGCGGCGGACACAGAAACGCTTTGCACGAAAATAAAAAAAATTAAAAATAAAACTGTTTAAACGTGGCAATTTCAATTAGCAACAGCTAACATGAACTGAACTGACAGAGGGGGGCCTTGAAAAGCCTGAAAGCAAACCAAGACTCAATAAAAATTAATAATGTTGTCCGCTTTAATTTTCCTCCCCACAGGCAAAGAGAAGCACACACAAGGCAGCAGCTCCGTGTCACCGCTGGCGGCCATTACGATCTGCTCGCTCTTCATCATTGGGTTCATGGTGCTGTTCTTCCTCAGGAGAGCCTGCCATCCCAAGAGAGGTGGGTATCTGCAATTATGAATGAGATACGATACGTTTGTACATTCTATCTTACAGTTCTGTAGTCAAGGTAGTCAAACAAATTGTAGGTGTCTTGTCATGTGATTCTTACTATTAGTTTTTTGGAAATAATGTGTTTCTTTGTTTTTCTCCCTCGCCTTCAAAATCTCTCGGAGCAGTTCTAATGAACATTTACAGCAGGTAAGCCATTTGTGTTGATCCATAGAAAAGTGCATATAAACTAAACATATTTCATTATTATATATGGATAATTTAAGAACACAAACAAACAACAATTTAAAAAGTGGCTGGTTTGCCTTTTGCAGGCCACTGACAGAGCAGAAGCGACCGCATCGATCAGGTGAGCTGTTTAAGTCAGGTGTTTATCTTCGCCGTTCATATATTTAGAACCTGTTTCTGTGTTTATAGCTGATGGATTAAAACAATAACCACAATATCCCTCTGTGGGGCATGCAGGTTTAAAACACAATTATAGATAGATAGCTAGATAGATAGGTAGATAGATAGATAGATAAAACAAAAGAACGTTAATAAAGAATAATTTGCCTCAACAGGTCATGAAGATGCAACGGAAGACTTTGGTATCTATGAGTTTGTCTCCATTCCTGGGAAAATGGAATCCACACAGGTACATTTGAATACTCAGCAGAGAAGCTTCTCTTCCCCCTTCACCTGTCACCTTGACGACTTCATTCAAATCAGTCATAACCTGTTATGTGCATGTGACTTGGCGCCGAATATGGTTTTCATGCTGTTCTCTTGTTCTGTCCTGCAAGGCATCGTGCCGATCCCTCGCCAGGCTCGAGTCGATGCAGGACGCGCAGACCACCATCTATGATGTCATCAGACACGTACCTGAGACCCCCACCCACAGTTTGCTCAAGTGACCTTCACCCCGCACGCAGCGTTGAGATGTCGTGAGCCTGTCATTATCAGACACTTCTCCCTGGGCCTGGGCAGAAGCCCGGCAGACAGACACACACACACACAGCTTTGGATGGATGTGGATTAAAACTGCCTGTAAGTGTGTATGTTCATTCTGATGATGCACTGGTGTTGTCTACAGAGGACCGTATCAGCCACATGTTTAATGTCTGTTGTCTAACTATCGCTGACTGGCTGCAATGTTATGGTGGAAAAATGCATGTTCATGCACATGTTGCCTTTCATCTTGATTAGGCTGTCTTGTGTCACTAGTGGGCTGTTGAAATATGATCGTAGACTTTTGCAGCGTACATATACATATTGTTAATATATCGATCCAAGGCCTTGGATTTGCTGTCTATGTGTAACTTTAATTTAATACTTAACACACGCAGTGTGTTAGGGAATACTATTTCCCACTGATAAATAAAGAAAGTGTTGATGAATATCATCTTGTATATAATGTACTATATTTTTTTGTCTATGTAGATTTTGCCATTACACACTATTTTTTATTTATTCTTAATGAGCGATTTTTACCCACCAATGTAGCATTTCCCTTGTTCAACACGCAATTACATATTGACAGAAAAACAGATGCTTTTATAAAATGACTGTACAGAATTAAATTAAATTGACACGTGTGCCTTTTGTATTTTAATAAAGATTTTGAAAAGTTTGTGGCCATTCATAAATGCAGTGTATAACCTGAGGGGCATTATTTCAGAGGACTGGGACATAGGTTACTTGGGAAATATTACACAGGACAGAAAATTGTTTGTTTGTTACTTTATAAAATATGTGTTTAACGTCAACTGGAGCCTGTAGAATGGACACCATGATAGGATGTTGGAGCTGAGGTGGCGTTTTGAACACTTTCTTTTATTCAGCACAATTTAAGATCATGAGTATTTCAATAATACAACACAGCTTCCACAATTCAACCCAGGGATTGCTTTTTATTAACATTGGGTTAGGTATGAGGAGTAAATGGTGAAGAAGGGAAGTAAAAAAGTGCCCTGGTGCGGGCTTAACTTTAACATCAACAATGGAAAATAGAATAAAAAGTAAATTCCTATTGTGTAGTCCTATAAGCTAACTTCCCCTCAAGCAATTGTCACAGAGACTGACGTGACGGGTGGGGGAGGACGAGGTGGTGGCTGCGTGGCAATATGTTCCCCAGAAGAAAACAAAGAAAAATAAAAGTAATTAGAACTGTTTGCACTAACCAATTGAGCTAACTGTGTCTTTGTGGTGGTATCTACTGCAGGGGCTGCCATATGTTCCGTCTTGTATGTTTAAAGGGTGGATGACTGCGTGACAAACAGCCAGTGGTGGAGTAAAGTCTACTGAGTGAGAGCGACCTCACCTTCATTTGACTGGGAAATGGCCTGAGGTATCATTAAGCAGGAACTATAGTGTGCAGATGGTGCCTGCTGCTCTGCTGACTGCCTCCCTTTATAAACCAAGAGCGCTAGAGTGGTAGAAATAATAACCCAGAGGGGGGAACTAAGGATTAAAAAACAACACGCTCACTGTGTGATCCCTGGTACAGTTAGTTGAACTTCTGTGTATTGTGCAGCACAATGGGCATTATGATTGCAACTAATGTAACATATAATGATAATCTAATTATGTATATACATAGGGTATATATTATGTGTATATATATCAAGAACAACACTATATAAGGGGGATTATATGAATTGGTGTCCAACCAAAATATGTACAATAACAAACATCGATATAATACTTTTTTTGTTGTATTTAATTTAATGCAACACTAAAATAGTCTAGATAACAATATTCAAATGAGAACAGAAAAACTAACTACATAGGCCGCCCTCTCGTATTTAGAGCACACATTGTTGTATTTCTACTGCCATCTAGTGGCTGGGGATATATAGCCCGGTTACTAATGTGTTATTGCGGAATGTTCATTGTGGATATCTGCAATGCAATGGTGGATATTTGAAGTTGAAAGCCTAATGCACATGAATGGCAAAAGTTACGTAATTTGTCTTTTGTTATAATAATAATAATAATAATAATAATAATAATAATAATAATAATAATAATAATAATTTCTTATAATAGTAATTTGGTTTTTTTAGGGAGAATGGAATTACGTTTATCTGCAATAAATAAATATAACTTCTAGAGATTCAATGTGAAAACGGCTTGCCATAGTCTATCACGTGTGTGCGTGTCATATAAAGCCACGATCACGTCACGTCATGTAGTTCTCACACGTGTCGCTACGAGGACTACGATTCCCAGGATTCCCGCCTCCACGGTCACGTGACCACCAACAACAATGGCGCCCCTCTCTTGATGCGGCCAGCCCAGTGACATCAAATTAAACCGTTTTCCAAATAATATTCGGCAACTGAGCGAGGTTGTGAGATTATTATTGTTGTTGTTGCGATGCAGAAGATCAAGTCTCTGATGGCCCGACAGGTATCAACGATGACAAGCGAGCGTGTACTTGTTTTAAACGCGTTGTTAAAAGCGTATCAAGTGGGGCTGAAGCTGACGAGGGACGCTAGTTTTGACAGCTCCTCGCTCAGGTGGATCAGATTGCCTGACAGCAGCACATAATAATAATAATAATAATAATATATTTCATTTATGATCATCTTTTGACCTGTTCTGCAGCCGTCACACTGTAAGAAGATGACCTGCAATCACAGGAGGATTCACACAATGAGAATATATGGGCGGGTAGAAAGTTCTCACCTTGCAGTGTAATATTATCTGCTCAGTTGTTGTCTGGGGTCTTGCTTGTTGTTTTTGTTCTTCTTATCATTTGACCTACATTACTGCTGCTGCTGCTGCTGCTGCTGCTGCTGTTGTTGTTGTTTTGTTGTTGACAACCCAACAAGCAACATGTTCACTAACCCACAGGCTTGAGTCATTTGAAGTGTTTGTGTGTCCTCGGTGTGAATGTGTTTGTTTTGTCTTCATAGGGCCTGAAAAGTCCCCAAGAAAGCATGGCAGACCTCAGTCCCGTAGAAAACCTGCGGATCCCAAGCAAGGTAAGCTTCCAGAAACGCTTTATTTATTGATTGTTGTTGTTTTCCTGAACAAAACACTTGAGTCCTATATGTTATATTCAATGAAAAACAACTAAAAATTAGAATTCTAAATGGACTATATTACTTATTACCAGAAATAAATGTGAACCCACTGTTCCCAAGACCACGGTCTTCAGAATACAGTCTGTCAAATGTTGATCACTATAATAATATGGATGCTAATTGCTATATAATAATGAAGTTTGATGACAAGAACACATTGGTTATAATCTAAACAAGGTTGAAAATCCCAGAGTGAATATTAATATCAGATAGAAAAATAACATACCTTTATGTCAGTATAAAGTAAGCAGGATTTCTTGTCTTGGAATTATTTGGATGCAAATGAAATAATTTTAATTTTAATGGGAGTGACCACTAATGATCTACTTATTCATATGCAAATATGTGCAATATGATAGCTACCTGGTCATTGTTATTTCATGAATTATTCAACCGTATCCATGTGTCACTAACTAATGGATTTGTTCTTTATTCCAAAATGTTTGTCATCAACATTCATGCTATTACATTAGAAAGCAACCCCATTGCTCGGTTTGTCTTGATGTGTATTAAATGTGTAATACGTTTCAGCTTTCAATTACGAGGATGGGCTTCTGTAACTTTAACCTTGCCAATGCACAGCCCTTAAAGAAAGTCGACATGCTAAGCTAACAAACGGCTTCTCTGGGGAAAGCCACATTCACCACGTCCAGTTAAAGTTAAATGAGTGAGCAGAGTAGCCAAACTACGAGAAACCACCCCACAGGTCTTTATACTGAGCTGACTTTGTGGGCTCCAGTGTAGCGTGCTGCTAGATTATCTTGATGTTTTCAACCGATCTCACTGCACACACAGACAGACAGACAGACAGACAGACAGAGAGACACACAGACAGACAGACAGACAGACAGAGAGACACACACACACACAGAGAGACACACACACACACAGATGCTTAATAACTTGCTGACTTTATGTCCTTTAGCCCAGTTTGATGATGGAGTCTTTAAACCTCATGTGAGTGTGTCTCTTCAGAGCGCCCCAGACAGCCTGGTCTGTTGTCTAGAGAGTCTAGAGATTAAAGCTATGTCCACACGTTGCATCGCCTATTTCTTGTATCCAGAAATATCCTCATCGCTGTCTTAAGACAGCAGTTACACACCGGCTATTAATGCTCGTCTCCAGGGACCTCTTGTGCTCTGATTCTTTTCAGCTCGACTATTGAACGATATGCTATACTGGGGGGAGCATTTTGACTGTAGCACCTATATAAACACGACAAGAAAAGTTGCTGATGTGGCGTACACCGCAGGTGGTGTACGTCTCTTATTATTTCACATTTCCACATTTACGATAAAAACAACTGCTGGTCTGGTAGACATTATTATAAACGCAGGAGTACATTGTTTGGGTTGAAATGGTGAATTTCCCACACTCCTGCTTAAGATGATGTGACTGCCTCCATGGAATGCCCTCAGGAATGCGGTCGATGATAGATGATATGCTCCAAAGACTGCTCACACTGAGAATGTGCCATGCATGCGCCCTTTGCATTAGTGACCACCTCCAAACATCTCCAAAGGACGATTGCAACCAAGTCGGGCTAAGATGGATAATGTGTGAAGCTAGTTCTCAACCTAGTTTCCAGTTTTTAATCTCAAAAGTTGTGAAGTGAAAACTACCTTTAATCCACTCCTTCAAAGCGTATTTTCTTCTTTTCTTTTTTTCTCATCACATAGCAATGATTGAACTTTTTTTCAATTCGATCAACAAATCTAATTGGATTTGGGTGCATTTGTTTGCCTTTGTACATTTTTGCTTTATTACTCTCCGAGACCTCGCCGTTTCTTCTGTCTGCTTTTATTTCTGTTATCTTGTTACGAAGAAACACTTCTATGTTCTGAAGTGTGCGTGAGTGTGTGCGTGCCTGACCTACAACAGGAAGTGCCCTTGCATCATGTCAACATCTCGGGGGATGTTGCGGAAATAGATCAATCAGATCTTTAGATAGCTATTTAACTGGCTTATACCATTATTAATGTAAGAGTAACCTTTGGGGTGTCAAAACCTCTATATCTCACCCTAGCCCTCTCATTGGAGATACAGTACACCAACCCTATGCTGGTATGGGGGCTAATGCAAATTGAATGCCAAATTAATACCGTTGCATGGGATGAGAGCAAACGAACGGGGCTATAGCTTCGAGCACGACCCGAGTCTTTCTACAGAAGCCACCTCTCATTGGCTGGCCGATCGGTATCAGGCCAATGCGGCCAAACTGGATGTGTCATAGTTAGTGTCGTCGTAGTAGTCGCTGCTAGACTTCCACTCTTGTCAGCAAGTTATCTCTGTGTGAAGGAAGCATGCTACGCAACTTCACTTGACTCCTACTTTGGGCTATTTGTATGATTATACTATATGAAGCAGCCTTGTAGCGTGGCATAGAATGGATACCCCATAGGAGAGGATTTCCCCGGGAGTATTCTGCGTTCGGCGTCCTAGTCCGGGCCGCCTTCATGGACGACCCGCCACGCTTCCTCTGTCCTGTGAGTGTGTGCGTGTGTGTGCGCGTGTGCGTGTGCGTGTGCGTGTGCGTGTGTGTGTGGACTGTAAAAAGGTACCTCCGGTCACGGTAACGGTAGTGTGGCCAAACCAGAGGAACCTGCTTGCTTAGCGTTGTCGGACGGTGGGGAAGTTTACAGACTGCTCTGCTCTGCCATCCGTGACCCACCACACTAGGCTTGTCATGCATGATGCGGCTGGTCTGACTTTATGTAAACGTTAGTCAGGGGGAGGCTAGACTATAGACGTTTTGGGGAAAAAAACTGCTGTGTAAAGTCGTCACCACCACCACCACCGCTCGAGTAATGGACAATCTGTCCGAAATGATGAATACATGTTTTAAAAAAATTAAACCGCTCTATTCCGTACAGAGGCCTGCATGATGTGATCACTGCATGTAGGGGATACAAGTGTGTGCGTGTGTGTGTGTGTGGAATAAATGTGAGCCTTATTGTCTTATTGCCTGTATTTCTGCTGTGACAGAGCCATCACTTGATGGTAACGTTTGACTGACTGCAGTTGAGTGATGACTTCTAACCGACCCGAACCAGTAAACATTTGTTTTAGTCTTTTTTTTACACTGCTCAAATAGCGTGTGTGTGTGTGTGTGTGTGTGTGTGTGTGTGTGTGTGTGTGTGTGTGTGTGTGTGTGTGTGTGTGTGTGTGTGTGTGTGTGTGTGTGTGTGTGTGTGTGTGTGTGTGTGTGTGTGTGTGTGTGTGTGTGTGTGTCATGGAAGAAGTACTCAGATCTTTTACTTAAGTAAAAGTAGTAGGCTGATACAACACTGTGGAACTATTGTAAGCAAAAGGAAGTATTAGCATCAAAATATACTTAAAGTACCAAGAGTAAAATGATTGTATTATGGTTATTGATGCATCCATGTGTTCAGCGCTTTAATGTTGCAGCTGGCAAATGTGAACCTAATTTGAATTTATTTCTTACTGTTTACTTCCTGCTTGCAATGTGCAACGGCCTCTGTTGATGGTGACATCCTTGCATTACAATGGTTCCGTTCCAACCTGGTGGAAGCGGAGGTTCGTTTCGGTGTTTGTTTACTTTTGGTTGTCTTCCTGTAGTTATTATTTTGAATAACAGCTGGTTTCTCCTCTCGAGTCTCCTCTGAACCAGCTGCAGTGTGTGTGTGTGTGTGTGTGTGTGTGTGTGTGTGTGTGTGTGCGTGCACACGAATCCTCCAGTGAGTGTTGTCACGCACGCACGCACACACGCACGCACGCCACGCACACGCACACGCACACACACACATATAAGGGCCAGCTGAACTTTGGAGCCCAGTGCAAGGATCCATCCTTGGTTCTGCTAGATTGACCTTTAAGAAATTATCATCCACCACCCGTAGTGGTGCTTATTTAGAAACGCTGCCAGTGACTGATCACGCAGTTACCCTTGTCTAGCACTAGGGGTCACTCTTGCACTATATATTGTACGCAGTCTCTCCAAAGAGGGCCTTATCTCCGTGTGCTTGTGGGATTTGGGACAACAATAATGCAAGAGATATTCCTTTTGTTTAATGATATAACACAATCTTTTGTTAATGGACCACCGTCACGCACACGCACACGCACACACACACACACACACACACACACACACACACACACACACAGAGAGAGAGAGCGCCACCACTCATAGTCGTCCCGTTCACGAAGGCAAAGAGAAGAAGAAGAAAAGAAAAGCCATCGCACTCCCACGTCTGTCAGAAGTCTCGTTCCCGCCAAAGCACGCCCCCCCCCCCCCAGATACCTGGGGGGGACAGCTGTGATTAACCCCTTGATTAGTGTCTGATGAGAACACATCGGCTTATTAGGCTCTCCATAAATATTCATCAGCTCGTTACGTGTGTGTGTGTGTGTGTGTGTGTGTGTGTGTGTGTGTGTGTGTGTGTGTGTGTGTGTGTGTGTGTGTGTGTGTGTGTGTGTGTGTGTGTGTGTGTGTGTGTGTGTGTGTGTGTGTGTGTGTGTGTGTGTGATCAGCCCAATGAATGATTTCCACAGTGGAAATAATTGGCGCTCATTTCTGTCTGTACTTTTAACACGTTCCCCTCCTCATCCTCGCTGCCTTTTGTTTCCCCCTGGGCGGCCGTAGTTGTCGTCATCGTGTCTTGGTCCGTCTCTGGTCCTCCTGTGTATTGCACGGCGGTGGCATTCAATTAGCTTTCGAGATGCGCTCAGTCGATGCACGCGCGTTATGACGACCCGCAAATAGATTTCACATTTTTAATTCTTTTTTATTTAATTTGTATTTTTTTTCCCTGTGTGTTGCTTCTTTTATGCCACATGATGAGACATGTGACGTGTGTTTCCAGGGTGGGTGGACACGGTGGAGTGCTGCTGCTGCTGATGGTGATTAGTTGTGTTTTCTTGATCCTTCAAAGTGAATCGGGATCAAAGTTACTGCAGCGACATCGCAGTGTTGTGCTGGTGTGTGTGCATACTGCACAGGCGTTCCCCGATGTGGTGTGTTGTCACTGATACCAGGGAGGAAGGAAGAGAGAGGAAGGAAGGAAGAGAGAGGAAGGAAGGAAGAGAGAGGAAGGAAGGGAGGGAGGGAGAGTGTGGGGGAGGGAGGGAAGGAGGGAGGGAGGAAGAGAGAGGGAGGGAGGGAGGGAGAGTGTGAGGGAGGGAGGGAGGGAGAGAGTGAGAGTGTGGGAGGGAGGGAGGAAGAGAGAGAGAGGAGGGAGGGAGGGAAGAGGGAGAGAGTGTGAGGGAGGAGGGAGGGAGGAGGGAAGAGAGAGTGTGAGGGAGGGAGAGAGTGTGAGGGAGGGAAGGAGGGAGAGTGTGGGGAAGGGAGGGAGGGAGGGAGAGTGTGAGGAAGGGAGAGGGGGAGCGAAGGAGAGGGAGAGGGGCAAAGGAATGATGGAGGGAGGGAAAGAGGGAGGGAGAGTGAGGGAGGGAGGGAGTGAGAAAGAGAGAGGACAAGAGATTTCCCTCTCCTGTGTTCTCGCTCACTCTTTGCAGTGGTGAGTCATTGCTTCGTCGTGTCTCTTGCTCTCTCTCACGATTCCACTCCTACGCACACGCTGCTGGAGACCCCCGTCAACCTCCCCCCTTCCTTGCACCCACACTTCCTCCACCCACACACACCCACTAGCCCACTAGCCCACTCGCTGCCCACATGTACACATGCACGCACACAAAGAAAAGAAAGCTATTTGCGTCCCCTCATTTGCGCTTTAATTTCAATTAGTGTTACAAATTAGTGTTAGTGGTTCATAATAAATCATGGTGAGATCAAATGATGTGAAGTGATTTAATAAGGGCGAGGCAGGGGGAGGGTTTAAGAGCAGGGGTGTGTCCTTGTTGCTCAGGAAACTAATTTAACAATGATGTAACTAAACAACTTGTTTTGTGAATAAAAAAGGTTCAATATAATAAACACACTACTAGCGTATTTGTGGGCAGTCAGCTGTGTAACTGGCTGTCGAGATTGACCAATATTTGCCATCCAATTGAAGGAACGTAAATGAAGTTCATTATCTTGAGTCGATCCGTGCTGAGCTACCCGTGAAATAAACATCTATTTTGTCCGAATGATTTCCAGTGAGGTCGACCTCAGTGTTAGAATAACTTCAACTTCCACTCGACTGCGCAGCAGAATAAACCACTTGTTTGCTGCATTAGGTAAAACGGGCATGATGTGTTTTCACGTCCAAATGGGAAACCAAGTACCAGTGGGTTGATGTTGATGTTGTCGGTGTTTAGTCGGCGGCGGCGTCGTTGGTTTGCACGTTCTTGCACTCGGTCAGCACTTTAACGTGATGGGAGACCTTGTTGTGTATCGAGTGCCGAGTCAGTGGTGTTTTGTTGACATATCTACTGCTTCGATATGCACCCGAGGTGTGTGGGAAGTGTGAGGGTGGTGGTGATGGTGGGTTTTTCAAAACTCTTGATCTTGTAGATCTTTGTGGCACCAGGCTCTCCTGGGGAGGAGAGCCTGGTGCGACACCCCCATGGCGAATATTATGTATAATTTGCTGCTAGATCCCTTGGTAAACGGTTTTAGGTTTTTACTTTTCATTCCTTTGTTTCCTCCCATTTTGTCACCCCCATCTCTCTCTCTCTCTCTCTCTCTCTCTCTCTCTCTCTCTCTCTCTCTCGCTCTCGCTCTCTCTCTGTGTGTGTGTTCTCTCCCTCGAATTCTGTTATTTTTCTGTTATTTTCCTCTCTCCTGCTTCTCTGCTTGTGCTCCGTCTGTTTCAGCGCTGCGGCACCCTTAGCCTCACACAAAACATATGTTCTTCCTTTTTCAACTTTTTGGGTGTGCCGGTGGCTCCGCCCCCACGCATGACACCCCAGTGGCTCAGTTGGGTCTCTGCCGATAGATGTTGCCACCAGGGCATCGGGAGTGTTTGCAATGCAGCCGGAAGCAGGTGGTAGGCGTGTGTGTGCGGGTGTGTGTGGGGGGAGGGTGGTGGGGTGCGTTCAGTACCCTACCGATCATGCATCACAAGTCTCAATGTGTGAATAAAGTGGGGTGCAGTCGAGGAGATTCAAGGCCGTTTGTCATGTCTGCTCCTTTTTAGGGTGTTTTGGGGTTTGCTCGCTAACTCCACACCAACGTGTCCATGTTCCTCTCCTCTCCTCCACCCTCTCCTCTCCTCCACCCTCTCCTCTCCTCTTCTCCTTCAGGAGGAGCTGCGGGAGCTACGGGAGCAGCCCATCGACCCCCAGGCGGAGCAGGAGATGATCGAGAGCATCGAGGAGGTCTACTACTCCTGTGACTCCTTCGACATGGTGGAGCACGAGCTGGAGGTCAGCAGAGAGCGCGTCCTCGAACCCCCAGTTACACGTCACTCAAAATAATAACTGTTTAAAACAAAAAAAAAGTCACCCAAACTTTTTCTCTCTCTCCCCGCGGAACAGATTCATTTGGAGGAAGGGAGGGTGGTGGTGGTGGTGGTGGGGGTGGGTGCTTCTGTGGGGAAAAAAACCCCTGACAATTAAGCTCAAACAAACGTGACGGTTGCAGTGTTAAACTAAACTCCTTGTACCGCAGAACCGACTCTACTCACTACTTGCCTGCCGGGGGGCGATACCAAAAATTGAGTCGAATTGATCAGAGCTGAGCCGGTACCATGACTGTGGTGTACTTTTGTCCAAGAGGCAGGGGGTGGGGGGGCGAGGGGATCGAACAAAACAAACAGAGGCCTTCCAGAAAATCTCTCTCTCTCTCTCTCTCTCTCTCTCTCTCTCTCTCTCTCTCTCTCTCTCTCTCTCTCTCTCTCTCTCTCTCTCTCTCTCTCTCTCTCTTCTCTCTCTCTCTCTGGGTAACATAACTTTCAACCCCTTGGCCCTACCTGGCGGCGCGCGGGGGGGGGGGGGGGGGGGATCAGATCCTCCTCTCACCTGAGCGAGTGGCCCGCCTCTCTCATGACACGCTCTGACGCCGTGGATCGCGCATCGAACGTTACTCTGCGGTGCGTATAGCGGCAACCAACCTCCGCCCTGATGGATGGCGAATGGCGGGCGCGCCGACGACGAAGAGAGAGAGAGAGAGAGACGGGTGTGAAAATTCATTAGATTCACGGCGGTATCAGCGTGCAATCTGAAATGAGTCTCTCAGTCAAGAGGAAAGTAATTACCCATCATTCTGTAGCCCTGAGGTTGGTAATATGCTTCAACCTCCCCCCCCCCCTCTCCCCACCCCCTCCCCCCTCCGACCGTTGAGGGGGGCGGGGTTTGTTTACTTTCCGCTTGATAAAATCCTCCTCCTTCTTTTCTTTTTTTCCTATTTCAATTTGAAAGTGCGTTTTACATACTTAAAGAAAAGACTTCTCCACCGACTTTACAATTCTCAAATGGCTATCGTGATATCCGTCGCACAAAATCCTTCTTCTTGTACTTATTATTATTATTATTATTATTATTATTATTTCCGCATCATCTCAAACGGACAACCTTCACTGGTTCTATGTGGCCGCGTCAGTCACTGCTCCGATATGCCATATTTTGTCCGTGCCACTGCATAATTGAACTCCACGGAGGCGGTAACTTTCCTGGAAGTTTGTTCAGTGCGCAGGAGTCGAGTTAGTCGGGGTCTCGGACGTGGTGCCGGGGGTTTGCGTGCGTCGGAGGAAGGATTTCCTGTTTCTGCGAGCAATGCGGCACCACCACCGTGATGATGTGTTGTGTGTGTGTTGACATATTCTATGTTAATATGCATGTTGTGTGTGTCTCTGTGTCTTCAGAAGCTGCCGACGGAGCTGAACCTGCAGGAGTTGGAGGACCACAGAGATACGCTGAAGAGGCAGCAGGCCGCCGTAAGTGACCCCGCTCATGTTTCACCGTTTTTCCTCTCTCTCCCTCTCATTTTGGAACATCGTAAATGTCTTCTTACGAACTTCGTAAGAACAAACTTAAGAAATCTGTCCGCCGGATTCATGAACGCGGGGAAATGTGTTCTTAAACCGCCAAAGTGTTCTCAGCTGCGCTCCCCCGATGAGGAATGCCACTCATTCTTAAATGGAACGCACGTTCTCTTTGTATCTTCGTAAACCTGAATTTGCATACGGACACGCCCCGTCAGCTCCTTATAAGGGGAACCACAGGACCGTGTGCACACAGAATCATGGTCGCGGTACTGGTGCTCCCTCCTCAGCGCACGATCAGCGAGAGCTTCCAGCAGCAGTAGATGAGCCATATTGTGTGTGTGTAGGCCTAGGGTGCAGACTTGGCCCTTTAAATAGCTGGATTGATCACTGATTATTGGATGGCATGGTTCAATTTACATAATTGATTCAAGTCCACGTGCAAGTTCAAGGTTTTATTTGTCACATGCAACATCATACCAGTAAGATGAGCAGTGGAATGTTTCTCCACTGGCTCTTACAATGTACACACTAAGCAAGGTCAAGAAAATAGAACCAACAATGAAAAATAACAATAGAGAACAAGATGGCTGAGAACAGATTCAATTGTACAGTTGAGTTAAATACATGAGTAGGCTACTTGTGGATCTTGATGGGCCCTATCATGGGCGTAGAATTTAGTGGGGGGGCCGATATCCCCCGCCCCCCCCCCCCCCCCCCCCCCCCATCAGAACCGCGAAGTAACGGAACCCCCCCCCCCCCAGAGACGCTGACACATGCGCCTCACGGGGCGTAATCTGTGATGTCCACCAATGTCCAAAAAACAAACAATTTGTCCTTGGGCCCTGTGTACATTATGTATATTATGTACATTATGTATATTATGTATATTATGTATAGTATGTAGGCCTATATGATATATTTTAGTTATGGATATTCACATGTTCATTCACAGAATGTAGATGTGTCAATTCTATTCCCCTATGTCTATATCCACGCGATTGAGTTTAGTGCTTATTTATTTATTCACTGCCATTTGCAGTGTTCGTGTCGTGCTTTTATTTATTTTAGGACATCACGATGCCTCGTAGAATCATGACTATGCATGTGAAACGTAATTGTTAATGATACAAATATTGTCGTATTTATTATTATTATAATTATTTACATCCGAGGATGTCTGTAGAATTGATGTGAACGCAATCACCAATGATTTCTCACAAATTCAGCCCTTAAGAACATGGGCGCACTCCAAATAGGTCGCTACGACTGCTTTTCCGCGTTCTTAAATCCTGTTCTTAGCTAAGAACCAATCCCAGATGAGAAACCAGTCAGGAATGCCACAATTGTCCCGAGAACCTCGTAAGTGGAGTTAAGAAGACATTTCTTCTTAACTTTTTCTTAACTGCGTTCCAGAATGAGGTCCATTGATTCCAAAAGTGCTGTATTTCCATTGTTTAAAATCTTGAGAATCTGGGATCATTTGTTACACATATTGCCATTGCGATATGATTCACTATTGCATCACAATTTTAATATTCACAGTAAAACTTCAGTGACATTAGTTGAAGATGTTTTTTAAGGCCAGGGTATCTCTGCAGCACGACAGTACGTCATTTATCACAGTGTTAGAAATGTACGTTGACACTCTTTACCCTTGTTAAAAAATTGCAGTGATCGCAATAGCAACTCCTGCGATTTGGATATTGCTCTTGGCCATATTGATGTCGATTTGTTCATATTTTGATTAATGGTTCAGCCTTAGAGCGCATCCCATGGGGCTTGATAGGGGTTAAGTAAGTAGGGAGTCTTGCTTGGCAGGTCCCCACGTACCGTACTGTGCTGCCTTGTGGGAAGGCACCAATGAAAAGGATGTCACTTTGGGGATCCACCCCCCCACTGCCCTATCCACTGTTGCCTGGCTCCAGGGGACAAGAGGCTCCATAATGGACGTCATGCTGTGGGGTTGCCCACCACCACCTCGGGGGGCTGGCAGCCTGGCGACCCGAGGCTATTAATACACAATGGATCTCCCATCACTCTCCTTTCACATCCCTCCTCCTCCTCCTCCTCATCTACCAACCCTTCCATATGTTTTCCTATCCTTTTCTCAAGCCCAGGAAATCATCTCTCCCTCTCTCCCTCTCCCTCTCCCTCTCTTCCTCTGTCTCCCCCTCTCTTTCCCTCTCTCCTTCTCCCCCCCCCCCCCCCCCCCCTCACTCTAGCTGGGAGAGGTGATGGTGGTGGCGGTGGCAGACCGGTGAGCGGTTGCACCCTCCGAGCAACAGGTTTTCTAAAAACCTAAGGAAACATCTTCCATTTTCCATTTTCATTTCCATCACATTTGTTGTTGTTCTCTATTAATTTCAATGGGTCCATTATTGTTCATCCTGAAGGTATAGTAGAATGACTGCTAGACAGACACCCCCCCCCAGCTCATGTCTGACAGAATGGCAAACTGGCATGTATTGGAAGACACAAACATCTCAAAATGCTCAATGTGACGTGGACTGGAGTGAATGGACTAGAATGGAAAAGTGCAAATTGTCAAAGCCAAACTGTGGTGATTCATTGATTCAGTATTCAATACATCTTCAAGTGTGTGTGTGTGTACAGACACACAGACTCAGACACACACACACACACACACAGACCTCCATGATAATCAGGTTTATCACCATGGAGCCACCAGCAAAAGGCTATTTCTCCCGGGCACATTATAATATGGAGGCAAGCCAACAATTTGTGGCTGGCTGTGTGAGCGGCCAAGTGAGCGAGGTTCCTGTGCGGTGGGACGTGATGTATGTGTGTGTGTAAGGCGGTGTGTGTGTGAGGCAGTGTGTGTGTGCGGGGCCGCGTGTTTGAGGCTTTGTGCATATGCTGATATCTCTGTCTGCCACACAACGCCGGGGGCGTGGCCACTGCGGTGCTAGCCAGCCTAATTGGCTCCTGTTGAATAGTCACCCGGCTAATTGGCTCATTTTGTTGCATGTCTACGTGGACAGGAACTCTGCCTGTCTGTCTGTCTTTCTTTTGTGTGTGTGTGTGTCTTGAGTGATGTGTGTGTCGTCAATTGCTTTTATAGTTCTTGTGTTTGGGAATGATTCTTATTTTTGTATCATATTGTGTTTTTGCTTTCTTTTCTTTCATCATTTAATTTGTTATTTTCCCCATCGGTATCTTTCTCAGGCACCTTTATTAGCATCAGAAATGTATTCATTTGTTTATTTCTTTTACATGCAAATATAATCAGCGGTGCTTCTGCTGTGGTGCTCTCTGTGCCGGCAGGCCTGACGTTCCATATTCATTCATATTACAGAATCTTTCTTCAGCTTTTCTTCGATACTTCGGTCATCACGATTTCTAACTCCTCATTGAGTTGTTCTTAGCTACGGGTGCATTCGTTTTAGCTTGCCGTCAGTCACTCCTCTATGTCGTGGAGTCCAGGGACGGACACTTTAGGCTTTCCCGTTTTCCCAGGGACAATAAGAAGTAAGAATAGCACCTGGCTGGGACACAACGATACTGTGTCTGTCTGGGACCATTCTGGGAAAGTAGAGGAACCCATTGTTACAAATGAAGTTGAATTGTTTGGTAGACTATTCATATTCGAAAAGTATGAGCTGATACTGGCACAAGCTCTACGCCGCGTCACACTAGTGCTGACACACACAGTCAATCATAGAGAGACCCCCATGCGAAGGTGGAAGGCAGACCCCAGTGAGTCAATTACGTCATTAGAATATATTTGTATGCAGTATGTGGAATGAATTGGGGACAATGGTCGTCATGTCGGTCGTCAAGTCAAGACAGTTGCAGGACGCTGATGAAAACAAGGTAACTTTGTGTCCTGACAAGACGGCTGACCCAGTCTTTCTCAGAGCGGCGATCCGACAAAGTGCTGAATTGTGTCGAGAGTCAAGAGCTTGCTGTTGTTGATGTCGATGTTAAGATTGACATTTGTAATCTGCGATGATTGTTGTTGATGCCGTTGCTCAGTTGCTCCACGTTGCCTGCTGCAGCGCTGACCCGACCTCCTGCTGATCCTGCTAGTCGGGCCGGGATGTCTCACTCGCGTCACGCTTCAAGCTTGTTCATTCACAATCTCGTGCACGCTCCTCACTCACGACCTCGCTCACACACACACGCATGCTCGCACGCTCACGTACGCACTCACTGGCCAGTTCACTCCCAAACTAGCTAGCTTGTAAAATGAATAAGAATAACCACTGTGGTACTTTTAGTCTAGTTCCACTCAAGTATTTAACAAACAGAATAATCTCGAAAACACCCCCCCCCCGTTTACCTCCTTACTTAATGTTTTATACACTACCGGTTGCCCCCGCCAACGATTCACCTAATTTATTCATACATTCTTTTGGGCGCCATTTGGATGTGGCCAATGTTTTTATTCATTTCTTAACTATGCACATTTGTAATTTGCCTTCTACTGAAACATCTCCCTCCATTAACGAATGACGTGTTGGTGCTAGTAGCCAAACTGTACAGTGTATTGCCATGACCATTTGCTAAATGCGTTGGTTGTTTGGCTTGCTTGCTCGTTAACAGCTAATATATTGGGGTTAATGGTGTCGTGCGCTTTTGAATGTTAGAAATGGTTAAAGTGTGTGTGGGTGTGTGATGGAAAACATTGATATGAATTCTGTTGCATAGACATTAGAGGTAGACGTTAACTCCGACATGCTCTTCACATCACATGCAGGAGTATATTGTGACGACGCATAACTCCCATACCTGAGATGACTTTGTGTGCCGTTAGGTATACTGTTGTTTGAGACAGTAGTCCCGCCACGGTCCCGACTTGTGCCAACAGGTGGCGCTACGGGTTTGGTTTTTGTTCCAAGTTTTGTCAACCGGCGGCGGTGGGGCAAAGACCCACAGTTTGTCACTCAGCCGACACACCAGGCTGTGATGAATATGAAATCCTCCATTGTTGTTTCATCACATTTGAGATGTGTCAAACACACACACACACACACACACACACACACACACACACACACACACACACACACACACACACACACACACGTACTCAGTTGCTCACACGTGCACACATGCATAAGCGCACACATACACTGAATTACAAGCAGTGTTTTCTGTCAAGCTGCACCATCTGCTCCCAGCTCCCTTTTGTGTTCCCATTGCAAATTCACATCCTCAATGCTTGCGTGTCTCAAGTTCATTTGTGTGTGCGTGTGCGTGTGCGTGTGCGTGTGCGTGCGTTAAAATACACATGGATGTATGGCATAACTCAGAAGTGGCGAGAGAAAGTTGGTGACATTTCTTGCGCAAGGTGATTTGCGCTGTGGCGGCAAAGTAACGACTAACAAGCACTTCCCTGGCTGCGCGAGACCCAGACAGACGCCAAGGTGCTTCATGTCTCACGTATTTGCATTTTAATCTAATTAAAAACAGGATAGACACGCCGGGCTGAACAGAGTTGTGGAACATTTTCACAAAATTTTTAAAACCTGATGCTGTCTCTCCTGTGGCACTTATTTTTTCGTGTATCAAGGAGGTACAAGAGTCAGCAGCACTGAATATAAATATTGTACAACAATGTTCTCGTTTGCATTGGTGCCGTTCTAAGCTCCTGCGATTCGATGGTAGTTTAGAAAAATGAGCTAGTAGTGGGGGGGGGGTTAGCTTGCCTAACATATTCTGGTACCCCACAAATGTAATGCCATTGCATAACATAAAACCCAGCCTACCAAATGCTGTGCTCTCTGTTGTTTATGTGTGTTAATATTCCCCCTCATAATATGATTTAGCTTCACACATTGGCGCTCGTAAGCCCTAGCTGTTGGCTTCTCCGGGAACATTGTGATGTTGATTTCAGTAAATCAGGGGGCTGGAGTCAACAAGGATGCCCAGGCTCATCGCTTGACCTAATTCGTTTCTCACCACCGGCCACCAGGATGGCCTCTTACCTTCAATGGGAGATGCCATGGACTTGATGAAGTATTTCAAAATTATCTGCACACAAATTTTTAAGTTAATTGTGTGCGATCACGATAATATCGATTGAAAAATGAAAACGTGTGTTTATCATCAATCACGTCAGTGGCGATATTCATTTTTTTTTATCGATAATCATGCTAACCCTAGTGAGAAGCTCAACCGTCCAGAAACGGGAAGAAACTACATTTTCATTCATTCATTCATTGACAAAATAAAAACATACAAGGATTCCACAGTGTTGTCACTCAGACTCAAGAGAAACTGCAGCCACACATAAAAAAAATGGCAAAATGCTGAAAAGTCGATGCATGGCGGGGTTCAGCGTAAGGGTCAGTGTTACTGAAAAAGAAAGTGCATCTAATAATTCAAGACTAGAAGGAAAATCAAAAGGGAAGAGACGAGACGTTGAGGGGTCCAGTGTCGCCGACATATCCTGAGTGTTTTTCAGTTCTAAACGCTAGTATAAATGGCGGCCATTTTGATCCCATGTTAGAATCCTTTTAGTTTCCCTCCCGCCGTCGTTTAATTGGCTCTCTTGTTCCCTCCTTCTTCCAGGTGTCCAAAAAGGTGGCCGATCTCATCCTGGAGAAACAACCGGCTTACGTCAAGGTACGTTTATATTTCAATGAAGTTTAAAGTTTTGGCAACTTTTCCTTGCGCATGGTCTGTGACTGTGATGTGGTTCGTGTGCGGACCCCTGGCTCCACTCACGCCCTCGCTTGATGGATCTCTGTGTTTCAGCACAGAGAGAATTAGATGAGGTCAGAGTGCTGTTGCCATGGAAATGGGACATGTGGGCTGTGTGTGTGTGTGTGCATGTACATGTACGCGTACACGAGGGGAACGGCAAAATGATATCGTTGTTGTCGTTAATGACCCTACTCAGGCCAGGGCCACTGAAACCTTTCGGCCAGACTGTGGTCTAGTAGTGTTGCCTCGTCTGGGGTGGAGATAAATGCACGCGCTTGTGTGTGTGTGTGTGTATGTGTGTGTGTACGTGTGCATGCGTGTGTATGCACCATCAGTCTATTTTGTATGCAGCCCTGCCTGTGTCCATTTCCATTTAGTAACTCTCTTAGGACCGTTAGTGGTACAAAAACAATTTCAGGAAGTTATTCAAAACAACAGTTGTGTACTAGATTAATACAAACATGTAGTGGTTATACTTTTTTTTTCTTTTCTTTTCTGTCTTCGTTTAATTCTTTATTTCTCTACTTGCAGTGGCATTAGGGCATTGACATTTGGTTAAATTAATCAGCTATGTTGATTTATGTCTCCTCATATTAATTGTTATGCTAGGAAATAAACCTCGGCGCGCTTTCTGTGCCATGTCCATGTCCAATGTCAATACGCAATAAAAATGCCAACAGGTCTGGCATTTGGTATGAACTTGTAATTAAGAACCCTCACTTTCAGCCAACAATTGTCAGAATTATTCACTATCAACCGTGAGCGGTGGCATTTAAAGTGAATTTATCTTTTTAACTTTCTATCTGTTTTGCGGACGTACTAAAATGGTTGCCAGATTTGTGTTTGTCACCTACAGCAGCATTGAGGTGGGGGGAGAGGGTGAGCGGGGGGTTGGTTGGTTGACCCACGCAGTAATCACCAGAACAATCCACTCATCCAACCAATCACGAGGTGGCAACCCTCGGGATGCCTGTTAATAAACCGGAGTCACCGCAACGAGAGCCTCGCCTTTCCACACACAAGCAACATATCGTCACAGGAGCAGCGCAGAGCTAAGCTAAGCACTGATGTATGACTGCACTCGCCTCGCCGACTCCAGTGCTTATACTTGGGGGGGGGGGTGTGCGTGTGTGTGTGCGTGTGTGTGTGTGTGTGTGTGTGTGTGTATGGAGACGCTGATGTACTGATGCCGTGGGCCAGGGTCTGAACTGTTGAACTGTGCACTGTTTATACTTGAATGTGTCTCGCCTTAGGCTGTACAAGCACCAGCAGATCTCCACGCATCGCTCCAAGGTCAAGCATGAAACTTTGTGACTCCTCCGCTCTCTGCCCGGGAGGCGCCGTACAGTGGGCTGGGCCGCACCACCGTCATGTGCGATCTGTTAGCCCTGTGCAATGTAGCCTATATGATACAGTTCTAAATTCACCCATTCATACACTGACGGCGGTGTCAACCATGCAAGATAACAACCAACACGTCAGGAGCAGTTGGGGTTAGGTGGCGTCTTGCTCAGGGACACCTCGACACTTAGCTAGGCGGAGCCCGGGGATCAAACCAGCAACCTTCCTGTGGCCAGACAACCGCTCTTACCTCCGGTGCGGCCCTATCGTCCAGCGCCGATTTCTAGTACTGTTATCTATTTAGTTTCACTTAGATTCTTTTTGTGTTATGTTTATTTATTGAGACTTTTTCTCATCTTATCCTATCTTAACCAGAAGAGGGTAGGCCTAGTTGTTGTGGGCATGGTGGTGGTGGAGGAAAGTTGCATCGCCGGGTGAGCTGCTGTTGCTGCTCCCGGGCTCACACACTTGAGAAGGCTCGTGTCAAGGCAGGCGTGGGCAAGGTTCTGAAGGTCACGCAGCCGCCGAGATTCCAGAGAATATTATTATTACTTTTCTGTCAGCTTTGCATTTCTATTGATGCTTTTATATCAGATTTATTGAAGATCATACGAGTCTTTTGAGATTTTCTGCCGATAATTACGCAGAATTACGCCAAGAAACGCTCGCAGCAGCGCCTCAGGGTGTGCGTTCCATAAATGTATGAAACTGCTGCTAGGTGACCTCTGTGTAGAGACGAGACGTAGAGTTCAACGGACCAGACCCACACAGGATTAACGTTCAAACCAGCAGGCCAACAACAACCCTGGATGGCTGATAACCAGGCAGCAAGGCATGGGCGGGGGCGATCACCGTTATTACCAGTCATAATGAATGAATCTGCGCTTGGTGATCTTCTCGACACGAGTGGGAAATTAATTAACTCTGACTGCCGGTCTTTTAATTTGAAGTGGCAGGGCTTACCATTTCCACCGCCTTGTCCTTTTAATTGGGACCTTTTTGTCTAACCATGTCTCTCCATGCCCCCCTGCCCCCCCCCCGCCGCATTCTAACCATCCAAAGGAATTGGGTTTTCCTACGTTCGCCCGCCAGCTATGGAGGAGGCTGCTGCTGCTGTAGCTGCTGTAGCTGCTGGTGCTGCTGGTGCTGCTCCTGCTGCTGGTGGTTGGGTGGTGGTGGTGATGCTGGTGGTGATGATGCTGCTGCTGCTCTAGCTTCCAATTAGACACGCCAGCTTCCAGCTCTGCCAGAGTCAAATCCAAGAAATGTACTTTGAAATGAGGTGCCGTATGCAGCCTGGTAATTTTGCGGGGCTGCGAGGTTAGCGAGGTGGCTGGGGGTGGCGGGTGGCTGGGGTAGGGGTAGGGGTAGGGTGCTCGGGGGTAGGGGGTGAGCGGGTAGGGGGTGGCGGGTGGCTGGGGGTAGGGGGTAGTGGGTGGGGAACTGTGTACACTGTTCTCACATGCCCGCCCGCGGTGCCTTCAGTGACGTGGAGCATCGAGCTGGCATGACGACGCTTTGGCAGAAATAACGCGTTGCCCCTTGAAGGCTACGCACGCCGCCTCTGGTCCCGTGCAGTCAGGCCTATAGCTATTTAAAAGCCCTGCTCTACCACATGTCCTAAATAATAATAATCATAATCATAATAATAATCACACTTTTGAGGCGAGCAGCAGGGTTAGAATGTTAGAATGAGGAGGTGCAGCAGGATGGTGCATAGTCGATGTGCTGAAAAGTCACGGGGTTGGGGGGGCCACTGGATCTGAATATATGCATGGGGCAACCCAGCGGAGGGAAGGTGTCCATCTGGCTCAACTGCTCCTGCTCTCTCCTGACCTTCACTTCCTTCCCGTCTCCCCTGCGCTCGTCTCTTTATATGTCAGAAGAAGATCGACTCTATTTATATCCTTATTTTCCCATTTTTGCTCAGTGGTAGGTGCCTGTGTGTGTGTGTGTGTGTGTGTGTGTGTGTGTGTGTGTACAATGGGCACGAGTCTTTTCTCTTTAACGTGTTGTTTTTGAGAGTTATAACTCGGAGCCTTCCACCTTTTCTCTCTGGTTGTTTACCGTTCTCTCCCTCCATTCACCAGAGCTGAACTCTCTGACGGATACCTGCAAGTATTTCACACTTTAAACTTGGCATTGCCGTGTGTGTGTGTACTGTAGTAGATTACTTCTTCACAGGCGTGAGGCTTCACAGCTTATGTGTCACGTATGCGGTGGTGTTCAGGTTTTGGGTTGGGATGCATCGGGGATGCAGTGGTTAGGGTTAGGGGCACGGCCATTTTTGTTTGTCTGTGAGGACAAAAGAAGGCAAACAGCCCACATTTAAAGTCTGGGACCAACATTGTATTGTGTTGTGCCTCAAGCTTTTATTTAGTATTTTCTCTTCTTTGGACCCTGGTTACAACTTTGTATTTAGCTGTCACCCTGACCTTTTGGCAAGGATTAAAAGTTGAGCAGGGTCCACTCCCTCCTGGCCTTGCGGTGTCGGTCCGTTGGGTTTACAGGGGACGTATATATTGACACACACACACCAGGGAGTCTATTGATTGTGGGGTTCTGAGGTCAGCCCCGGGGGGGATGTGTGTGTGTGAGGAGTGGAGCTAGTTAGAGGGAAGTCTGTGCATATGAGTGGAGCTAATTAGGTGTGTTGGTGTGGTGTCTGGTGCTCACTGTTGGGGTGAGGCTTTTGAGGACTCAGCTTGGAGTATCTATCTGTCGTTGTTGATATATGGTCCTCCTGTCACCTCCTCCGATTGACCCTAACCCTAACCCTAAAACAGATAGTGTCATTTGTCCCTAGCCGGTGACAAATGACCAATATCCCATTGAGTATAATAATCATTAAAATAACAATTAAAGAAGAACTGAACTGATTACTTTTGGTAAATGGCAAATATAGAGCTGTGGGAATGTGTAGTGTGTGCGGTTGGTGGCTGGCTGGCCTAATTAGCCACCAACCACACACACCACACATTTCCACAAGGGCTTTTATCCAAAGCGCTTTACATTGCCTCACATTCTCCCATTCCTACGTACATTCATGCACCGACGACGGTGTCAACCACGCAAGGCAACAGCCAGTTGGTCGGGAGCAGTTGGGGTTCAGTGTCTTGCTCAGGGACACTGAGCCCGAAGATCAAACCAGAAACCTTCTGGTTGCCAGACAACCACTTGATCTCCCGAGCTACTGCCGTCCATCATTTTCTGAGTGATGGATGAAGTTTCCCGACGTCCATGACTTCTTCCTACGTCATGCCATGGTTATTATGAAGCCCATCGCCCGGAAGGATGTTTTGGGAACACGGCGATATCCTCAAACTCAATATTAACCATCAATATTTCACACTTACACACACACTTGAAAGAGCATGACAGACACATGCGGGACAGCATGCACCCCCGGAGAAATGTCCCCCGTCGGTTTGAATCAGCTTTTTGGGCCGTTCTTGGAAACGGTAACCCGTGTAATTGGCCACTTAGATCATGGGGCGCGATCCCCTTTCAAAGGGCCTATTGTTGGACTCGTCTCCTATCAATGGCCTCGTTCATGCCCCGTTTTATCAACGGTTGAAGAGCTTTGCCACGGCCCGTATACTAGGGCTCCAGAGTTGTCTTGGCCATGATAGTACAAAGCGGACGGAGGCTTATTTTATTTTAGACGGTGTTGTTCTTTCTCTAGAGACCGCCGTGCGCCGACCTCAGGCAGGACAAAGAAGAACTAAGTGAATATGGAACCTGCTGATTGCAGCTGATGGTACCCTGCACCCTCTCTCGCTCTCGCTCGCCCCTGGGGTCACATGGCTCCGGGCTGGGTCTTTTGCATCGCTTCAACGTTTGCAAATGTTAAAGGGGAACGTTGCTGATTTTTAAACCCGGCTTTGTATCATTTCAATGTGAGCAGTATATGCAGGCGAATGGACAATGTTTACCTTTCCTCCATGTTGCCTGCTGTACCCAGATCTCCCCACTACTACTTGTGTACACGCCATCTTACCCAAACTCCGTCTTTTACGCTGAGCTGCGGCCCCAGAGGCGTGGAGAGCATCGGCAACAACTGCAGGCATTTTTGCCCCACACTATATCCCCAAAGTGGGTACATGGAGATTGAACATCATCAAAATGATCCTCTAAGATGTTATAGCAGAACATTACACGACAACTTACACTAATGCATTGGGAACGATCGTGTTTATCATTTTGAAGTGTCCTCAGCAGGGTGGCGATGTTCAGAGAGCGCTGTTAATGCACTGTGTGTGTGTGTGTGTCTTGATGTGCACAGCTGATCGTGTGTGTGTGTGTGTGTGTGTGCAGTGGTGCCAAGGATGTGTTTGTTCGATCATTCGTTAAATCCCTCTTTCCAGCAGCGGTGGCTCATTAAACTGTTAGCTTATGTAATACTATCTGTATGCCGTTTGGGGGATACTTCTATCCAAAGCGTCTTAAAGTGCATACCGGTACATTATTATCATGTGTGGGCCCCAGTCGGAATCAAACCCCTAACCCTGAGGGTGTTAATTCCAAGCTCTGCCACTTGTGCCAGACAGGACCAATGAACTGGTTCATGTGCAGATCTTTAATCCGCCGTCATCTATTCATTTAGTCGTCGTCATAACATTCACCGGCTGGGCCACTGTTGGTCTGTGGGGTTTGTTGGGACACACACGATTGATTACCTTGGACCAGTCTGGGTCTGGGAGAAGGAGTCCGCAGGTGAAGAGATGACCCCCACAAGACGTCCACTCAGGTACGATAATGACCTTCTGGGAATCGGTGAATCAAGGTCATCCTGGCGGCGCCTTTTCCCTGGCGATTTTGATCTGCGCATGGGAAGGAAACGGCACACTGAGCAAGCAAAGCCTCCTCCTCCTCGCTGTATGGGACCGCATTCGCAATGTCCAGTGCTCGCCCACCTGGAATTACCATTCCTACACCGCAGCGCCACGGTGCCAAGTCCGGCGTGGCGTTGGGCACCGTCGACTTGACTCGCTGCCACATCTCCTCTCCAGAGGGAAGCTATGGATTACATGCCAAAAAACTGTCAACTGCTATGCAAACCGTTTCCAACCTCTTTTTATTTCTCTTCTTCGATTTCTAATACCGTTTTATCATAATAAACGCAGCGATTTGGGTTGTGACACTATCGCCGTGGCGATCTTTCAGTGTGTGGCGTGGAAGATGATCACGTAGCCATCGCTGTGAGAACGAGTAAGGACTGGGTCCTCACTGTGGCGGGGGTGCGGCAGGGTGGTTTAGACTTGTCCTTAACGGGGGTCTCTCTTTTGTTTTTGCAGGAGCTGGAGAGGGTGACTGCGCTTCAAACCAATTTACAGCTCGCAGCTGTGATCTGCACTAATGCAAGGAGGTAATTCGCCTTGTTTTGTTGCACACACTCTCGCGTTGCTGCCGGGGGGAGGCACAACCATTTCCCCACATTTTGTCAGTCCTTTGATAATATCGTGTATGCATGAGAAGAGCGGTGTCGCAGTGGTTTTCTTGGCAATTAGTTTTGTTTGTAGCGGTGTGACGCGCTTTGAAGCGACGCTAACGCCGCCGTCTTTGTTTACCTCTGCGGTGGTTGCCGCGTTCGCAGGCAGCTGAGTGTGTCCAAGGAGGGATTCACCCAGGCCAGCCTGGGCCTGCTGGCCAATCAGAGGCGACGGCAGCTCCTCACCGGGCTGCTCAAGTCGCTCAGGACCATCAAGACTCTGGTGCGTTTTTTAGTTTGTTTGTTTGTTGTTGTTTTTTTGGTGGTAAAATACAGGAATGGTGCTCACAACCCAAGTACATGGTACAAGTTGTCAATATCGCTGCTGAGTGTGACGGGGGGAGTCGAGAGCCTGTCAACACCGTGACACCCAGCGCCACTATCTTGCGGTGAAAGGCGTAAGAAGAAGGAACCCCGTTCAGACCGAGAATAAACACAAAGTGAACTTGAACTTGTTCTCTCTCTCTCTCTCTCTCTCTCTCTCTCTCTCTCTCTCTCTCTCTCTCTCTCTCTCTGTCATCGCAGCAAAGAACAGATGTGAGACTTAGTGAAATGCTTGAGGTATGTGTCACACACACACACACAACACACACACACACAACAAAGGCCAACTATCAAACAGTATAGGGATTTACAAAATAAACAAATAAAAACTCAACACGTTTCTATTTGTAACGGCGGCTTAGTAAGTTGTACTTGCCCACGACGGCCCTTTGTCCGTTTGTCTTGTTTATTTACCCATTATTATTATTAGACATGATTCAGACCTCAGCCATCATTATGTATGTCAACGGATATTAGAAAGACACTCAGCACACGAGACCGTACACTAATTCACAAATGACCACGGTGAGTCATGTCAAATAATAGCCATTACTTATCCTTCTGTGCGTTAACACTTTTATTGGCGTTGTAAACATTGCTCACTAACATGTCAACGTGTGGTGGGTTGGCCTACGGTTGTTGTTGTTGACCTTCTTGCTAACGTTCCCTGCAGGAGGAGGATTACCCCGGCGCCATCCAGCTATGTCTGGAGTGTCAGAAAGCAGCCAGCACCTTCAAACACTACAGCTGCATCAGGTACAGCAGATCAATACGCTTCCCATTCTTAACAGGTCAAAGTTCTCGTGGTACATGTAAAATGTGTGTTGTGTGTCACTGTCCATCCACCCGTCCATTCAATTTCTGCAAAAAAGTTGCATGAATCTCGTACCTTTTTAGCAGAAATAAGGGCGGCGGTAGCTCAGGAGGTAAGAGCGGTTCTCTCGAACCCGGAAGGTTGCTGGTTCGATCCCTGGGCTCCGCCTAGCTTAGTGTCGAGGTGTCCCTGAGCAAGACACCTAACCCTAACTGCTCCTGACGTGTTGGTTGTTACCTTGCATGGTTGAGCCTGCCATCGGTGTATGAATGGGTGAATGTGAGGCAATACTGTAAAGCGCTTGCTGCAATTTCTTAGTTTTTCCATTTTTCATTGCACTCCGAGGACAAAGAGAGAAAGCACAACCCCAAATCTTCTGAGATCTTTTGCGTCACAATCAGTCTGTATTTTCTGTGTAGCTTAAAACCCATTTGTAATCTGTGCATCGATCGACCTTATTGACGAACAGGAAGAGCTTCCTATGGAACACTGTTGGACATGGGTTGTTAGGTTAGGGGTCATTACACCTTATTTCCCCCGTCTCCCTGGAGACTAACCTTCCTCGATCGATTTCTGCAAGGAAAATATTGTAGTTTATCGGTTTTGATCTATTTTATACTGGTATTGACCAGTTTTGGACCGTCTATTGACTGCTCCTCTAAGACTCTCCTGAGATAAGTTTACCTGGCTGGCAGAGTCGTAGTGTTTGGATGTGTGTTGCCGACGTCGGAGAGGTGGTGGATTGTCGTCAACAAGAAGACACACACACGTCATGTGTGTGTGTCTTCTTGTTGCTCCTTGCTGGTCTATCTGCCATCTTTAGATTTTGATCTCAAAGGCACCTATGAAACCTGAGTTTCATAATTGCTAGGTAGCCTGCATAATAGCTGGGATAAGAGCAGAAGTGCCATTCTGAGTGCAGTACCAACATCTAAGAACATACAGTATGCTAAGCAATGCTAAGTACTATTAATAAAGCCAAGACGTACAAACATGCAGTACCCCCGCCCTCAACTCCTCTCCTCTCTTCCTCATCTCATATTCTTAGTCTTGATCTATTCCCCCTCCCCGCAACCCCCCGTGACCTCAGTCCCTTTCAATTTCCACCGGCTGCCTCTGTCCTCAATTTCCGGGTCAACCTCCTGCCTTTTTCATTGGGCGGTCTGAGCGGGTTGCAACCAAGCGCAACCAAAAACACAAAACACATGACTGAATGAAGTTTTGTCCACATCACTGCTGTACTTGTAAGATTCCGAAGCAGGGGGTGGGGCGGGGGGGGGGGTTGCAGCGGACTTTGATTCAAGCGAAGGGCAATCATCGTCATTCGCTTCCTCCCCTTTGATTTCCGGGGTAATTGTGCCCGGAAAACAACATCAGGTCATCAGTGAGCAGTGCTCTTCATCTTTGATGCGTTTCCACCCTTCCATTACACCGTCATGTGTGGACACAGGATGGAACTCGAAGGGACACACGTGTGTGAACATGCCTATTAACTGGGCCTATTACATGTGCCCCACACCACCACCACCACCACCACCAGTCCACCCAGGATGCTTGGTGATACTTTTAACTCTACTTGGGACACCTCACCGTGGACCAGATAGATTATGTTCTCAATGGTGGTTCATATTTTTGTTCGTCGAATAATATGAACACGGTTATCCTTGAAACAGAAATTGTAATATTGTATCACAATATTAGAAAGTACTTTTTTCTCAGAATTGGTTCAACAGAATTATAATTTTTTCTTTCTTTTATATTTTTTCTTTCTGTGTTTTTCTGTACACGACATATGAACAACATTTATTTCTCCAGTGACCACCTCACACCGTCAACGTGTCCCCAACACACCATAGAGAAAAGGTCACGGCAAAGTGATGCGTGTAAATGAGTCGATGTGTCTCTGCTGTATAGTTCAATAGCCCTGCTACAGGGACACGGTATGGTAATGTACTGTATATAGATTTATGTTGTACTATCCAAAGGTTACCTTGAATCTCTGCGTCTGGAGCCTGCGGTTGTGGGTGTCTCGTTTAAGGACGTAATGGGGATTTACTTGCAGGGGTCATGGGGATAATGGTTACTTCTGCCTTTTGTGCAAGTATTACTGAGTTTAGGCAGGAAATGGTTGAATTGGAGATGTCATAACTATATTAGCCAAAGCCGAGACGCGTGTAATCCTATAGCACAGCTGTCGGATAAATTAAATTGTGGATGTAGCGTCCGTGACGGTGGTGAGAAGTAAAACACAGTGTCTACACCGTAATTACTTCCCACACACACACACACACACGCATACTCACACTCGCATACACACACACACGCACACGCGCGCGCACACACGTATATGGACACACAACGGGCCAGACTTGTGAGAGGTAAAGATCTCCTACATTATACAGAGATCAGGAATTCAGTGTTCAGCAAATCTATTGGACACCTTGAATTTTTTCCACTCTCCCCCAGGGATGCTCTTTGGTGGATGACACTGTGGTTTTTTGCCACACACACACACACACACACACACACACACACATGCGCAGTCAATCTGTCGTACAAATGCACACTTGAATACATGTAGTGACTCGTAATGTCACTGATCAAATGGATTTGATTCAAAACTATTGCAAAAAAAACCATCTCACGTGATATTTTAGAGGACCCCTTCCACACTCTTTAACCTCTTCTTCGAACCCGAACTCTATACGACCTGCTGCATCGCCACTTGGCATAGAGGGACAGGGGACTGGGGGTGATGGTGGCTTAGGTGGTGGGTTGTGTGCTACTGTCGTTCTGAACACATTCAGGATGTGGTAGAAGCCAGCACGCCCTGCCCGTCCGTGTGTCTCCGGCTTCGCTAAGTGTTTCTCCATGCATGCCGGTGAGTCAGCCCCCCCCCCCCCACCCCCACGCTTCCCTTGTCAGAGTTCATTCTCATCAGGCTCTCCGCAGGGACAGCTTATGGGGGCAAAGCTTGAAGGCCCCCCCGGCCTTCAAGCAGCAGCAGACGGCATCATCAAGGCGGAGAGCGCCATACGCAATCACTTGCAGTCAGTTCTTCTCCTCCTCCTCTGTGTAATTGCAATAGACTAGAAGAAGTTTTGCAGAGCTTAGCAGCACCACCAACGAAGAAGACACCAAAAGACTTAATGAGTTGATATACCCATCCGAGGCCTGATCCTTTTTCCTTTTTTTTTTGATGCAATGTAATGATCCCTTTATTCAGTCACATAATATACAGGGTTACACACACACACACACACACACACACACACACACACACACACACACACACACACACACACACACACACACACACACACGCACAAACACACCACACTATGTATGTATATAGGACCCCCTTGAAAGTGAGATGCTACATCTCAAGGGGCTATCCTGCCAATAAATTGAAATTCACACACACACACACACACACACACACACACACACACACACACACACACACACACACACACACACACACACACACACACAGTCATTACGGTCCTCTGTGGCCGTGGCTTTGATGTGTCAGACACAGAACACGGTGAGGCAATAGTTATCAAGCCCCCAGCCTCTCTTGCAGGCCTCCTCCCATCTGTGGCCATTATACAGCGAAGACCCTGCCTCACCGCACCTCAGTCTACCCGCTGATGTCCGCTGGTGGCGAGCTAGAAAGTGTTCACACTCTGTTGCTTTGATTTGAAAACGATGACACGGTGAAGCCACAGCAACAGTCCACCGGTGGTACCGCCACCCCCCCCCCCCCCCACCCTCCAGGTGTCCTGGGCTAATTGCAGTGTCTGTATGGCGGTGCGTTCAGCACACTCTGAGGGGGATTCAGGAGGAGGAGTTCAAGAGGAGCGGGGAATTTGGGAGGGATGGTAAAGGGTTGCCGGGTTAATTACCGCGGCTCTCCTCACGCTCACGCTCACACATGCGCACACTCACAAACGTATAGTATCGCAGTGGGGCTATGGAGTGGGTCGTCTGGCAATTGAAGGGCTGCCGGTTTTGACTTGTCCCCCGCGCTCCTGTCCGAGTGTTGATGTCCTCCTGCCCCAACTATCCCTGGGCAAGACATATTCTTAGTCTTGGAAAGTGTAGCATTGATAGCATTCTGTGTACCGCATCTCTCAGATGATTACTTGAGTGTTTTTGGGTGTATGTGTCTGTGTGGTTTTCACAGGGACCCGTTGTTACCCATACCCCGTCATTTTCCCCAGTCCCTGCGGCCAGTGTTTTCCTCTCTTTTCAACGCTAATGGCAGTAAATGACGCTTGTGAGGTTGGTTTCGAGCGACTAAAGTGCACAGTGTGTACACCGGGGGCACACGCACACGTGCTCGCACACACACACACACACACACATGCTGGTGACGGACGGACAAATGACACACCGGCGCCATCCTAGCTAATGCTTTTCCTTAATTCTCAGCCCATTTTGTTTTGGCATCCACACACACGAGTGCGCATTTATCCCTGACTTCAGGATATGTCACGCGGTGCCGTTATGACTCTTGTGTAAAGAAGCACTGCCTATTGCTATTTATTACTTCTACTTCTCAGCGTTCCTCATCTTCCCTCCTCTGTTATTTTTATCTCAAGGGATCATTCAAGACTCAGTTACTGGCGGGGCACAATGTAAGACAGGGGCAGGTGTAGGATGAGCGAGACAGAAAGGTCCATGTCGACCCATGTTCAGGGTGGAGACAGAGAGGTCCATGTAGACCCATGTTCAGGGTGGAGACAGAGAGGTCCATGTAGACCCATGTTCAGGGTGGAGACAGAGAGGTCCATGTAGACCCATGTTCAGGGTGGAGACAGAGGGGTCCATGTAGACCCATGTTCAGGGTGGAGACAGAGACAGAACAGGCAGGAGAGAGAGACTCCCCCCAGTGCAGAGAGGAGACGGGGCGACAGCAGAGGTGGACATGGGCGCAGTTACAGGGGGATGCGGAGGATGATTGTAACATGGCTGTGTGCAGTCCAATAGCCACAGGAAATGGCCCCCCAATTTCCCCCCTCGCTACTCGGTTGTCTTTGGAGTTCAAAAGGTCGTCTTTTGGGTTCGCTTTGGGTTCCCCCGGAAGCGCCGAGGTGCATTCTGAGTACACGCGACAAGACTTTGGTTCGTGCTCTGCGCTACTCTACTCTCCCCCCCGCCACAGTTGGCCCAATACAAAGTCCACCGATTTCACACACTGGCAACACTGCGGTATGTTTTTATTAAGTGGTTCACAAAATGCAAACGGTATTATAACCGGTATTACAAACGGTATTTACCCGTCGGGTGAAGTGGATAGCAGCACGCGATAGCCGGTGGGCGTGTGGGTGGATGTGTGTCCCATCCAGCTGCCGTGTTCTGGTATCGCATTGAGGACTCAAATTTGAAATACATCCACTTTTCTCTCCTCCCCTCCACAGTGAATTGAACTCCAAACTACAAGACACACTCGAACAAATAGAGGTAAGTGATTTTCCCTTCCTTTCTTTTGTTAAAAATTATGATGAATTAAATTATGTTTCTTTCAACCTCTTTACAGTTTCGTCAGCCCTCTGCGTTTGCTCATTTAGTTTGTTCATCTTGTAATACCTCCAGCCCAAGAGAAACACAATTGCGATCATCTTGACATTTTGGCAGGCTGGCTTTTTCGTTTTCAGACGGCGCAAATATTGAGATGTAAAAAAAAACGTGTTCGAGCTAATTTGTTCGAGGCCCCGCACAGATCGGATTCATCTCTTTAGCTCTGTGCTGATAAACGACACGCAAAGCAATTTTCTCTGCATCACCACCGTCGCGCCTGAGCAGGTTAATTACCCAGGGATTTGCCTCAGCACAACGCACACGTGCACGCGCACACACACTTACACTTACACACACACACGCACACACACGCACTTAAAACGCGCACACACCATACACACACACACAAACGTGTTTCTCTGACTTTCTCTGAACGCGTTTGACTCCCAAGTCTCTCGCCGCTGTTTGTCCTCGCGCCGGAGTCCTTGAGCAGGGCACTCAATCTGGTTGTCGTCCGGATGAGCTCATTGTCTGCTGGTGTGGGTCACTTCTGTCACTCGCTCACCCCTCACTCTCTGAAACCACGAGTCTGCCACTGTCATTCGGGTCATTTATCTTTTGATCCGTTATCTTTTTTACAATATGCTGCTTTCCAATTTTGAAACGAGTCTGCACACAGAATTCTTTTTGGCCACGATACATTTGATCAATTTAAAAAAAAAATCTAAAGAGGGATTTGACAAAGTCTCCCTGAAGTCCGGAGCCATATTTCCCCGCTGTTCACAAGTGAAAGCCCTTTCTCAGTTAGTTTTGCAATTTGGTTCAGTTTAGCGACAGAGATGCTGTCACTACATCGATTCTGTCTACATCTGATCTTTTGAAGCCGTGGATGATGTGTACTCCCGCTGTTTCCCTACATCTACAGCGTTGCACTTTTAGAAATTCACACACACACACACACACACACACACACACACACACACACACACACACACACACACACACACACACACACACACACACACACACACACACACGGCGGACCTGGCGGGATCTGGTCTTGGCCCGATGTAGAAACATTACATCTTCCTTTACATCTTAATCCCAAGCCTTAACAATGTTAATCCCCCTCCTTCCTTTCTTCTCCACCCTACTTCCCCATCTCTCCTTCAACCCCCCCTCACCCCCTCACCCCCTCTCCATCCCCTCCACCTCCATCCCCCCCTCCCTCTTCTCTCCCCCCTATCTCCCCGGCTCCAGGAGCAGCTGGACGTGGCGCTGTCCAAGACCTGCAAGCACTTTGACGTGTCGCACTACACCAAGGTGCAGCTGGCCTACACACTCCTGGGCAAGACACAGGTCAGTGCACGCAGACACGCGCACGCGGCACACACACACACACACACACGCACCCACCGATACCTCAGTTGCAGGTTAGAAGTAGTAGCTCTGTGACCCCCCCCCCCCCGCTGCTGCTGGCTAGCGTCTCATAAACCTCTGTGCCAGTGACCCGGTCATGTGGTACGTGTTGTCTGTCAAACGTTGCCGTTGTGCCCCCATGCTTTAAATCCCTGTCGCCCGCAACCGTTTTCTTTAAAGCATCTCACCGGAGCCCCTTCTGCAGCCGCTATAGTTGTGATCCTTCTCTAGTCCCATATGGCATTTTACCACAACGGTTAAAAGGGGAACTTCGCCGCATTTCATTTTAGTCTGTATCATGGTCAGCCTTGGATTGTTTCAATGTGGGTAGTCTATGCAAATGATGCACAATGTTTGCGGTAAGATTTTGCGTCTGCACTGAGCTGCGCCCGACAGACGGCATCATCGTCATCGGCAAAATAACTGCAGGCAGTTTTCACATCGTCTCACTAGAATTAGAGGAATCTCTTGAGTGTGTGTATGCTGGTGTCTGTATCTTGAGCACCCAAGGAAGTGGGGTCAAGTTTTTTGTTGTCGTTGTTGGATGAGCGGTTCTCGAACGCTAGCAAGCAAGCAATCGGCTTTCTCTGAACAGGCACGGAGTGAGTGCACTGCACTGGCTGAGGACCCAAGGAAGAGCGGTAGTGTTGAGTGTGAAGTCGTTTGCGGTGAGCGGTTCTCGAGAAAACTGCAAGCAGCAACACAAGAGGCCGTGCAATCGTGCAATCATTTCAAGGTTTCCCCCTTTAAACTGTTCATTTAGTTTCAGCTTGGATAATTTGGTGGGTGGTGGGTTGGGGGGGGGGGGGGGGGTCTGCCTTGTCATGTTTATTTTTCTGCCTCACCGTTCCCTGGGGGGTCTCTGTGCTTGTGAATCAAGGTGGACAGAACCATAATGCTCTTTCGGCGTTTATGCTACCTCAGCGCTCGCCAGTGATGTCTTGCCATTTGCAAGAGGTTGTGCCGCTCGGCATCATGGGATGTTCAGATGACGCGGACACACTGCCTGAACCAAAATCAGGCATTTTTATTTTGTAATTGAAACATTGTATTAGTTATTAACACGGTATAGGTCATGTTTTAAACAAAAGGCATTGCAAACCAGACTCTTTTTTTTGTGATTTATTTTTTCATTTTTCCCCCTCCTTCCTTTCCTCCCCTGCTTGAACCCGTGTCCCACTGTATTTTTCCGGCAGTATTTTTCCGGCACCCTCCGAGGGCAGCAGCGTTGACGCTAAAGCCTTATGATGTTATGGCTCTGTCTATATGTCATCTGTGAGGCTCCCGCCGCATCGTCCAGCGCGTTCTGAGACTGTAATGCAGATTTACTTCTCTGAGCGGCAGTCTCAATGCCAAGGGCTGCTAGTAAACTGTTACCAGTTGTCAGCAGATCTCTCCTTGTGTTGTTGTTGGTGTTGTTTTCTTATGAGCTCTGCCTCAATCTGCCTGTATATATTGTTCTCCTCCGCTCTGAATGGGGCTGCATTTGCGTCCTTCAACGGCGTTCATCTGAATGTCATGAAAGCGTCATGCATAGTGCTAATGATGAAACGTGTTTTAACACAAACACGCTTCATTCGTCGCATTAAACACATGCATGATTTCTTCTCCCAACGGATGACTGAAAAGGTTCTCAATTAACATTTTGGACAAAAGCATTTTAATGCAGTGGTAGCCAACCTTTTTAAGTCCAAGATCACTTTTTATTCCAAATGTAAGCCGAGATCTCCCACTCCGATACCACTCACTGTCATATTTTTTCAATGCACAAAATCCATATTACGTTTCTCTGCTCAATGCATCAATCAATTTGCATCAATCTTTTCAATGCTCAAGTTACATTTCTCCATCAGCCTGCTGTAAAGATGCGGTGGAACGCATTTGTTCGTTGTGACGCCGGCGGTTGGGCTCGAGGCTATTGTGGCGTTCAGGAACCCGCAGAGAAGAGATCGTAATCGCGGCGCGTTGCCGACTCTTTTCCAAACGCGCCGAGCTAAATGAAACCAAGGTTTCACTTTGCCCATTACTTTTTGTTCAAAATAATGTGAAATGATTAGAGCCTCGAAGGTAAAAGCTCATCCCCACCCACGGCTCAAACAACCCTGGGAATTGTCTTCTTTCTAAATCAATTTTGGTCAATGCAGCGGAAAGGCCAGAAAAATCATTTTTGTACAAAATGTACAAAAAGGGGGAGCGTAGCTCGACACATAATGCAGGTTTAATAACCTGATCCCTCTCAGGGGGCTGTGTAGAGTACTGTAGTTCTAGTCATTACAATTCCAGCCCGAAAGGTTGTGGGTTCAATCCCTGATGATGTCAGCAGGCATCTCAGCCTGCAGGAGGCGTCATTGAGCTACGATGCGTCACCCCCTACCCTCTCTATTCCTGACCTGGATATTCACCTTGAGATAAAGGATACCGATCAATTGCTCAATGATTTTTCACGCGCGATTCACCTGATTTGTGTTCTGCTCCTTCAGGCTCCATCCGATGTATTTCTGGTGACACACTGTTTCTCTGTGTGCGTGTGTGTGTGTCTGTGTGTCTGTATTGTCTCTCCGTCTCTCTGTCTGTCCACGGCAGACGGCCATGGACCAGCTGCACATGCACTTCACGCAGGCCATTCACAACACAGTGTTCCAGGTGGTGCTGGGCTACGTGGAGCTGTGTGCCGGGAACGCAGACACCAAGTTCCAGAAGATGCAGTACAAGGACCTCTGCACGGTACGCGCACGTGCGCACGCACGCACACACACACACACACACACACACACACACACACACACATGTGCGCACGCCAGTATTCCATTAACGTTCCCATCTCATCGGCTGCCAATCGAGAACAACATTATCATCCCGTGACAAGGGCTTCTACATCTCCCACGTAATAAAGAGTGATGAAGGACTTGAGGGGGAGGGGGAGGGGGAGAGCGTGGGGGGTGAGGGGGTGACGTGTAGGTGAAGTAATGAACCTCACCCACACCGCCAGGAGCTAAAATGAATACATTGATGCATGTTTTTTTTTTTTTCCCGCTCGCGCTGTTGAACTGATGCACTCTCGCTCAACCTCGCTCTTTTTCTCTATCTATATTATCTCTCTATCTCTCTCGATCTTTATCTTACTCTCCTGTATGCTCTCTCGCTCTCTTCCCCTGCTGAATACTCCCAAAAGCCATTACCCCAAAATAACTCCTCCACCCTCAAGGCTAGCAGCCCCCTTCTAGATGAATTGTGTTACCGTTACGACGACATTAAGGATAAGATATTGAATCGGTTATATTGCACACTAGACGACAGTGTTTTGAATATGGCCCGCAGCATGTATAATAGCACAAAGGAATGCTAATAGACAACGGCACGCGCGCACACACGCACACACGTACCCACGCACGCGCACACACACCCACACACACACACTCCTAGACTCTGTCTTGTATCCCTGCTGCCATGAAATAGCGTTAGTGCAGCTGTGTGTGTACAACTGTAAACTTGACACAGACGGTTTGGCAGTATTTACTTGCTGTTGATGGATACTCAATCACATTGTATCGGCTCCCTGAACACACACACACGCACACACACGCACACACACATACACGCACACACACACAGACGCACACACACACACGCACACGCACACACACACGCACACGCACGCACACACACATGCACACGCACACATACACAGACGCGCGCACACGCACACACACGCACACGCGCACACACAGACGCACACACGCACACACGCAGACGCACACAGACACACACACACACACACACACACACACACACACACACACACACACACACACACACACACACACACACACACACACACACACACACACACACACACACACTCTCTCACTCACTCACTCCAGTTGGATTGATGGCACGTGTCTACGTTCTTAACAGTGTGAATGTTATGGATTGACAGGACACACACTGACACACACACACACACACACACACACACACACTCTCACACACACATACACACTGTGTTTTATTGCTTCTCTCGCCTAAAATAGGCCCTAGTGTGCATTCCAAATGAAGGCATCATTAAAAGTAGCAGTGCCCCTCTTAGAGGACTCCTGGTATTCTCTAAGTGATAGTGGTGTGTTAGTAAAGGCCACTTCTAGGGTGAGTAAACCACAGGGATGTTCCCCACTGAGATCATTTGGGTTCTATTCAGCTAATGGCCGCACTCGCTCTCTCTCTCTCTCTCTCTCTCTCTCTCTCTCTCTCTCTCTCTCTCTCTCTCTCTCTCTCTCTCTCTCTCCCCCCAAACCCCCTTTTCTTTTTCTCTCCTGGTACACCAGCCGCGAATGCAAATGTGTTCCTGGCTGCTGCTTTAGGAGTTAAAATTTCAAAAGGGTTAGGCGGATAGGTCAGCAAAGAGGGGACTGGGCTTTGAATGCTAACTATGATAATTGGGTTGTGCTGCCTTCCTGTCCTCTCTAAGGTCCTCATATGAAGTTTGTTGACTTCATATGAGGATGTTCAGCCGGAATAGAGACAGTAATTAGCTAATTCCTGGCGGATATATAGGAACAAGATTTTTTTGTGTTCTCATTGGAAATATCCTATGTCATGTAAATACAGACATGAAATATCAATTTGAAGTCTTTGAAGTAACGAAGTACAAATACTTCATTACTGTACTTCAGTAGATTTTTCAGGTATCTGTACTTTACTTGAGTATTTATTTTTTTGACCAAAAAACACTATTATCTGTACATTCTACTCGTTACATTTTCAAAACGGGACTCGTTACTTTAGTTTTATTGCATTTGAGGGGACTTGTCGGGGGTTTTTTACATCATTGCACGTCTTCCCAACATCAAGACCGATCTCAACCTAAATGGATGGACAACAACACATAGAAGAGACGCTTGGTGCGTCCATCCGTGTTAGAGGAGCTCTGATTTCACGCATGTGACGTCAGACGCAACGACACGAAACAGACTTAAAAATAAAATACACGTGAGTAGCGAGAACAAGACGCCGATATTGAGACTCCACGTACTTCTACTTAAGTAGAGGATGTGTATACTTTTGCCACCTCTGAAAATATGCATATTCATTTCCCATGTCATAGTGGATAAATGAAGAGCACAACAGTGACAAAGAGCAATGTAAATGTAATACAGTATCATCACGATTGGTATTATTTGGATATTTAGATTTGGGATCTAAATGTATTTACTGTATATCTGAATTATTGTTGTAAATATTGTTTGAGGAAATGTTTATATTGACTGTAGTTTTATGTATAGGCATTACCCCTTGTAATGGTTTGGCCCAAGACTGATTTCCAACAGAATCATTTGTGTGATTTCTTAAGGCCTATGGAGAGGCCAAGTCACCCATCTACTATGTAGGAGACAGCAAATAGAGCTTGTTTTTTCTATCCACTTTGTTTTGGTTGTTCATGCTGAATACTTTCAGAAAGGCGGTAATAGAAGTAGAAATAAAGTTCCTATTCCCTTTTATTATTATATTTATATTAATATGACGTGAGGTTCTGTTAGCTTTGAACAAAAACACACGAAAAAAGTTACTTTTTACTTTTTACTTTGAGTACATTTCAGAGCCTGTACTTTTTTACTTTTACTTGAGTAAAAAGTTGAATCAGTACTTCTACTTTTATCAAAGTATTTTTTTACACAAGTATCTGTACTTTTATTACTGTACAGAATGTGTGTACTTTTGCCACCTCTGGTCACCAAAGAACTTATTATTGCCTTCCGGTTTGGCGAAACATCTGGAATAAAAACGGGTGAACAGAATTCTTTGACAACCCTACAAAAGCGACCGTCTCTCGCTTTTGTAGGGTTGACGGTCCAACGCTGCCCGCTCAGAACTGCAATCACAGGGTGCCGCTTGATCACATGATTATTATCTGCTTGTTTAACTGGTCGTGTTGCGTCGTGGAGGGTTTGGTGAGCCGGAAAGGGAAAAAAGATGCTTCCCTTCTTCAGATATGAACCAGTGTTTGCGCTCCCATTAGAGTCGGTTCCTCGCGCGACGGTCCGTCTGTTGCGCAACAACCCCATTATTTTTCCGGAGGGCGCCGTTGAGTGCGGCTGTTTATCTCGACGAGCAATTATTTGGTCTCGGTAAACCCTGTGTGTGTGTGTGTGTGTGTGTGTGTGTGTGTGTGTGTGTGTGTGTGTGTGTGTGTGTGTGTGTGTGTGTGTGTGTGTGTGTGTGTGTGTGTGTGTGTGGTGTGTGTGTGTGTGTGTGTGTGTGTGTGTGGTGGTGTGTGTGTGTGTGTGTGTGTGACTGCAAGTACGCTCCTAGTTTTACGTTGTGTGGTTCATATTGTTGGAGTGTTATTGCCCGGTAAGTATTATTATTTTCCCACTGCCTGGTTTGTTATAATGTGAAACTAATCCACCGCCTAAACTCTTTGCCGCTGTCGACGGGATTGACTGCTTGTCCACCCACAGCGTATGGAGCAGTACTTTATATATCTTTCTTTTGTACACGTTTTTTGGTATTTTTCCATCCTTGATTCCCTCGTTTTTTTATTTTGCCCTGCTAAAGCTTTTTAGAATGTTATGCTTCACTGCGTAGCGAAAGTAGAAGCCCATCTAAAGAGTTGTGGCTGAGGAACACGAGATCCTCTTCCTCCTGGTAAACTCCCCCAGAAGCTGTGGGTTTTTGCTTTTTTCTCATAGTTGCCATGTCAAGCGAAGTCCTTGATGAACACATTATGTTGAGGTGTTCTTACACGGAACGCCTTTCCTCCAAACTGTATCGGTCATGCGATCTAAACCCGTATCCACCGTATTTACCCAAGAAGCCCAATCATTCAACCAATTAAACGAGGGAACCATGACATGTTTACATCGCTGTGTAAACGAAACAAGCTAAACTGTCCCAGTTGACATTTTGTTACCATTCCTATGTTAGCAACCACGCCAATAAACAAATGCTGTAAGATTTGACCAGACTATTTTGGACGAGTGGAAGTAGACTTTGAGTTCAGCCAGTATGAGGATTGTGTGTTGGGGTGGGTGGGTGGGTGTGTGGGTGGGTGTGGGAGAGAGGGAGAGAGAGCCTTCTGGAGGGTGGGTGGGTGGGTGTGAGTCTTCCGGAGGGTGGAGGCTACTTGCGAGGGGTTCAGTAGTGCATCGCTCCAGCCTCGGCACTCCTGCATTATTGCTGACTCGTATCACGCAGTGGCCACACCTCAGATCCCCTGCAGTTCCTCCGCCAAAAAAAACAAAGCGATTCAGCTAATTCGGCCCAACCTTTGCCCTGCGCTATATTGGATTTATTTATTTATTTTGCTCTGTGTTGGGGGTGTGTATTCCCGAGTATACTGTGCTTGCCCGACTTGCCTTGCACAAACGTGCACATAGACACGGACCCAAACAAGCTGCATCGCAGTGATCATTCGCCTTTTCTTGAACGCGACCGCGTACGCAAAGTCCAAGGTCGATATCTGTGAAAGGAGGAAGCAAAGCAAGTACGAGGCACATATGCAAGCCAGAAACACCACTGTGATGTTAGTGGAAGCATGTTAATAGTAACATCCTACAGAGGGTGGCATTAGGTAGTGGATTTTGCATCGACTTCTTCGTTCTTTCTGTTTAGTCAAATTCATATAAAGAACAATGGTGGATGGGGCCGATGGACCGGTAGAACCACAACGTTAAACCTACACACTACACCCAAAGTATGAAATTGCACCAAAGAATCTCGATATCGCAATATTTTACAGAATCGCAATACATACAAGACTTTTAATGTTTTTATATTGCTATTTTTCTGACTTTAACTTTGACTTTTAACCGTTTTTACTCTGTTTTTCTGTTTCTAATAATATTTTTTCCAAGTTTTTTGTACAGCGCCTTGTAACTCTGGTTTCGAAAGGCACTCTATAAATAAAATGCACTTACTGACTTACTTACTTACCACACGGTAAAGCTTTATTAATGTAAATAATAGAACTGGTCCCTCCCTGATGCACAAACATATCCCGTCATCCCATACGCACACACTTTCCCCCCCCCCCCATCCGGCCCAGCCACCATATTCTCTCCCCTCCCCTCTCCTCTGTTGCCTGGCAACATGGTATGGATGACTGGCGGGCAGATGCACGAGTCTAAGGCTCTATTAGACGTACTTCATTAGCTCCACTATCTGGCCAGCGGTGCAAGCGACCCTTTGTAATCTGTAATGAAAATCATCTGCCACTATTTAGTGCATCGGGAGTCTCACCTCTTCACTAATTACAGACCAACAACAACAAAAATAATCACAGGTAGATAAAAGGAACGTCTGGACTCATCTGGACTTATCTGCCAATGGTGTGTGTGCCGTTTCATAACAATACTCTTGGAATTATCATATTGATTAAGTGTATGAACAAATAGGGTGGAATATATTATTATAATTGTTGGATCAACATGCACAAAAGTTTGGATGGTAAAAGTTGTTGCTGAAAAAAAAATAGCTTCTACTTTCCTTCAATTTCAATTTTTTTTACACCAGGAAAGTAACCCAGTACTGTGGTAATACAAATTAAAGTTAATAAGGTTGACAGTCTAATAAAAATACTAATTAATGTACTTTTTTTCAAATTAGAATACTGGCAACATTAGCAAGTTATGTTTGGCATTCAATAACGTTTTCAATTAATGTCTGGGCTGTGAATTTATTTCAAGGAGAAGGAGGAGGATGAGATGCAAACAAGTCTTGAAACATTCTACATTGATATCAATGGCACAAAATCATGACAGAAATTATGCCAGATATGTCATATTTAATGATCTCTCGTCGGCTGATGGCTTGCGGTCATTAATCCACGACCAAGGACGTGCTCTGTTGAAGAAACCACCCGTCTGACGTTGTGAACCCCACATGGGTGAACTGTCAAGGTCGGCCCGTGGGCCTATTAAACAAGTACACTGCAATGCATACATTGTGCTGTTCTGCAATCCTGGGGCTGTTAGCTTTTTCTACGTTGCTAAGCGTTTCTTTGTCCTATGTAACACAAACCAGGCATGCGGTGGAGGCATGCATTGTCTATTGTGGAGACTTAAAAAAACAACAACAAGACAGCAGGGGGTGTGTGTTCCATTGTCGGTCAAGGCCATGATGAACATTCATATGTATCATGCTGGGAAGCTGTCAACTCGCAGGGTTATATCTTTTCAGGCGATTTCTCTTATTCCCATGTGGTTTTGCTCAGACTGTGCAGGTGTGGGTACTTGGACTTTGGTTGAAGTCTTTCACTGAATTCTTTCAGTGTGAGCTCTGAATATTTGGGAAAACTCTACCGAATCCTTAATTCAATACACATGGTCCTTTATAAGTTTCCCTATACTCACCATCTGACCTGTTTTATTGTTCATTTGTTTTCAAGTTTCTACCCAAAAATGGGATGTTCTTCCAATGTCGTAAAACAGCAGAACTGAATTAAACGTATATATTAAATATGAAGTATTGTTGAAATCTAGAGCCAGTACTTTAAGCAATTGAATACTTTCAATAATTTACCATACTAATAACTTATATTATAACTAATACCTTTCTGTCGTCCACCATTATTTTTTAACTACAAACACTTTGAAATTAAATTCAGTTTAAGTCATAAAAATTGCTGCAATGATTTTCATTGGGTCTTTTTTTCTTTACTCCTGTCGGCAGCATATCACTCCGGACAGCTACATACCCTGCCTGACAGACCTGTGCAAAGCATTGTGGGAGGTGATGCTGAGCTACCACTGCACCATACAGTGGCACGACGAGCACGACCACAAGGAGGCCCCACCCCCACAAGTCCTGCCCACGCAAGGTAGGCCTAACTAACTCCTAGCCAATCACCAACCAATACAAGTCAACAAAGTTTCAGATTACGTAATGGTCGTGGTGTGGTCGTTTGTGCAAAATGACACATTTCTGGATACGATCAACCAAGTACAGTGAGTATGAGATTATACATATAATCCCTTATATGTTTGTAGTTATGAACTGAAGCCGTGCTTTTGCCATATCATCGATTTGGAGTTGAGTTGAGATTTGTTATGTTTTCAATGACTCAAACAAGGTGTTGGTATACAGATGAGATGAGATGTAGAATTAGGGTGAACGTCAAACAAATGGAAACCACTGGAACGTAGACACTTCTAAACATACGGTAGATGTTGGTCAACTCATTCTTAACTGTACTGTACTCAAGGACATTCGATGGGTACACATGGTCCGAAACCCTGGGGCCTCACTGAGTTGAGGAGGGGATTTTATGAGAATGCTTTTCAAATTGTCTTTCCGATAATGATTCCAGACCACTCGATAGATTCATGACTTGTCAGGGAAAGATGAAACAAATCTGGCCGCTACATCTCTATTGACGCCCCTCACCGACGGCTGGGATTTATTCCACTTTGATCACATATCACAAGTCAATATCAACACCAAATGCAATTTGCCAATGCAAAACGACGCATTATGGCACAGCATTTTTGAAAAAACGACTAGCCTTTCCAACTGGAAAGTGTGTGGCGTGCCGTCCGTGAAATGTGATTTGCAGTTATTGGTTACCCGAGGAAAAGTGTGCCGTTGGCCCTTGGCGAACGGTGGCTACTGCTCCTTTACATTGACACATCGTGACTTTGCTTGTCATCCATGCAATTATGAATCCCGTAAGCTTTGACAAACAGTAATATATGTAAAACTCCCAAAGTAATTACCATACAATTATCTGGGCTAATTTCTCCTGTAATTCCATTAGTGTGAGTCCTACACCATACCCACGACCTTTTGGTTGACCATGTGTGACGATAAATGTTATCTGAAGGCAAATATGACCTAATAATGTGTATTCAAAAGGTAAACAACGCACGGCTGGGAGCCATGAATCATGCATGGCGTGCCGGTTGAGAGGTTAAGTTGAGCTTGTTCCCTGTTGCCTCCGCACGGCCGGAACACATCATGGACAGTAGTTAAGTTACAATTGTGTTGTTGTGTTTTTCTGTATCGTTTTAAATATCACAAACAGAAATGTGTAATCCTTTTGAAAATATCATACGAACACAACAACAAAACTAAACATAGAAGCTGTTCAGTGATAACTGAATGAAGGGACTGAATTTTAAGGCTTCTGTTGTTTGTTTTTTACATTGCAGTTGAAACGTTCTTGTCAAATGTCTGATGTCTGCCTACACTGACATATTTGCTGTGTATGCTTGCTTCTGTACGATATGTCAAATAGTGTTACCGATGTTCCAATTTAAGGAGACTTGGCGGCAGCGTGGAGGCTTTCAGGGGTTGTGAACGCCCCCAGAAATCTCTGTCAAAGTCCTCGCAATCCCTAATCCATGAGGCATCCTGCAGGGCCCTCGTGTCGTGTCCTGGTGATCTGATTGGCTGTCACCTACCGTCCTTCACCTGAAGGTGACACTCGGGGCACTGATTTACGTGTGCCGCTGCTTAGTTTGCCAAACACGATTGCGGGGACGCTGACCTTGTCTGACCCGTCTCACACTGGCACCCATCCACCCGCTTCAAGATCAGGCCCCGGAAACCCCCCCCCCACACACACACACACACACACACACACACACACACACACACACACACACACACACACACACACACACACACACACACACACACAAACACTGGTGTTCTACCTGCCGACCACTTTAAACAAGGCAGTGTACGGTAACAGTAATTAATGCCACCACCACCGGCAGTCAAACATGAGGCCGACACGCGTGTGTGAGTGTGTGTGTGTGTGTGTGTGTGTGTGTGTGTGTGTGTGTGTGTGTGTGTGTGTGTGTGTGTGTGTGTGTGTGTGTGTGTGTGTGTGTGTGTGTGTGTGTGTGAGAAGGTGCACTCAAGCATATGAAAATCCATGGCTGCCGCTCTATCCCTTTGACAAAGGACTCCGCTGTGGCGGGTAAAACTGTGGCGGCTTGGGAGGTATTGACATGCACTGAGATGATCCCCCGCAAGCCCCTCTCCTGCTACGAAACAGAACTATCAATGAAGTCAGAGTGCATGGGGTGGGGGCCGGGGGGGGGGGGGGGGGCTGAGGTGATTGGCTTTCACAGCGCGTCTGAGCTGTGTTTCAAAAATGTACTGTGGCAAGTAAAAAAGTGGAGCCAAGCAGCGGTGAAATAAGCCCCGAGGTTTACTTTTGAAGGCGTCCTGGCATACTTGTTAGGTGACAACACTGCAGGATATTCTTTGACACGGGCCACAGCGCGCATTAATAGCACAGGGCTTCCGAATGTGACTTAAGCCAGGACTTAACTTTTTTGTGGACCAAACGGTCAAAACAGCTGGGCTGCAAAAACCCCCATGTTCAATTACAGCTCCCTCATGTCATATTACAGATAAAGCAAGCGGTTGTAAACCCTGAATCAAGTTCCGTTTTTGCCCGTCTAAAAGTGTGCTGTATTGCACCCAGTGCAGTGTGGTACCCTCGTTAACTCCCATGGGCTGTTATGCAGGCGTTCAATACATATGGCAACACTTATCCTTTCATAGTATTTAGTTTTATATTTTCATTTAGTATGTATGTTGTCAGAAGAAGTACGGTTCAAAGGTCTCAAGCCCTTGATGGGAGAACTCGCCTGAACCTCAACCAACCTGTCGGTGGAAACTCTCCAAGTACTCGCTCAACAATTAAAACCTGCCTTTGCATGTTTGCGTAGAGATTATCATTATGGTCAGTGTGGGTAAAAGGAAAACCCCATGGTGTCTGTGATCCTTTAGGATCACGAGACTGGCGTCTTTAAAATGAATGCCTGCTTTTATTGGAAGAATAGATTACTGGGAAGTGTTTTTCTCCGACAACTAAGGCATGGCAGGTTTTTCTTCTGGCAATGTGTGTGGGTGTGAGTATTTAATACTCTAATTATTTTTGGGCGGCTGGTGTACTCCTTTTAATTACTTTTTTTAGTTTAAGTGAGAAAGGAAGCTCCAAACACAGCAGATGGCTGAGACAGCACAAAGGCCCATTTCAGTCGAGACCCAATTTCTTTTTTATTCCTTATTTTCTAAGCCATGTCGTACGAAGTAGAAAGAAGTGGCAGATATCCAATATTTCATGTTAGTCCCCTTTTAAGCTAGCTGCTAATATTTACCAGCTGCATTCGGAGGGCCTGGCCAGTACGTCGGGATAGAGGAATGTAACCCCCCCCCCCCCCCAGCTAATCCGCTGGGTCCGGACCACCTGATGATGGGAACGGGAATTGACAATTACACTTCTGGTCGCCTGGCGGGGGTCCTCAACTAAGACCTACTCTTGGCCTCTTAATTTGCCTGGGCTATCAGCAGGTAAATATGTTTTTTTCTGAATGGAATGATCCGTGACATCCTGTTGGTGATGGCATTTTATTTATTTATTAATTAAAAAACATTTCTTCCTTTCTTCCACACGCCCGCCCGACCCTCATTGCTCATATCCTGACTCATGCTGGGTTTTTGGTCAAAGCATTGAATTTTTTGTCGCTCTCTCTCTCGCTTGTTCGCTTCACATGGTGTTTGATGACAGCGAGTGCAAAGTCACCGCGAAAGTCTGAGGTTTTAATCACTCGATGTTATTTTGGCTGTGCTCATTGGCACCGCTAACATGATATCCTTGAGTTGATATTGAATTAGACATATATTTGCACCACCAACCACCAATTCTTAAATATACCAATACTACAACTGCAACTGCTCACTTTGACAAGGGCTTTTCCTTTTTCACTTAATTGAGAACCAATTTTTTGTTTGTTTATGTGCTTCGCCAATGTTTGTTCTCTATCCTCCGACTCCGAGCGGATTATCGGTTAACATTGCCTGTTAGTATAATTTGATTTGGTGTTATGAGATTCTCTCTCTCTCTCTCTCTCTCTCTCTCTCTCTCTCTCTCTCTCTCTCTCTCTCTCTCTCTCTCTGTAGAGTTTCACACAGTCAGACTGCGTGCGTATGCACTGTGATAAAATCGCTGAGTGTCACACTTTTATTTATTTTTTTTTGCTTTCCTGGACAATAACACGATGTATAATATTTGGGGTTTTTTTAGACTGAACTTTTTTCTTCTTAATAACCATCTGCAGCTTTTCTGCAGCCCCTCTGCAGTAAGCAAAGTGTCAAGACCGTAACACACACACACACACACGCACACACAGGGGCCCACGTCATGTTCTTTGGCCCCTGCCTGTGCGCCAGTGTTGGGGCCCACGGGGGGGCCTGCTCCTCGTGCCCCCAGGCCCCCCGTGGCTCCAGACCTTTTGAACTTGCCCACTCAGCTGATTCCGGTCTGGTCTCATTGTGATATAAAACAGTGATTTATCAGAAGATCATCCAATGAGCACCGCATGCTGGGGGACTAACAATTAGCCAGTCGGTGCCTCGAGTGGGGCAACGCTGTCGTCAAGCTGTGGTCGAGCGTTGTTGACGAGCTGTGCGCCGGAAACAAGGAGGACTAATGGCGACAATGGTGACCGCTATAGTTTACTTTGAAATCCATGCAGCACTCTGCTTTGAAGGCATTCATTAATTGTAGTGTGTTTTCACTTGGCTCTGAATTCACTCTTAAAACCCTGGCAAAGCCAGTATGTTGGCATGGCAACGCATCAGTGTCGACTTAAAATGACATTAGATCCAGGCCGATACATTGGCTTCTCGTGATTGGTTTAGGAAAACTCGAATATGAATGTTAGCCCTGAATGGCCCTTAAGACAGCTGGGGGCCATCACACAAGCTCATGTTCCTCACACTATAATTAAATCTTTCGATATTTACGTTCATGCTTACACTTCCCGACAACGCATGCCACATTCACATTTACAGTTTTGTGCGAAAGAAGATGGTAAACGGATTGCATTTATATGGTGCTTTTATCCAAAGCGCTTTACAACATTGCCTCACGTTCATCCATTCTTACACACATTGATAACACCGACGGTGGTTGTCGACCACGAAAGCCACACCCAGCTGGTCGGTAGCTGTCACGGTTAGGTGTCTTGCTCAGGGACACCTGGACACTAGGCTAGGGGGAGCCGGGGAAGCAACCAGCAACTTTCCGGTTTGCCAGACAACCGCTCGACCTGCAAAGTGTACCACCGCAAATATTTTTAAGACATTCTTGTAAGAATGTCTTAAAAATATTTGTGGTGGTACACTCGTAAACAAATAGTTGAGATCCGTTGTTATACAGAATAGAAGTGGCTGCAACTTTCTGTCTCACCAGAAAAAAAACATCTTATGTCCTTATAATTACGTGTAAACACGATTAAACAGGAGGTAAAATGGGATATTGGCACACGACAAAAGCGAGGAGAAATGTAATTTGATTCCCCTATTGGATTATGTCGTCCATAAGCCCTTTGCAGGCCCTTGCATCGCGAAATGTTTTATGATCTCATTGGTTATAATGTTAAGCGTGGCAGCACGGACAAGTTTAATAGCATGCCATCATTTTCTCAGATTAGATTTGTAACATTGATTAGATATGGATGTTGACTTTTCGTAATTAACTTTTCATCATTTTCAACTTTGGGCACGCTGCCTCGAATTAATGAATTAATACGAGTACGTGGAATGCGGGGGAGGGGGGGGGGGGTGAAAAAGTTACATTTCATTTCATGGCGTCTTTAACCTTGCGCTCCGCACCCCACAGCTCCCATTCTTTTCCCGCCTGCTATTTTGTATTCATACTACCTATTATCCTGCCTCTCCCCCGCTCTCACCCTCTCCTCTCTCCGTCTCCTGCGAGGAGAACAGAGCTGCAGTGTGACGCATGTCTCCCGGTCACGACAATCGTCACACTATGCTAATGATGCTATGCTACGTCTCCTTTTATGGTCACACACTTCCTTCCTGCTACCGGGAAGTTTTAGTTTTAGTCGCGCTGATGGACTCCACGATTATTATTCTCCTCTCTGTTCTCCCACGCATTCCAAATGTCTTGCTAGCCTAACTACAGATGTTCTCTCGTTCTCTTTTTGCGGTTTTGTTTTCTCCGCTCTCTCTCTGTGTGTGTGTGTGTGTGTGTGTGTGTGTGTGTGTGTGTGTGTGTGTGTGTGTGTGTGTGTGTGTGTGTGTGTGTGTGTGTGTGTGTGTGTGTGTGTGTGTGTGTGTGTGTGTGTGTGTGTGTGTGTGTGTGTGTTTCTCTCTTTCTCTCTTTCTCTCTCTCTCTCTCTCTCGCTGTCTCCTCCACTACTTACTTCTTACTCAGGGGGTCTCTCAACCTCAATCTTCCCCAGAGTTTGTGTTGCCTCATGTATATTCTGCCTCCTCGCCCCTCTCAGTATCCGCCCTGTCACTCTGCCACGTCCCCCTGCCACATCCCACCACACCTTGGGATCTGACTTGTCGCTTGTGACTGACATTTATATCCACCCCCCTACCGAGAGCCCACTCACGGTTGCAATATGTGGTGTCCTCAATATGGTGTTGTTGTCACCCGTGTCAAAAATCAAAGTCTAATCCGTCACATGCAGTAGACACAGTTAGACCTGTACAAGGGGTTACCTGTCCCTGCCTATTTAACGGTGTTCCACTGCGTCGTGTCAACATTAGCATTTGCAGTTCTGTTCTTGGAGCAACTCCTTCTGGACGGAGCAAGAGGGTTAGCAAGAGGACGGAGTTAGAGCAGAGATGGTTTCAGTTTCAACCCCCCCTCCAAAAAAAAAGAAATGCTGTTTGAAATTAAGAATTCAGAGGGAGTGCGCTCGCTCTGAATGTGGGAAATCTGCTGTGGATCAGGAGTTTAAGATGAACAGGGGACACCTGAGGCCGGCGTGCGTGTTTTCCGGCACACACCCCCGCCTTAAGGTGGTGGGAAGTGGTAGCAGTGTGAAAGAAAACCCCTACCTCCCTCAGAGTCGACATCACCATTGGTTAAGTCTAAAACACACGCGCCGGAACCTGAAATGTGATGTCAGGGAAATGGCATCTCATTAGCTGTCCCGTAATACCCCGGGCTGAGTGTTCAAACGCACCCAGAGATCCAGCCCTGACACCCGGCGGTGTTGCCCTTCGCCGGGATTAGACATCACAGGGGTAATGGGGTGGTAGCAATCCTATCTAGTGCATTGTCAGTCTCCCAACAGAAGCTGTGCGCGTGTGCGTGCGTGTGCGTGCGTGCGTGCGTGTGTGTGTGCGCGTGTGCGTGCGTGCGTGCGCGAGTGAGTCAGTTGGCATTCTTCTTAAACTCTCCGACTCTCAACAAACTAGACACATCTATTCTCAAGCCCCCATGATTACCTGATTCCTGCTCTCTCGGTGCATTCTCTCCACTTTAGTAGTCTTCTCTCTCTGCTCTGCACTATGCAGCAGATTCACTCCACTCCAGAATTTGGAAGAGATTAAAGGAGAATGAGCCCCCCAGTGATCTCGTTTGCAGAGAAAAGCAAAAGCTATTCATAAAGGTGTCCTTTTATACGGGTTTCACATTAAAATATACTGTTGGCACAATTTAACCAACCAAAGAATCCCTGTTCATCCTCTTGGAGGGAAATCATTCGGAATGGTAATGGTATGCAGGGGTCTTGCCGTTAACCTAGCAATTAATTTTTAAATTACAGCCTAAGTGTAATTGAAAAGTGCTTGAAACTTCAAAAGTATTCAAATCTTACTGCATCATCAGCGGTATATTGTTGTTTCACTCTCTTCGGACAAATGTACAAATTGTAGGAGCTTCAGACAAAAGCATCTGCTAAATGTAAACGTAAATATATATCATCCTCTGGATAACGATAACGAAGCATTGAGCCCCCCCCCATCTTGGTACAATGTAGGGCAATCGGGATCTCATCCCTGGGAGAGATTAGCACTCATCCTATGGGTGTGTGCTACACAACTGGGAAACACGTTCCATTGAAATTGATGGGTTGAAGGGGAAAACTCACGGGTTATTTTAATCCACCCGGCTCTTCTCATACGCTGCCTTAAGCTCCTAGAAGTTGTCGGTTCACTTTTGTCGCCACACTGGAGATGGTATGGCTTTTTATGTTGTGTTTTAGAGGTCAACGTGCATAGGGATCAGTGATCATGATTTAAGGTTAAGGCCTGTTTATAGAACAGTCCATTGGCCCAGGATTAGGTGCTTTGTGTGGGCACAAGAACACAAAACAACATTCAAAGGTCAGTTGATACTATTCGGATCATACGCAAGAAACGTAATGCAATGTCTCCAATATCCACTTGTGTTTGTGCAGACATGCATGAATTTTTCATGCAGTTTTATTTTCGTGTGAGATTTGTAACATTTTCTTAAAACTAAGACGGCTAAAAAAAAAAAAATGATGTCAGGAGCCCTGTTCTCAATGAAGGAATAGGAGAAAACTATTTTTCTTCCAGGCTTAGACAAGTGAGCAATTGGGGAGGGGTGGGCGACACCTCTTCATTTTCTGGGTAGTTTACTCTGTTAATAGCTGTCTCAACCCAGTCACTTCAGTCACTCAGGGCCATTATTTCATGTTCTTCATTTATTTTATTATATTTCTTTTTTCCAGCAAGTCTCAGTGTTTGTGTGCGTGCTACCCTACCCTAACCGCCCTGTGGTTCCCATCGGGTTATTATTGCACACAGTATGGATTAGATTTCTCTGTCTCTCCGTTCTGAAATCACCCTCGCCAGGGCTGTGTCACACAGAGTTCAAAGGGGGCGCCCATTCTCAGCATCCATCAACGTATTAAAACACCCCGCATTTCATTGCGGGGTGTTTTGTACCAAATGGCCGCCATTTCTTCTCTCTTCTCCCGGATAGACTTGTATGAAATGAAAGTGTGTTTACTTTACCGTACATTAAAGCGTGATGGGATGGCATTGTCTGCGCCGCTGTTCTCTGGGTTCAGCAGACGGTGCCATTTTGTGGCCAAGCGCAACAGCACAGCATGCATTTACTTGATTGTAAAAGTACATTCAAGCCGAGCGATGCTTCCGGATTTATATCAACAAAGATTACATTTTGGCTTTGTTTGTCCATTAGGCTGTGTATCTCAAAATCGTTTTTCTTTATTTGTTTCAAGGGCATCACAAATCACAAATGCTCCTTAATGCTCCTTTTGCTGCTTCTTCAATGATCGTGAACCCGTGTTTGGCCTGCCCAGAAATTATTGTGGAGGGATACAGTAGGTGGCGCTATATGCAGCTAGATGGTTTGCGGACTGCCAATGAGAGGATCAGAGGATGAGATTTGGCACGATTTGGTGCATTTTCGCACATATGCAGAATAGCAGTCCAATTCTGAGTTTTGGTACGGTTGTTCGGTTCACACCTGATGCAAACCGCACCCAAGTACACAATGAACCATACACAAGATTAATTTGAACAAACTGGACTTTGGGGCGAGTAAGTGTGCTCTGATCCGGGCCTGCGGCTCTACTGTGAAAGCGCCCTATAAGACTGAAGGTCAATACTGACTCAGGGAAGCCAGTGTAAGTGTAATTGTCCATTTATTCAGTCGGTTTGTTGTAGTCACCGTTGAAGCTTGATTGACATTTACCATGCACTTAATGAAAGTTGGCTTACAAGGGCAGAGGGCGGTCGATTGTGTGACTTCTCCACGCTGTTGTGATGGCAGGAGGCCATATTCACTGACACAAAGAAGATTGTGAAGATTGTACTTGTCCGAAGTATTGAGACTTTTTCCTTTCATGTTTTGCCTGCGTGGATCTGATTTATTGGATGGATGTGAAAAGTGAATCTGACGCCGTTAAAATGAGCACACACCACCTTTGAACGTGCGTCTTCAGGGCTTGAGGTGTCAGATCACATGCCCTTTGTTTCGGATAAGAAGCCATCCTCATTTCCTCCATGGTGATGAGATGGAGAAGAGCATTAGTAAGCAAGTCGATAACGGCTCCAAGTGCTACGCCATAGTCGTCTGTCTTGAGAATTTGTTTGGGTACGGTAAGATGTCAACCAAAAGGCATTGTGGATTTGAAGTGGGGTGTTGATGAATGGGTGTTGTACATGCAATGGAGAAAATCAATGCTAGTTTGACATAAGACTTGGCTTTGGGGCCAGGTGAAAATGAACACGGTGAATCAATGCAAGCAGAGCAGCATTCTAACTTATTGATCTCCAGTCTCGGCACAAATAACACGTGGGCGCTGTTGCCGCTTGTCGGTGACGGCAAAAGTGATCTGTGCTGTTCTGTCGTGCTGTGATTTTAGCGGTCAATGTTCTCCCTCTGTCTCTCGCTCTCTCTCTCTTGCACTACTGCTCTCTCTCTGACTACTCGAGCGATATATTTGTTATCTGTGGCGAGAAGCAAAGTCAAGGTCTGTATTGACCCATCATTCTGTGTTTTTTGAAGCACGTCGACCTTACGACCCATGTCTGGTCTACGTCACATGGATTTTCTCCATGGATACTTCTTGCTGCTCCTAACAGCGTCCAACAACTCTTTGTCCTTCTGCACGGCCAGAAAGAAGTCTTTGCAGGGCATATTAATGTTCACCGAAATTTGAAGCTCACTTTTGATCAGGTCTGTGCTGCATCGGTTTCTTGCATCTGTCCACTTATTGGCCATGAGTGAAAAAATCCTCTCTACAAATGCGTTTGAACCGGGCACACTGAGAACAAATGACACGATCAGGAACAAGTTAGTCAAGTTCTCCTTTCCGATTTTTTCTGAAAAACAGCCATCCACTTCTCGCTGGTTGATTTTGTGGGGTCCTGTCTTGACGTTTCGATTTCTTCCCAGCTATCCAGAATTCTTCGTATAGTTTGTCAGATGTTGACTGTGTCAGTCAACTTGAGGGCAACCGCCACCTCCTGTAAGTCAGAGAAAGTGAGTTTCTCAAAAAGGCCAATTGGTTTAAACTTCATCATCACATTGTCTGAGGATAAATCAAACCACTTGTCAATGTATGCAATGACAGAGTTGTAAAATCCTATGAAGTCCTCTTTCACTTTGGCCTTGTCCGTAGGCAGCATTTTTTTCCATCAGCTGTCTGGTCTGGAATCCCCAAAAGTTGTCATCTTTTCTTTTCTTTCGCTTTGAATTTTCTGATTTCCTCATAAACGTCAGTGATGCAGAGTTGTGTTTCCTCTAGCTTCCTAACAAGCTGGTCAAAGACCAGTCCCACATTTTGGAAAAAACACAGGTACGTTTCGACGGTGCCAGTTTTCTCCTCCTCATCCACAAAAATCTTCTTCAGCACCACAGGACAGGCCTCTCCGAGTGACGTAAAGTACGACGTAATCGCCGGCCAGCTTTGTAAAAGACGATCGAAAGCTGGATATAGTGAAAGCCATCTAGTGCAAACGTGACGTAGAATTTCTCTCCACTCAATGTCCACGAAGGCCAAAAAACTACGAAGTTCCTCTCGTCGAGAAGCAGATACGGAAAAGTGGCTGTAAATCTTCAAAACAATTGTCTCTATGGCCACTGACAGCTGATCGCATGCGTGTTTGCATGTATTGTGAGCTATATGAGCTGGGCAATTTGCTTTCAAAATGCGACTGTTTTCACTGTGCAATAACTGGTAAACAGAGTGTCTGCCATAATTGATATTCGTGTTGTCTGCGGCATTATGAAGTGATACACTCCTGTATTAAGTTGATGTTTTCCTAAACAATCCATTGTAGCTCGGTGGATGCCATTGGCCGTTTCATCACTGTTTTCATAAAAATCAAGTAGTTTACACTGCACTCCGTCAGATGGATTAAAATATCTAAGGCACACCGGAATTTTTTTTCGGTTCCCCTTGTTCGAGGGGAACCGAACAAGAGGAAGTGCTAAACTAGCACCAACAAAAGACCATTGATCTGACGACTGAGAAATAGACCGGCTCGTGCTCACCTTCGGTTGGAGACAGGTCCTTCAGAATATCTCGTACAGTTTCCGGACCAAGTACATTGGCTGTTAGCATCTCGGCTTTTGTTCTTCCACAGTGGACTTTCTTCACGGTATTGGAATTGTTAAACATTGCGCTGTTGAGACAGTCCATGCTGCTGTAGCTCAGTCCGTGTTTAACTGTATGATATACAGATGAAATCTCGCACGCAGCAACTTTGTCATTTTCAGTAGTAGTCGTGGGGAATAGCAGCATGTTGTTTCACGTCGTTTTCTCCTCCGTGGCTGATAAAAAATTCCTGACGACACAGGTTACAGATGACTCTAGCCAAATCGCCACTGACAGGTTTAACCCAATTATACTTTTCTCCCCACTGCTTATTGTATGTACACAATCTTTTCTTTTTCGGAGGGCCCGAATCGCCATCTCCACTTGCGCTCATTTTTCCCAACAGGATCGAGAGGAAGAGACGAGTACACATACGAGGCCAGTTAGTTTAAAATGATGCTGATCTCTCCAACTGAGTGCCACCTATCGGCATTCCCACACAGCACACAGAGGCCAGATTTAAAGGCAATATATACAAATATTATGAGTGGGGTTTTTTTATAATTCAGATACGGGACAAATGTCGTCCCATACGGGACGAACCACTTTTGATCTAAATACGGGACGTCCCGGCTAATACGGGACAGTTGGCAACCCAGCTGCAGGGATTTGAGGTCAAAAGCGCTATTTTTATTCACGCTTGCATTTGGGCCATTTTGTCCATGGAAAGCACCAAACCTAGAGTCCGTTTACTGGAATCATGAAGGAACACATCAGGGTTCCAACACTCACAATTAATTATAATGGCAATAGATTAATTAATTATTTTAACATCGTTATGGTATTCAATCATCTTCTGCTGCACTTATTCCACGTCCAGTCATGAAAAAGGACCAAAAAACAACATCCAAAGAGTCATGAAGTCATAAACGAATGACTTGGCCTCCAGGGGTGCACCAAGGCAACGGGGATGAGGTCGTTGATTTTTATTGGCTCTTAATTTGTTCATCGCTTTGGGTTGTGTTGTTGTGTGTTTGTGGTGTCTTAGATGGCGGGGTGGCAGTGGCGGCGGTGGCGTCCGTGGCCGGGTCGGAGGAGGCGGCGGTGGACCGCAGCTATGTGAAGAAGAAGCTGGAGCACGGACTCACGCGCATCTGGCAGGTAGGAAGGAAGGAAGGAGGGAGGGAGGGTGGGGGTGGACACTGGTTTGGTTCAGTCTGGCTTTGGGGGTGGGAGGGTGCCTGTTTCTGCCTCCTGTCTCCTCCTCCTCGCTGTGCCGGGTTTCTCCCATGCCTCCTTTCACTTCATTCCCCCCACCCCCCCTCCCCGCTCCGATCTGTTTTGGTTTGCTCCGGCGGTGCAGAGGTGTGGGGTTTCAGAGAGTGGTGGACGTGACTAACACCACCAACTGTTGTTTGTTATGTCTGTCGTGACGATGATGAGTGGTGAAACTAAACGATTTGAGGAGGCCCTGTATAAAAAGAACTGTGGGCACTCCTCCTCCTCCTCCTCCGAACCGAGGAAATAAATACATTCCTAGCCTGAGCTAAATTTGATTTGTAAAGTGCGATGGAGACCCCGGCAGCCTGTAGCAGATGGTCAGGCCGCCACGGTTGGCAACGTGATAGGCTGATTAACCGCCGCGCTGCCAGAGAGGTGAAATTAGCATCCTCTGAAAGTGAATTAACTCAGCTTGTTGTGGACCTTGTTTTAAAACGAGAAGTTAAGGGCCTCGCCTGACACCTTGCGGCTAATCACAATTCAAGGCTAAACCGCACCCTTGCGTTTTGCATGCCGTTTACATGACTTCACGGCACTCAATCCTACCAAGTCTTAAAATCTCTCTCATCCTTTTCCATGGAAAAGGATGACTCTTTGTTCATTTTCTCTAGTTCTTTTGCTGTATGTGCTTTGTACTTTTCATCTGGTTCTTGTCCAAAGTGTTGCGAGTGTCATGTGAGTGTCATGTGAGGTTGATTGACGTTCACTCTCTGCACCGCCAAAACCTCCCAGGACGTCCAGTTGAAGGTGAAGGCCTACATCCTGGGGACCGACATGTCCAACTTCAAATACGACGACTTCATCGTGGTGCTGGATGTCATCAGCAGGTACGTCGCAGAGGCACTGGAGGTCCTGCCTACTCCAGCCCCTTCATTAAATGGTCTTCTTCGTCATCATCTCATAGTCTTTCTCTGTCTCTCCCTCTCCCCTGCCAATTCTCTCCTGCCCTGTCTTGCTCTACTTCCCAGTCTATCATCCCTCTCTTTCACCTCCATCCATCGTTCCCTGGAGTGATTAGATCATGCGCACAGATACACACACACACACACACACACGGTCCACTCTACCATGAGGACACTACGACACAACGATCGCGGTGGTCCTGGAGAAGATTGGCAATCGTCAATAGCAGCCAGGCATCGATCAGGGAGCTTGTTTCTGCTCGACCTCCCACCTCCTCCCTGAGTGCCCTATCAAGTTAACTGTTCCCCTGACAGGACAGCGGAATCTGTGTAGGTCAGCGGCCTTGACACAAAATGGGGGTCGTTTGGGGGTCATAAGCCCTTTAATGATGTCTCTAATTGGGCCCATTAACACGGAACCTGTGGAGCCATCTCTGGGAGGGGAAGAGAAGACCTATGGGGGGTGTGTGTGGGCTGCGGTATTTGCATATGATGCGTGATCTCTGTGGTTCATGTTTGGATGTCACCCTTCCTTTGGCCAGGTTAATGCAGGTTGCCCCACACCCCCCCGTCCCCCGTCCCCCCGTCCTCCATGTTCCCCCTCCTCCTCCTCCTCCATCTCCTCCTCCATCACCACCTCCACCTCCACCACACCCACCTCCCACAGGGCCCGGCTGGAGGAGCTGAGGATGTTCTTGGAGAACGAGACGTGGGAACTCTGTCCCGTCAAGTCCAACTTCAGCATCGCCCAGCTCCACGTAAGTGATCTGAACTGCCCCCCCCCTCCATCCATCCCGAGACGCTCGAAAAAACAGAAGCGAGGCGGCGGCGGGGTTGATGTCATGGCGTCCGCCTTGTTTGCCATGATGTTTGGGAGTCCTGTCGCCCCTTCGCCCGGGTGCCGCGCTTACGGTTGGATGTGAATCACGGGTTCACCCGTCACCCGGTGTGCATGGCAGGCGAGGTGTGTGTGTGTGTGTGTGTGTGTGTGTGTGTGTGTGTGTGTGTGTGTGTGTGTGTGTGTGTGTGTGTGTGTGTGTGTGTGTGTGTGTGTGTGTGTGTGTGTGTGTGTGTGTGTGTGTGTGTGTGTGTGTGTGTGTGCGCGCGCTTCTACTCATTTGACTTTTTCTTTTTCCAATGAAAGCACACGCCCTCAATTTGTGGCTCGTCGCATGTCAAAGTGAGGCTCTCTGTGGCTTCAATAACTCCGTTTGCTTCGTTTTTTTTGTTTTTGGCTGCGTTTCTTTGTCGCCATTGTCCTAAAACAAAATTAAACGCCTTCAACACAAACTCTTAGTTCCAACAGAAACTCGCGGTAGGCTGAGGCCTTGTCCTCCTCATGTCGTTGTCGATGGCAGATAATCCACAACGCCGTCGACTCCGTTTCCCTTCCAAAAAGCACTAAAAAGTAATTATGGACGACGAATAAATGTCCAAAAGGGATAAATGGAGTTTCTTTACACCACCTCTTTAGTTTGTAGGCGGACAGGTCTTCAGGGGTAAGTGCCAAGTCTTTGGGAGGGCAATCTGTTTCCGTTACGCCACAGTCACACTTTGACACCCTGGAAAAAAAAAAAAACACTTTCCGGAGTGAATCTTCCGGAGTTAACTAGCCTTCATTAGCATCTCACAGATTTCCCTATATTACCTTATGCTAAACAGGCGGCATTAATGTCTCTTCGCTCCCTCCCATGTCAGTCATTAGAGTGTGATGATGAAGGGTTCTGCTTTTGTTCGGATGCAAAATGGATGCTAAAACGATTTGTCACACCCCACATCTTGGCGTTACACTCGCGTGGCAGCAAAGCCGTGACATTCTGCTCAGATTTTACAGAGCTGTTCCACTGCTTTCTGATCCTTCCTTTGATTCGGTTTGGGGACGCCTACAACCCCTGGATACACCTTTTATTGTGTACGTGAAAGTCAAGTTTGTGTGTCAATAATGTACACAGTTGAATTTGTCACAACACAAACAAACAGGCAATCAATGTCGTCGCCGTACTATTTTGGATTCAAGATTGAAGATTTCTTTATTGCCATATGTAACAAGTAAAATGGAATGCTTACTCCCCATTCGCTCCAGCAGTATTCTTCTAAACAAATTCTAAACAAAAAGTACAGTGAAAAGGTCATAAAAAGGATGCGTCACACGCACAAAGCAAAACCGTAGAGTAGTTCCACGTGAACACGCCCACAGGTACTGCAACTTAAAGCCACCTCCTGCAGCCTTTAGGAGAGCGCTGTCATTGACACTATCATAGATACCCCGGGAAGAGGCACCCAGCAGCTCACAGGGCTTTTGAAGCAAGGAGGAGGGGGGGGGGGGGGTCATGCAATGGGCACCACACACCTGCTGGGACACACACACACACACTCACACACACACACAGACTGGGCACTGTTTGGCCCTGTTGAGCTGTTTGAACTCAAGACATCTTCAGGGCGGAGGGGAACTGAGGTGTCCAGTCCTGCTGTACGTCAAATCCATGTCCATTGATCTGAGCTTGAACTGCATGCATTGCAGTGCTTGCTGGGCATACCTTGATCGCAAAAACCAAGCGCATTTTCAAAGCCCTCCTCGAATTGACTAGTAGTGTATTTTCTCCTATAGGATTTAATTAATGCTAAACTAGAAGACCATTGATCTGTTGCAAGAAAATATACAATCCGGACAAACTTTTCAAACTTGTGGGGGTTTATTTCTATGTGCTTTTTGCCGATGGTGTCGTCTATAACCGAACAACCCCCTCCCCCAGGGACCCACCTTCTCTCCCTTCGCATCCCAGCATTCATTACTTTCTACTCTCCCTGACCCTTGCAGGAGTTCAAGTTCATGGGCCAGTGCCGCTCGCCGTCACTCTCCCCCAACCGCCAGGCCGGCTCTGGCGCCGTGGAGGTGGACCCCTCCCTCTTCCAGCAGTTCCTCCTGGAGGGGAACCCCTTCGAGATGCACATCGAGAACAAGGGAGGAGGAGACCGAGGACGTGCTGGCGTCCAATGGGGTAGGGGATCCAGGGCAGTGTGTACTATACTGTCCAGTGTAATGTTGTGTAGTGAGAATCTCGAGAGGAGGATGCATATTGGATCTGCCCCGAAGGCTCCATTGTAATAGACCCTGTTCACAGACCGTCAGTAGCAGGGTAAAGTAACGTCCTGTTCCTGTCATTTTAAAGTGAGGTAGGTTTATTGATGTCTGTTGCAGCACCAGCATGGTATCTATCAGTGTACTGTATATTTACTTGACTAGTAGTGTCTATACTGGTGTGCTGCTATACCTGAATCAAACGGACCCATAATGAATGTTATGAGCTACACTGCTGTGAAAAGGGTCTATTCAAATTAACCGGTCGCCCCCAAAAGATCATGATGCATTATTCATGGTTGTCTCTAACTCAGCAATTACACTGATCATAAACCCTTCCAATCAAATCTCCTCAGGGATCAGACATGGATGATGTGTGCATCATCAGCCACAGAAATGGATTCTCATCCACCTTTTTAGTTGGATTGGCACTCTGTGGCGTCCCGGTGCGCCAGGTCGTTCACTGGGATAGGATCGGCAAAAATCCATAAAAGTCAGTGAATGTGGTCGGCTGTGAATGAAAGCAACCGCCCGCTGCCAACCGCCAGGTCCCTTACGGCAGTCCCTCTCGTCATCTTCGTCACCGCCAGGCCGGTCACACACCCGACCCGATCCAAGTCGAGAGAGGGAGATCTGCGGCTCATAACCCCACATACCTCTCCTGTCATTTGATATGAGCGATTAGGCTAAATGGACCACGCACAAAAAACCCCAGAGAAACCCAGAGAGTTCATGCGGAAGTGGCCATTGGCTGAGGGGCGGATTAAGCTGGGAATAAGTAATGGAGATGTAAATGATATTCCAGTTGAGTGGACAAGCCGGAGTGTGATTGCCCCAGCAGCAGTGCTGCCGTGGTTTGACTGATGTGGATCGTTTCAGTAGCCCCTTTGCTTTTATTCGGGCAACATCGGGAGTGTTTTCGATATCTTTGAGATTCACCTTCGTGAAGCTTCTTTGTCCGAAGGCGTTATTTCAAATAAACGAAAATAAACCCTCTCTTCATTTCCATGTGGGTATTCCCTGTTCTGTGGTGTTTGCTCAGTAAGAATTGGCAGCCCCTCTCGCCTTAGGATTTTTTCATTCATATCTCATTTCAAGTGAGGCTTGTGCAGATATTGTCTGTGAGGTGGACTGATGGGACGACTGCCCATTCTGAAGTCCACGGCGAGTGTTTGTAGCAGTACTCCGTGCGACACGCACACTAAAGTGGCTTCTACTGGGCTCTTCCAACCCCAAGAACACAGGAAGCTGTTTTTCAAAAAAGCGCTTTATTGCAGGGTTGGAAAATTTGTGTGTGTGTGTGTGTGTGTGTGTGTGTGTGTGTGTGTGTGTGTGTGTGTGTGTGTGTGTGTGTGTGTGTGTGTGTGTGTGTGTGTGTGTGTGTGTGTGTGTTGTGTGTGTGTTGTGTGTGTGTGTGTGTGTGTGTGTGTGTGTGTGTGGCTGGTTTAACCTGCGTGCATTGATTATGCACCCCAGGTGTGCAGCTTCACCAAGCCCCCAGACTCTAATCAGCGTGCCTCAGGGACAGGTGAGGCTGCATAAACCAGCCATCAAACACACACATATACACAAACACACATAACTGTGTTGTTTGTCTGTGCCTCCACACCAGGAATCAATATTTCAGGACATAATACATAATCCAGAGGAAATCTCAAGGAGTCCTTATGGGTCTCTATCAAATCTTATGGGATCCATGGCTTGTGTGTTTTCCTTTGTGACGGAGCTTTGTCGTTATTACAGTTGGGAAAGCCATGTTACCCCACGTCGTCAGGAAGGCCATGTCCAGTGGAGGGAGGGGATAGATACAACACAGGCCTCACATATGGAGTTGAGCCCTCCCCCTGCTTAAAGACACCATGTAGCACAGATTGAGTTACATTGTGTTGTGTTTTTGTCTTTTCAACGGCCATTAATGTCTTCCATTATTGTCCATCAATGTGCTAATCAGTGATGGGAGTCTAATCAATTGATGTCTCTCCTCGTTTGTGTTATTTTCGTGTTTCCATCGTCTATCAATTATTTCTCTCTGTCTGCCTGCCTTCCCTGTCTGTCTGTCTATGTGTCTCTGTCTCTCTCTCAGTATGAGTCAGACGAGCTGGAGAAGAGTGTCTTCCAGGATTATGACAGTGACAGTGACGTCCCGGAGGAACTAAAACAGGACTACGTGGATGAGCAGACGGGCGATGCCCCTCTCAAGAGGTATGTCTCGGGGGTCAAAGGTCAACTTGCTTGCTTGCACTAAAACTGTGAAAGGAAAAAATGGGTACAAAAAAACCCCCCATTGTCAACCTTTTGTAGAAAACGTTCCCCTTGGCTGATAGACTGTAAATCTGTGATATTGCCATTTCTACCAGTCGTCTAGCAGATGCTTCTGTCCAAAGCGACTGTGAACAGTGAATTATTTATTTTCGTAATATGAGATTAACAAGCACTCGAGGTCAGACTTCTTGCTCAAGGAAGCCTTGTTGCCTTGTTGGAAATCCAAAAGCACCATAACCACGAGAGACCTCACCATGCCCCCGCATTGTAACCTCCAACATTAAAGCATTTGGTACTGTATGAATTAAAAAGACAACAGAAACCCAGGTGTTAACCATGGTGCATGTGAAGACCATAATGTAAAATGTAGCCCCATTAAAAGATTCAAATGATGTCTTTATTAAGCTCCATAAAACTTTAATCCGTGCTAAATCTGGAGGAATCTAGGGGAAATAGAGTTTCCATGTATTGTAATATTCCTCAACTCTAGTTAACCTCTGTGAGTAGGCGGAGAGTTTGCCTCCAGTTTTTTCTTTTTATATTTATAGCCTGAAAATATCTCTTCTTACGCATACCTACCATGTTTAGTCTGCAAATAGTGCATGCATGATTAAAAACACAATGTTTGTATCTATTCCTGGAGAAATGGGCACACATCCAATCATTCATAAGCCCCCCTTCAAATTGGGGCATCGATAATTTGTTTAAAATGTTTATTTTCTGTGAGGAAATCTTTACGCATGCACTTAAAAACCGATTCTCTTTGGAACCGCTGTGATTGGTGATGTACCGGAGCCTCAGCCACAGATTTTCTCTCCGCACGCGTTAATGAGTTTTTCCATTCAGAGCGCCTGCGAGATTAACAGCGTTGCATTAAATTAGGTCGCTGATGTGCATGGGTGGATTCACGTTGTTTATGTTCTGTTGATGGATATATATGTCCGTTTTTGGGTTTTTTTGTCTCTACGGCCACGTTTAAAAATCTGGAGTTTGATCACGTATGCAACGGAGATGCGCGAGCGCGTTTATGCATTAGCTAACTGGTAGAAGGAATGAATGTAGTACGGACATTAAATGGACTTACCGCAAACGGATGACATCCTATTCAGGGCACTGATGACCGCTACTCATGTATATAGTATTATTTATCATAACCTTTAGAATTTGACCACATTTTTGCTTTCAAGTCTCCGAGACCCGAGTCGTGCAAATTGGGACTTGGACTCACCCGCTGTGAGACTTGACTTACTTGAGGTTGTCTGCTTTGAGACTCGAGTCTCTGGAGACTTGAAAGTAAAAATTGGCTGGTAAGAAGCTGGTTTTGCCAGTGAATTTAAAATTCTTATTGCTAATGTTTCCGTGTCCACTTTTACGATAAAGACTTGAGCCTTAACATATAAAAACATCTCTACTAATGCACTACTGCATACGATGAACACCACCTCAGGCTGGACAATCTACTTATTCCTTTCACATTCACCCGGAGACGCCCGCATCCCGGCAGGAATGGTTATTCCTTTATTAGCCTGCAGGGCCGCATGATCACACCTGCGTAATTAGCAGGCCCAGGTTACGGTCCCCCCAAGGCGCTAATAGGGGTCCAACGGCGTTAAAGTCAGGGCCCCCGGAAGATCCTGGTCCTCTTCAGGTGTGTGTGTGTGTGTGTAATGGTTTCTGATTGTTCAATTATCCGTGATAATTGTGACCCTGTGAGTGGCCATTCATTTGCCCGATTGCCACGGTGACACGGTGAGGACCAGAGGCGTTGTGAACCCAGCCCAGGGATCACGGGCGCACAGGAAGTGATGCGGTTCGGCAGCGTAATACGGCGTTTGCGCAATCCATCCGTCCCACCATCTTGGTTCTTATGCCAGTTCTTAATCTTGCTTTGTGTCCCTCTGCCCCCCCCCCCCCACCCACCCACACCACACACACACACACACACACACACACACACACACACACACACACACACACACACACACACACACACACACACACAACCCTCCATCCCTGCCCCCACTCCACAGTGTGTCCCGGGAGACCATGAGGAGCCACAAGAAGTCGGACTACAGTCTCAACAAGTGCAACGCGCCCATCCTCACCAACACCACTCTCAACGTCATCCGGCTGCTTGGTGAGTGCACGCGCCGCGGCAGCAGCCTGAGACTTTTCCTGAACCACTAATTAAAGGTTGGAGCTCTGGATATTGGCGGCTGCTGCCTATGTGTGTGTGTGTGTCTGTGTGTGTGTGTGTGTGTGTAATGTCTGTGTGTGTGACTGGCTTTCGATCGTCGTCTTTAGCCTCTGCACTGACCCCGTGACCTTTTCAATGCATACGTCACCTCACCCACGTCGATGGACGGTGGTTTGACATGCGGCGCCATGCAGCAGAGCTCTCACTTTTGCGCAGTTACCCCCGATCTAATCGGATTCTTAACGTTGCGAGAAGCGTTATTAAGACGCGACAATTATACGTCTGCCGCAATTTATGAACGGGTCAGTTTCATGATTATTAATTGCATTTCTAACTCGGGCCGACAGCCAGAACTGCCATGCACATTCGGAATGAATTACATATCGTTATATATATATATATGTATGGTGTATATATAAGATATTATATAATATATATATTATAATTATATATATATATATATTATATATATTATATATTATAATATGTTTATATATATATATATATATAATATAATATATATATGGTGTATATATATATGAACCCAGATCATGTCATATCGATCCAGTGCAATCTGAAGAAGTTATTGCAGGCAAACCAAGTCAAAAAGTTTAATTTGTGGCAAGCGCTCTCTCTGCCGCATGTCCGCAGGTTATTTGATGGAGTTCGACTACCCCGAGTTCCCGTTGCACAATTGAAGAAAGTGCCACATGAAAAATGGGAGCGCACAGACAAACTGGATTGTGTCACTGCCAGAACCGTGCAGATCGGGGCTTATTGCTTTTCTTTCTTTGCTTTGTCTTTTTTTTTTTTTCTTCTTCTTCCCCCGTTCGCTCATCCATTCTGACTCGCCGGTAATCTCGTCACGGCGGCTCCCCCTTCTCCCTCCTCCATGCTGTCATTACTGTACCGCTGAATGAATCTCTGTCGCCGGGGGGGCCTATGCAGATGGAGTGTGTACCAGGGAAACACTGGAGCTCTCCTCCTCCTCCTCCTTCCTCCTGAAGGAAAGCTCTCTGCCGCTCCTCAGAGGGTACCCCCACCCCTCTGAAAGCTTAAACACCCCCACCCCTCTGAAACAAAGACATTAAACATTTAAAGGCAGGGAGTAAAAAAGACGAAAGAAAACAAAAGACAAAGCAGATTGAACTCAGTCTTGCGTCAAGAGGCGAGAATATGATCGAGGAAAGGAAGTAAAGAGAAACTGCTCCCACACCACACCTTGGGCTTTCCTGCTCCACCTTTGAGTGGCAGCGCGGAAAACTTGAAAGTAATCATCGTCCAATCACAGGGGAGCCTCACTTAGAATGCGTTAAGCCCAGTCCCCAGCCTCAGTCTATAGAAGGTTGCCCCCCCCCCCCACCGGTACAGCAGCAGAGTCCTTGTTTTTGTGTGTAGCGGTCAACCACAGAGAGAACACACACACACACACACACACACACACACACACACACACACACACACACACACACACACTGACTGACTTCATGGCTAACGGCATGTTGGTTGTGTGTTCCAGGGAGGTACATGCAGATGATGAACATCCTGAAGCCCATCGCCTTCGACGTCATCCACTGCGTGTCACAGCTCTTCGACTACTACCTGTACGCCGTCTACACGTTCTTCGGACGCAACGACATGGTACGGGGCGCCGCTCTCTCTCCGTCCGCCACTCACTGTTGACCCCTGGATGTGTTGGTACCGTCCAGGTGCTCGACACAAATGTCAAGCAGATTTAGCACACTGAAGCCCACTTTGTCCTTAGTCTCGTAACCCTTTCATTGTGCTCTCTGACTTGTGGCTTAACGTTTAAATTGCATGCCAATTTACCTTTTTCACCTTTACTCGAGATATGGGCCCTTTGTCTTTGTCTCAAAGCAAGGTTTGTGTGCAGATTAAAAACCTTATTAGTTAATGTTCACTGCTTAATTTTCTGTTGAAAAGGTTTGGGGCAGAGTTCAAAATTGCCGTCCTTTAAAACAAAATCCGTCCTTTAAAACAAAATCCGTCCTTTAAAACAAAATCTGCGACACCTTTTGCAGAAATACATTTGTTGCTCATCTTCACCACCATCACATTTGCACATTGAAATGCAACTATTCTCACGTGTCTTGTTCTATAGGGTCTAGGGGTAGGGATTGGTCAACACACATGCTTGACCTTGGTCTGATTGGACACTCCTTTGCTTCTCCATGGTTGGAGGGAGCATTTTAGCCCGAGCGATGCATCATATATTTGAGCAGTTGCTGTATACAGCAATTTCATCCATCCTTGCACACACACACACACACACACACACACACACACACACACACACACACACACACACACACACACACACACACACACACACACACACACACACACACACGCCCAACCACACACACACATCACCCAAACCACACACTACTCAACCACACACACACACATTGTTGTACAAGTCTATTCAGTTCTTTTTCATTCTCCCTCACACACTCGGTGGTGGCGGCTGTCAGACGTGTACGTGTGGCTCCTTAGGGAATGAGTAATCGCTGCGACAAAAAACATCTCTTCTCATCCCAACCCGCCGCATCCGAGTGGACCACCACACCTCGTCTGTCTGTCTCTCTGTCTGTCAGCGTGCGTATCACCGCAGGAGGAATGGAACGGGGGAATGGACCACGCAACTTGCTGCAACTTGTCAGGGACTTTCCCTTTCGTTCTGGTAGACCTGAGCGTATCTATAGTGTCCCTTTTCTCATCGTCCTCCCTGGTTCGTATCTGCAGCCTGCAACACCAGCCCGTCACACCTCGTCCTCCCCATGTCCGCGTGGTTATTTTTGTCCTTCCCGTTTCCGTTTTATTCATTTTTTCGCGTTGCGCCGTGTATATAATCGTGCTTTTTTCCCGTTCCCTATCATAGCATCCTCTCGAAATACCTCTCGCTCTCCTTCTCTCTCAGCCTCTCTATCCCTCTCTCTCTGTCTCCTCATCTCTCTCCCTCTCTTTCTCTCACTATAACTCATTATACGTTATTGAATCCACCTTTCTCAATAATGGGCTCACTGAATGCACACGGAAATGCTAATACTTTTCATAAATATTAACACGGGGTAAAATCCCCTTGTTGTTAAATTGTAATGCACATATTCTGCCGCTTTGACCCGGGGACACATACACTCTCTCTCTCTCTCTCTCTCTCTCTCTCTCTCTCTCTCGCTCTCGCTCTCGCTCTCGCTCTCTCCCTCTCTCCTCGCTCTCTCTCTCGCTCTCTCTCTCTCTCTCTCTCTCTCGCCTCCCCTCTCGCCCCGCTGGCACAGAAATTAGGGTTCGCTGGGTTCTCCACTGTAACAAGCCCCATTAATATTCCAAAGGGTAAATACGTCAGTGTGTGTGTGTGTGTGTGTGTTGTGTGTGTGTGTGTGTGTGTGTGTGTGTGTGTGTGTGTGTGTGTGTGTGTGTGTGTGTGTGTGTGTGTGTGTGTGTGTGTGTGTGTGGCTGTACACTGGCGCTGTCGCCAACCCTGAGCGCTCGAGATGCATAAGGTGCCAGCCACTTGCACTGCTCCATCTGCATCAATCATTTGGCTTGCAAGAGTTCACCGGGAGGATGGTTTCTTCTCTCTTCTCCCGGATAGACTTGTATGAAATGAAAGTGTGTTTACTTTACCGTACATTAAAGCGTGATGGGATGGCATTGTCTGCGCCGCTGTTCTCTGGGTTCAGCAGACGGTGCCATTTTGTGGCCAAGCGCAACAGCACAGCATGCATTTACTTGATTGTAAAAGTACATTCAAGCCGAGCGATGCTTCCGGATTTATATCAACAAAGATTCAATCTTGGCTTTGTTTGTCCATTAGGCTGTGTATCTCAAAATCGTTTTTCTTTATTTGTTTCAAGGGCATCACAAATCACAAATGCTCCTTAATGCTCCTTTTGCTGCTTCTTCAATGATCGTGAACCCGTGTTTGGCCTGCCCAGAAATTATTGTGGAGGGATACAGTAGGTGGCGCTATATGCAGCTAGATGGTTTGCGGACTGCCAATGAGAGGATCAGAGGATGAGATTTGGCACGATTTGGTGCATTTTCGCACATATGCAGAATAGCAGTCCAATTCTGAGTTTTGGTACGGTTGTTCGGTTCACACCTGATGCAAACCGCACCCAAGTACACAATGAACCATACACAAGATTAATTTGAACAAACTGGACTTTGGGGCGAGTAAGTGTGCTCTGATCCGGGCCTGCGGCTCTACTGTGAAAGCGCCCTATAAGACTGAAGGTCAATACTGACTCAGGGAAGCCAGTGTAAGTGTAATTGTCCATTTATTCAGTCGGTTTGTTGTAGTCACCGTTGAAGCTTGATTGACATTTACCATGCACTTAATGAAAGTTGGCTTACAAGGGCAGAGGGCGGTCGATTGTGTGACTTCTCCACGCTGTTGTGATGGCAGGAGGCCATATTCACTGACACAAAGAAGATTGTGAAAGATTGTACTTGTCCGAAGTATTGAGACTTTTCCTTTCATGTTTTTGGCCTGCGTGGATCTGATTTATTGAATGGATGTGAAAGTGAATCTGACGCCGTTAAAATGAGCACACACCACCTTTGAACGTGCGTTCTTCAGGGCTTGAGGTGTCAGATCACATGCCCTTTGTTTCGGATAAGAAGCCATCCTCATTTCCTCCATGGTGATGAGATGGAGAAGAGCATTAGTAAGCAAGTCGATAACGGCTCCAAGTGCTACGCCATAGTCGTCTGTCTTGAGAATTTGTTTGGGTACGGTAAGATGTCAACCAAAAGGCATTGTGGATTTGAAGTGGGGTGTTGATGAATGGGTGTTGTACATGCAATGGAGAAAATCAATGCTAGTTTGACATAAGACTTGGCTTTGGGGCCAGGTGAAAATGAACACGGTGAATCAATGCAAGCAGAGCAGCATTCTAACTTATTGATCTCCAGTCTCGGCACAAAATAACACGTGGGCGCTGTTGCCGCTTGTCGGTGACGGCAAAAGTGATCTGTGCTGTTCTGTCGTGCTTGTGATTTTAGCGGTCAATGTTCTCCCTCTGTCTCTCGCTCTCTCTCTCTTGCACTACTGCTCTCTCTCTGACTACTCGAGCGATATATTTGTTATCTGTGGCGAGAAGCAAAGTCAAGGTCTGTATTGACCCATCATTCTGTGTTTTTTGAAGCACGTCGACCTTACGACCCATGTCTGGTCTACGTCACATGGATTTTCTCCATGGATACTTCTTGCTGCTCCTAACAGCGTCCAACAACTCTTTGTCCTTCTGCACGGCCAGAAAGAAGTCTTTGCAGGGCATATTAATGTTCACCGAAATTTGAAGCTCACTTTTGATCAGGTCTGTGCTGCATCGGTTTCTTGCATCTGTCCACTTATTGGCCATGAGTGAAAAAATCCTCTCTACAAATGCGTTTGAACCGGGCACACTGAGAACAAATGACACGATCAGGAACAAGTTAGTCAAGTTCTCCTTTCCGATTTTCTGAAAAACAGCCATCCACTTCTCGCTGGTTGATTTTGTGGGGTCCTGTCTTGACGTTTCGATTTCTTCCCGGCTAGTGCAGAATTCTTCGTAAAGTTTGTCCATGTTGACTGTGTCAGTCAACTTGAGGGCGACCGCCACCTCCTCCAAGTCAGAGAAAGTGAGTTTCTCAAAAAGGCCAATTGGTTTAAGCTTCATCATCACATTGTCTGAGGATAAATCAAACCACTTGTCAATGTATGCAATGACAGAGTTGTAAAATCCTATGAAGTCCTCTTTCACTTTGGCCTTGTCCGTAGGCTGCATTTTTTCCATCAGCTGTCGAATCCCCAAAAGTTGTCATCTTTTCTTTGCAGCATTTTCGCTTTGAATTTTCTGATTTCCTCATAAACGTCAGTGATGCAGAGTTGTGTTTCCTCTAGCTTCCTAACAAGCTGGTCAAAGACCAGTCCCACATTTTGGAAAAAACACAGGTACGTTTCGACGGTGCCAGTTTTCTCCTCCTCATCCACAAAAATCTTCTTCAGCACCACAGGACAGGCCTCTCCGAGTGACGTAAAGTACGACGTAATCGCCGGCCAGCTTTGTAAAAGACGATCGAAAGCTGGATATAGTGAAAGCCATCTAGTGCAAATGTGACGTAGAATTTCTCTCCACTCAATGTCCACGAAGGCCAAAAAACTACGAAGTTCCTCTCGTCGAGAAGCAGATACGGAAAAGTGGCTGTAAATCTTCAAAACAATTGTCTCTATGGCCACTGACAGCTGATCGCATGCGTGTTTGCATGTATTGTGAGCTATATGAGCTGGGCAATTTGCTTTCAAAATGCGACTGTTTTCACTGTGCAATAACTGGTAAACAGAGTGTCTGCCATAATTGATATTCGTGTTGTCTGCGGCATATGAAGTGATACACTCTGTATTAAGTTGATGTTTTCCTAAACAATCCATTGTAGCTCGGTGGATGCCATTGGCCGTTTCATCACTGTTTTCATAAAAATCAAGTAGTTTACACTGCACTCCGTCAGATGGATTAAAATATCTAAGGCACACCGGAATTTTTTTTCGGTTCCCCTTGTTCGAGGGGAACCGAACAAGAGGAAGTGCTAAACTAGCACCAACAAAAGACCATTGATCTGACGACTGAGAAATAGACCGGCTCGTGCTCACCTTCGGTTGGAGACAGGTCCTTCAGAATATCTCGTACAGTTTCCGGACCAAGTACATTGGCTGTTAGCATCTCGGCTTTTGTTCTTCCACAGTGGACTTTCTTCACGGTATTGGAATTGTTAAACATTGCGCTGTTGAGACAGTCCATGCTGCTGTAGCTCAGTCCGTGTTTAACTGTATGATATACAGATGAAATCTCGCACGCAGCAACTTTGTCATTTTCAGTAGTAGTCGTGGGGAATAGCAGCATGTTGTTTCACGTCGTTTTCTCCTCCGTGGCTGATAAAAAATTCCTGACGACACAGGTTACAGATGACTCTAGCCAAATCGCCACTGACAGGTTTAACCCAATTATACTTTTCTCCCCACTGCTTATTGTATGTACACAATCTTTTCTTTTTCGGAGGGCCCGAATCGCCATCTCCACTTGCGCTCATTTTTCCCAACAGGATCGAGAGGAAGAGACGAGTACACATACGAGGCCAGTTAGTTTAAAATGATGCTGATCTCTCCAACTGAGTGCCACCTATCGGCATTCCCACACAGCACACAGAGGCCAGATTTAAAGGCAATATATACAAATATTATGAGTGGGTTTTTTTTATAATTCAGATACGGGACAAATGTCGTCCCATACGGGACGAACCACTTTTGATCTAAATACGGGACGTCCCGGCTAATACGGGACAGTTGGCAACCCAGCTGCAGGGATTTGAGGTCAAAAGCGCTATTTTTATTCACGCTTGCATTTGGGCCATTTTGTCCATGGAAAGCACCAAACCTAGAGTCCGTTTACTGGAATCATGAAGGAACACATCAGGGTTCCAACACTCACAATTAATTATAATGGCAATAGATTAATTAATTATTTTAACATCGTTATGGTATTCAATCATCTTCTGCTGCACTTATTCCACGTCCAGTCATGAAAAAGGACCAAAAAACAACATCCAAAGAGTCATGAAGTCATAAACGAATGACTTGGCCTCCAGGGGTGCACCAAGGCAACGGGGATGAGGTCGTTGATTTTTATTGGCTCTTAATTTGTTCATCGCTTTGGGTGTGTGTTTGTGTGTTTGTGTGTGTGTGGCTTGGCTTACCTCCTTAGATGGCGGGGTGGCAGTGGCGGCGGTGGCGTCCGTGGCCGGGTCGGAGGAGGCGGCGGTGGACCGCAGCTATGTGAAGAAGAAGCTGGAGCACGGACTCACGCGCATCTGGCAGGTAGGAAGTGGAAGGAGGAGGGTGGAAGGAAGGAGGGAGGGTGGGGGTGGACACTGGTTTGGTTCAGTCTGGCTTTGGGGGTGGGAGGGTGCCTGTTTCTGCCTCCTGTCTCCTCCTCCTCGCTGTGCCGGGTTTCTCCCATGCCTCCTTTCACTTCATTCCCCCCACCCCCCCTCCCCGCTCCGATCTGTTTTGGTTTGCTCCGGCGGTGCAGAGGTGTGGGGTTTCAGAGAGTGGTGGACGTGACTAACACCACCAACTGTTGTTTGTTATGTCTGTCGTGACGATGATGAGTGGTGAAACTAAACGATTTGAGGAGGCCCTGTATAAAAAGAACTGTGGGCACTCCTCCTCCTCCTCCTCCTCCGAACCGAGGAAATAAATACATTCCTAGCCTGAGCTAAATTTGATTTGTAAAGTGCGATGGAGACCCCGGCAGCCTGTAGCAGATGGTCAGGCCGCCACGGTTGGCAACGTGATAGGCTGATTAACCGCCGCGCTGCCAGAGAGGTGAAATTAGCATCCTCTGAAAGTGAATTAACTCAGCTTGTTGTGGACCTTGTTTTAAAACGAGAAGTTAAGGGCCTCGCCTGACACCTTGCGGCTAATCACAATTCAAGGCTAAACCGCACCCTTGCGTTTTGCATGCCGTTTACATGACTTCACGGCACTCAATCCTACCAAGTCTTAAAATCTCTCTCATCCTTTTCCATGGAAAAAGGATGACTCTTTGTTCATTTTCTCTAGTTCTTTTGCTGTATGTGCTTTGTACTTTTCATCTGGTTCTTGTCCAAAGTGTTGCGAGTGTCATGTGAGTGTCATGTGAGGTTGATTGACGTTCACTCTCTGCACCGCCAAAACCTCCCAGGACGTCCAGTTGAAGGTGAAGGCCTACATCCTGGGGACCGACATGTCCAACTTCAAATACGACGACTTCATCGTGGTGCTGGATGTCATCAGCAGGTACGTCGCAGAGGCACTGGAGGTCCTGCCTACTCCAGCCCCTTCATTAAATGGTCTTCTTCGTCATCATCTCATAGTCTTTCTCTGTCTCTCCCTCTCCCCTGCCAATTCTCTCCTGCCCTGTCTTGCTCTACTTCCCAGTCTATCATCCCTCTCTTTCACCTCCATCCATCGTTCCCTGGAGTGATTAGATCATGCGCACAGATACACACACACACACACACACACGGTCCACTCTACCATGAGGACACTACGACACAACGATCGCGGTGGTCCTGGAGAAGATTGGCAATCGTCAATAGCAGCCAGGCATCGATCAGGGAGCTTGTTTCTGCTCGACCTCCCACCCTCCTCCCTGAGTGCCCTATCAAGTTAACTGTTCCCCTGACAGGACAGCGGAATCTGTGTAGGTCAGCGGCCTTGACACAAAACGGGGGTCGTTTGGGGGTCATAAGCCCTTTAATGATGTCTCTAATTGGGCCCATTAACACGGAACCTGTGGAGACATCTCTGGGAGGGGAAGAGAAGACCTATGGGGGGTGTGTGGGCTGCGGTATTTGCATATGATGCGTGATCTCTGTGGTTCATGTTTGGATGTCACCCTTCCTTTGGCCAGGTTAATGCAGGTTGGGGAGGAGTTCTGTGGCAGCCGGTCGGAGGTGCTGCAGGAGTCCATCAAACGGCAGAGCGTGAACTACTTTAGGAACTACCACAGGTGAGATTTCCCCCCCCCCCCCCCCCCCGTGACCTATGACCTCACGCCCAATGAACACACAGGAGGACATGATGCAGTTTTTCAGCTGACACCCCGTTGTTACACGGTCACTTGTGCATGTGGAGGCTGATGATTTGGGTCAAAACTATTTGGGTTTTTCCGTGTCAACGGTGGGGTATGGATCCAGCTGATCTTGATCGCACGATACATTTTTACCGTGTAGGCGTGAGGTGCTTTCTGACTTTTGGGTTTTTACTTTTACTTGGACTTGGTTGACTCTCAGTGCCTCGCAGAGATGTTTTTTCGTGTTATTATTTTAGTTGCAGCTTAGAGACTCACGACGCAGCCCACACTGGGAATACATCTAATTATAAGTTAACACTGCACAGGGATTCAACCACGGCTACATCCTGATTGCGCAACTCCCCACGGCCCTTATCAATATGCACGATTCCATCTACAGCGGCACGGAGAGGATCCACCATTGATTCCAGCCCCGGCTACATGTGTCATCACCGATAACGTTGGCACCAGTAATATGAGAGAGACAGAGGGAGAGAGACGGGAGAGAGACACACAGAGACAGAACAGGGGGAGAGACAGGAGAGAGACACAGACAGAACAGGGGGTGAGACAGAACAGAGAGAGACAGAACGAGAGAGAGAGAGAGAGAGAGAGAGAACAGAGAGAGAGAGAGAGAGAGAGAGAGAGAGAGAGAGAGAGAGAGAGAGAGAGAGAGAGACACAGAGAGGACAGAGAGACCGCGACAGAGGGAAGAGGGACAGAGGGACAGAGAGACAGAGAGACAGAGAGACAGAGAGACAGAGAGAGACAGAGCGCTTGAGTTAATATAGACGGGCACCTTAAACGGCGACATGTAAACGAGGAGAACGGGCATTTTCTGAAAGAGATTGACAGGCTAAATCGGCCAACTGATGATTGATTCCCTTCAGTCTTGTTTGTAATTGAGATGTGTTAAGGTCATTTGACTATCGCCATGTGGCAAATGACCTAACCCATTATGGATTAGACCGACTGAACTAATGCAATGGAACATGACTTGTCTGAGGGGGATATACATGCAGTATGTTCTCTCCTGTTTGAGCGGAGTTACTTCAAACACGTTTAGAGACGAGCAGCCACGACGGTGGGTGGGGGGGGCGGTCGGGTGGGAAGTACTGGACTGTTTTGATGTGTGATCCCGACTAAGACCATGCGCTGCTTCCCCAACAACAAACCCTGGGTGACTAAAGACATCAAGGCATCACTGAACAGGAAGAAGGCGGCCTTCAGGAGTGGAGACAAGGAGGAGATGAAGAAGGTGCAGAGAGAACTGAGGGAAAAGATCACAGAGGGCAAGGAGAGCTACAGAAGAAAGCTTGAGGGGAAGCTCCAACAGAAGAACCTCAGGGAGGTGTGGAGTGGCATGAGAACAATCACTGGCCAAGGAGCTAAGACCACCCAGGGGAGGGAGGGAAACCTGGATGAGGCCAACGAGTTAAACCTGTTCTTCAACAGGTTTGACGATATGGCTCCTCTCCACCCTCCCCCCAGCTCCTCCTGTGACCCTCTCCCCTCTCCCCTCCCCCCCACCTCACCCTCCCACCCCCCCTCTCCCCTCTCCCTCCCACCACCCATCTCTCCCCTCTCTCCTCCCCTCTTCTCTCCCCCCTTGCTCCTCTCCTCTCCTCCCTCTCCTCTCTCCAGGGCCAATCACCATCACAGCGGAGGAGGTGAGATGTGAACTCCAGAAAGGAGTGGGCGTGTAAATCTATCTTGTTGAGCTCACGATCGCGGCAAACACCGCAGCGCACCACCAGGACTCCACACAACCACACACACACACACTCACACACACACACAGACTGGGCACTGTTTGGCCCTGTTGAGCTGTTTGAACTCATGACATCTTCAGGGCGGAGGGGAACTGAGGTGTCCAGTCCTGCTGTACGTCAAATCCATGTCCATTGATCTGAGCTTGAACTGCATGCATTGCAGTGCTTGCTGGGCATACCTTGATCGCAAAAACCAAGCGCATTTTCAAAGCCCTCCTCGAATTGACTAGTAGTGTATTTTCTCCTATAGGATTTAATTAATGCTAAACTAGAAGACCATTGATCTGTTGCAAGAAAATATACAATCCGGACAAACTTTTCAAACTTGTGGGGGTTTATTTCTATGTGCTTTTTGCCGATGGTGTCGTCTATAACCGAACAACCCCCTCCCCCCAGGGACCCACCTTCTCTCCTTCGCATCCCAGCATTCATTACTTTCTACTCTCCCTGACCCTTGCAGGAGTTCAAGTTCATGGGCCAGTGCCGCTCGCCGTCACTCTCCCCCAACCGCCAGGCCGGCTCTGGCGCCGTGGAGGTGGACCCCTCCCTCTTCCAGCAGTTCCTCCTGGAGGGGAACCCCTTCGAGATGCACATCGAGAACAAGGAGGAGGAGACCGAGGACGTGCTGGCGTCCAATGGGGTAGGGGATCCAGGGCAGTGTGTACTATACTGTCCAGTGTAATGTTGTGTAGTGAGAATCTCGAGAGGAGGATGCATATTGGATCTGCCCCGAAGGCTCCATTGTAATAGACCCTGTTCACAGACCGTCAGTAGCAGGGTAAAGTAACGTCCTGTTCCTGTCATTTTAAAGTGAGGTAGGTTTATTGATGTCTGTTGCAGCACCAGCATGGTATCTATCAGTGTACTGTATATTTACTTGACTAGTAGTGTCTATACTGGTGTGCTGCTATACCTGAATCAAACGGACCCATAATGAATGTTATGAGCTACACTGCTGTGAAAAGGGTCTATTCAAATTAACCGGTCGCCCCCAAAAGATCATGTTCATGGTTGTCTCTAACTCAGCAATTACACTGATCATAAACCCTTCCAATCAAATCTCCTCAGGGATCAGACATGGATGATGTGTGCATCATCAGCCACAGAAATGGATTCTCATCCACCTTTTTAGTTGGATTGGCATTCTGTGGCGTCCCGGTGCGCCAGGTCGTTCACTGGGATAGGATCGGCAAAAATCCATAAAAGTCAGTGAATGTGGTCGGCTGTGAATGAAAGCAACCGCCCGCTGCCAACCGCCAGGTCCCTTACGGCAGTCCCTCTCGTCATCTTCGTCACCGCCAGGCCGGTCACACACCCGACCCGATCCAAGTCGAGAGAGGGAGATCTGCGGCTCATAACCCCACATACCTCTCCTGTCATTTGATATGAGCGATTAGGCTAAATGGACCACGCACAAAAACCCCCAGAGAAACCCAGAGAGTTCATGCGGAAGTGGCCATTGGCTGAGGGGCGGATTAAGCTGGGAATAAGTAATGGAGATGTAAATGATATTCCAGTTGAGTGGACAAGCCGGAGTGTGATTGCCCCAGCAGCAGTGCTGCCGTGGTTTGACTGATGTGGATCGTTTCAGTAGCCCCTTTGCTTTTATTCGGGCAACATCGGGAGTGTTTTCGATATCTTTGAGATTCACCTTCGTGAAGCTTCTTTGTCCGAAGGCGTTATTTCAAATAAACGAAATTAAACCCTCTCTTCATTTCCATGTGGGTATTCCCTGTGCTGTGGTGTTTTCTCAGTAAGAATTGGCAGCCCCTCTCGCCTTAGGATTTTTTCATTCATATCTCATTTCAAGTGAGGCTTGTGCAGATATTGTCTGTGAGGTGGACTGATGGGACGACTGCCCATTCTGAAGTACACGGCGAGTGTTTGTAGCAGTACTCCGTGCGACACGCACACTAAAGTGGCTTCTACTGGGCTCTTCCAACCCCAAGAACACAGGAAGCTGTTTTTGAAAAAAGCGCTTTATTGCAGGGTTGGACATTTTGTGTGTGTGTGTGTGTGTGTGTGTGTGTGTGTGTGTGTGTGTGTGTGTGTGTGTGTGTGTGTGTGTGTGTGTGTGTGTGTGTGTGTGGCTGGTTTAACCTGTGCATTGATTATGCACCCCAGGTGTGCAGCTTCACCAAGCCCCCAGACTCTAATCAGCGTGCCTCAGGGACAGGTGAGGCTGCATAAACCAGCCATCAAACACACACATATACACAAACACACATAACTGTGTTGTTTGTCTGTGCCTCCACACCAGGAATCAATATTTCAGGACATAATACATAATCCAGAGGAAATCTCAAGGAAGCCTTATGGGTCTCTATCAAATCTTATGGGATCCATGGCTTGTGTGTTTTCCTTTGTGACGGAGCTTTGTGGTTATTACAGTTGGGAAAGCCATGTTACCCCACGTCGTCAGGAAGGCCATATCCAGTGGAGGGAGGGGATAGATACAACACAGGCCTCACATATGGAGTTGAGCCCTCCCCCTGCTTAAAGACACCATGTAGCACAGATTGAGTTACATTGTGTTGTGTTTTTGTCTTTTCAACGGCCATTAATGTCTTCCATTATTGTCCATCAATGTGCTAATCAGTGATGGGAGTCTAATCAATTGATGTCTGTCCTCGTTTGTGTTATTTTCGTATTTCCATCGTCTATCAATTATTTCTCTCTGTCTGCCTGCCTTCCCTGTCTGTCTATGTGTCTCTGTCTCTCTCTCAGTATGAGTCAGACGAGCTGGAGAAGAGTGTCTTCCAGGATTATGACAGTGACAGTGACGTCCCGGAGGAACTAAAACAGGACTACGTGGATGAGCAGACGGGCGATGCCCCTCTCAAGAGGTATGTCTCGGGGGTCAAAGGTCAACTTGCTTGCTTGCACTAAAACTGTGAAAGGAAAAAATGGGTACAAAAAAACCCCCCATTGTCAACCTTTTGTAGAAAACGTTCCCCTTGGCTGATAGACTGTAAATCTGTGATATTGCCATTTCTACCAGTCGTCTAGCAGATGCTTCTGTCCAAAGCGACTGTGAACAGTGAATTATTTATTTTCGTAATATGAGATTAACAAGCACTCGAGGTCAGACTTCTTGCTCAAGGAAGCCTTGTTGCCTTGTTGGAAATCCAAAAGCACCATAACCACGAGAGACCTCACCATGCCCCCGCATTGTAACCTTAAAGCATTTGGTACTGTATGAATTAAAAAGACAACAGAAACCCAGGTGTTAACCATGGTGCATGTGAAGACCATAATGTAAAATGTAGCCCCATTAAAAGATTCAAATGATGTCTTTATTAAGCTCCATAAAACTTTAATCCGTGCTAAATCTGGAGGAATCTAGGGGAAATAGAGTTTCCATGTATTGTAATATTCCTCAACTCTAGTTAACCTCTGTGAGTAGGCGGAGAGTTTGCCTCCAGTTTTTTCTTTTTATATTTATAGCCTGAAAATATCTCTTCTTACGCATACCTACCATGTTTAGTCTGCAAATAGTGCATGCATGATTAAAAACACAATGTTTGTATCTATTCCTGGAGAAATGGGCACACATCCAATCATTCATAAGCCCCCCTTCAAATTGGGGCATCGATTAATTTGCTTAAAATGTTTATTTCTGTGAGAAATCTTTACGCATGCACTTAAAAACCGATTCTCTTTGGAACCGCTGTGATTGGTGAGTACCGGAGGCCTCAGCCACAGATTTTCTCTCCGCACGCGTTAATGAGTTTTCCATTCAGAGCGCCTGCGAGATTAACAGCGTTGCATTAAATTAGGTCGCTGATGTGCATGGGTGGATTCACGTTGTTTATGTTCTGTTGATGGATATATATGTCCGTTTTTGGGTTTTTTTGTCTCTACGGCCACGTTTAAAAATCTGGAGTTTGATCACGTATGCAACGGAGATGCGCGAGCGCGTTTATGCATTAGCTAACTGGTAGAAGGAATGAATGTAGTACGGACATTAAATCGACTTACCGCAAACGGATGACATCCTATTCAGGGCACTGATGACCGCTACTCATGTATATAGTATTATTTATCATAACCTTTAGAATTTGACCACATTTTTGCTTTCAAGTCTCCGAGACCCGAGTCGTGCAAATTGGGACTTGGACTCACCCGCTGTGAGACTTGACTTACTTGAGGTTGTCTGCTTTGAGACTCGAGTCTCTGGAGACTTGAAAGTAAAAATTGGCTGGTAAGAAGCTGGTTTTGCCAGTGAATTTAAAATTCTTATTGCTAATGTTTCCGTGTCCACTTTTACGATAAAGACTTGAGCCTTAACATATAAAAACATCTCTACTAATGCACTACTGCATACGATGAACACCACCTCAGGCTGGACAATCTACTTATTCCTTTCACATTCACCCGGAGACGCCCGCATCCCGGCAGGAATGGTTATTCCTTTATTAGCCTGCGGGGCCGCATGATCACACCTGCGTAATTAGCAGGCCCAGGTTACGGTCCCCCAAGGCGCTAATAGGGTCCAACGGCGTTAAAGGTCAGGGCCCCGGAAGATCCTGGTCCTCTCAGGTGTGTGTGTGTGTGTGTAATGGTTTCTGATTGTTCAATTATCCGTGATAATTGTGACCCTGTGAGTGGCCATTCATTTGCCCGATTGCCACGGTGACACGGTGAGGACCAGAGGCGTTGTGAACCCAGCCCAGGGATCACGGGCGCACAGGAAGTGATGCGGTTCGGCAGCGTAATACGGCGTTTGCGCAATCATCCGTCCCACCATCTTGGTTCTTATGCAGTTCTTAATCTTGCTTTGTGTCCCTCTGCCCCCCCCCCCCCCCACCCCTGCACACACACACACACACACACAACACCCTCCATCCCTGCCCCCACTCCACAGTGTGTCCCGGGAGACCATGAGGAGCCACAAGAAGTCGGACTACAGTCTCAACAAGTGCAACGCGCCCATCCTCACCAACACCACTCTCAACGTCATCCGGCTGCTTGGTGAGTGCACGCGCCGCGGCAGCAGCCTGAGACTTTTCCTGAACCACTAATTAAAGGTTGGAGCTCTGGATATTGGCGGCTGCTGCCTATGTGTGTGTGTGTGTCTGTGTGTGTGTGTGTGTGTATGTCTGTGTGTGTGACTGGCTTTCGATCGTCGTCTTTAGCCTCTGCACTGACCCCGTGACCTTTTCAATGCATACGTCACCTCACCCACGTCGATGGACGGTGGTTTGACATGCGGCGCCATGCAGCAGAGCTCTCACTTTTGCGCAGTTACCCCCGATCTAATCGGATTCTTAACGTTGCGAGAAGCGTTATTAAGACGCGACAATTATACGTCTGCCGCAATTTATGAACGGGTCAGTTTCATGATTATTAATTGCATTTCTAACTCGGGCCGACAGCCAGAACTGCCATGCACATTCGGAATGAATTACATATCGTTATATATATATATATGTATGGTGTTGATGATTTTTGATTTATCTTTCCTAGATGGTTGTGCACTCGATCATTTTGTGTTAAAAAATTCATTATATATATATAATGAATTTAACAAAGCAGATATATATATATATATATATATATACATATCGTGATATATATATATATATATACCGGTATATGGTGTATATATATATGAACCCAGATCATGTCATATCGATCCAGTGCAATCTGAAGAAGTTATTGCAGGCAAACCAAGTCAAAAAGTTTAATTTGTGGCAAGCGCTCTCTCTGCCGCATGTCCGCAGGTTATTTGATGGAGTTCGACTACCCCGAGTTCCCGTTGCACAATTGAAGAAAGTGCCACATGAAAAATGGGAGCGCACAGACAAACTGGATTGTGTCACTGCCAGAACCGTGCAGATCGGGGCTTATTGCTTTTCTTTCTTTGCTTTGTCTTTTTTTTTTTTTCTTCTTCTTCCCCCGTTCGCTCATCCATTCTGACTCGCCGGTAATCTCGTCACGGCGGCTCCCCCTTCTCCCTCCTCCATGCTGTCATTACTGTACCGCTGAATGAATCTCTGTCGCCGGGGGGGCCTATGCAGATGGAGTGTGTACCAGGGAAACACTGGAGCTCTCCTCCTCCTCCTCCTCCTTCCTCCTGAAGGAAAGCTCTCTGCCGCTCCTCAGAGGGTACCCCCACCCCTCTGAAAGCTTAAACACCCCCACCCCTCTGAAACAAAGACATTAAACATTTAAAGGCAGGGAGTAAAAAAGACGAAAGAAAACAAAAGACAAAGCAGATTGAACTCAGTCTTGCGTCAAGAGGCGAGAATATGATCGAGGAAAGGAAGTAAAGAGAAACTGCTCCCACAGCACACCTTGGGCTTTCCTGCTCCACCTTTGAGTGCAGCGCGGAAAACTTGAAAGTAATCATCGTCCAATCACAGGGGAGCCTCACTTAGAATGCGTTAAGCCCAGTCCCCCAGCCTCAGTCTATAGAAGGTTGCCCCCCCCCCCCCCACCGGTACAGCAGCAGAGTCCTTGTTTTTGTGTGTAGCGGTCAACCACAGAGAGAACACACACACACACACACACACACACACACACACACACACACACACACTGACTGACTTCATGGCTAACGGCATGTTGGTTGTGTGTTCCAGGGAGGTACATGCAGATGATGAACATCCTGAAGCCCATCGCCTTCGACGTCATCCACTGCGTGTCACAGCTCTTCGACTACTACCTGTACGCCGTCTACACGTTCTTCGGACGCAACGACATGGTACGGGGCGCCGCTCTCTCTCCGTCCGCCACTCACTGTTGACCCCTGGATGTGTTGGTACCGTCCAGGTGCTCGACACAAATGTCAAGCAGATTTAGCACACTGAAGCCCACTTTGTCCTTAGTCTCGTAACCCTTTCATTGTGCTCTCTGACTTGTGGCTTAACGTTTAAATTGCATGCCAATTTACCTTTTTCACCTTTACTCGAGATATGGGCCCTTTGTCTTTGTCTCAAAGCAAGGTTTGTGTGCAGATTAAAAACCTTATTAGTTAATGTTCACTGCTTAATTTTCTGTTGAAAAGGTTTGGGGCAGAGTTCAAAATTGCCGTCCTTTAAAACAAAATCCGTCCTTTAAAACAAAATCCGTCCTTTAAAACAAAATCTGCGACACCTTTTGCAGAAATACATTTGTTGCTCATCTTCACCACCATCACATTTGCACATTGAAATGCAACTATTCTCACGTGTCTTGTTCTATAGGGTCTAGGGGTAGGGATTGGTCAACACACATGCTTGACCTTGGTCTGATTGGACACTCCTTTGCTTCTCCATGGTTGGAGGGAGCATTTTAGCCCGAGCGATGCATCATATATTTGAGCAGTTGCTGTATACAGCAATTTCATCCATCCTTGCACACACACACACACACACACACACACACACACACGCCCAACCACACACACACATCACCCAAACCACACACTACTCAACCACACACACACACATTGTTGTACAAGTCTATTCAGTTCTTTTTCATTCTCCCTCACACACTCGGTGGTGGCGGCTGTCAGCCGTGTACGTGTGGCTCCTTAGGGAATGAGTAATCGCTGCGACAAAAAACATCTCTTCTCATCCCAACCCGCCGCATCCGAGTGGACCACCACACCTCGTCTGTCTGTCTCTCTGTCTGTCTGTCTGTCTCTCTGTCTGTCAGCGTGCGTATCACCGCAGGAGGAATGGAACGGGGGAATGGACCACGCAACTTGCTGCAACTTGTCAGGGACTTTCCCTTTCGTTCTGGTAGACCTGAGCGTATCTATAGTGTCCCTTTTCTCATCGTCCTCCCTGGTTCGTATCTGCAGCCTGCAACACCAGCCCGTCACACCTCGTCCTCCCCATGTCCGCGTGGTTATTTTTGTCCTTCCCGTTTCCGTTTTATTCATTTTTTCGCGTTGCGCCGTGTATATAATCGTGCTTTTTTCCCGTTCCCTATCATAGCATCCTCTCGAAATACCTCTCGCTCTCGCTCTCCTTCTCTCTCAGCCTCTCTATCCCTCTCTCTCTGTCTCCTCATCTCTCTCCCTCTCTTTCTCTCACTATAACTCATTATACGTTATTGAATCCACCTTTCTCAATAATGGGCTCACTGAATGCACACGGAAATGCTAATACTTTTCATAAATATTAACACGGGGTAAAATCCCCTTGTTGTTAAATTGTAATGCACATATTCTGCCGCTTTGACCCGGGGACACATACACTCTCCTCTCCTCTCTCTCTCTCTCTCTCTCTCTCTCTCTCTCTCTCTCTCTCCTCTCTCTCTCTCTCTCTCTCTCTCTCCCTCCCTCCCCCTCCCCCGCTGGCACAGAAATTAGGGTTCGCTGGGTTCTCCACTGTAACAAGCCCCATTAATATTCCAAAGGGTAAATACGTCACTGTGTGTGTGTGTGTGTGTGTGTGTGTGTGTGTGTGTGTGTGTGTGTGTGTGTGTGTGTGTGTGTGTGTGTGTGTGTGTGTGTGTGTGTGTGTGTGTGTGTGTGTGTGTGTGTGTGTGTGTGTACACTGGCGCTGTCGCCAACCCTGAGCGCTCGAGATGCATAAGGTGCCAGCCACTTGCACTGCTCCATCTGCATCAATCATTTGGCTTGCAAGAGTTCACCGGGAGGAGGGAGAGAGCCAGGATTACACGCACAAAAAAGCAAGTGCTTATTGAAAGCCCCTCGATTTGAGATGATGATGATGAAGAGTCCCCCAGCGCCGCTCAGGAGCCCCCCCCCTGCTTTTGAAAGGCCCCTCGGTGCCCATCGCACAGCCGGGACGAGCTCGGTGTCGCACACAAAATCACATCACAGCGGAGCGGAGGCAAGCACGGGCCAAGAAATGGAGGATGTACCAAAGGAGGAGAGAGGGGGAGGGGCATGACAGGAGAGAGAGAGGGCAAGGGATGAGAAGGGAGAGAGCGGGGCAAGAGATGAGAGGGAGAGAGAGGTGCAAGAGATGAGAAGGGAGAGAGCGGGGCAAGAGATGAGAGGGGAGAGAGAGGTGCAAGAGATGAGAAGGGAGAGAGAGAGGCAAGGGATGAGAAGGGAGAGGGAGGGACAAGGGATGAGAAGGGAGAGAGAGAGGCAAGGGATGAGAAGGGAGAGGGAGGGACAAGGGATGAGAAGGGAGAGAGAGGGACAAGGGATGAGAAGGGAGAGAGAGGGACAAGGGATGAGAAGGGAGAGAGAGGGGCAAGGGATGAGAAGGGAGAGAGAGGGACAAGGGATGAGAAGGGAGAGAGAGGGATGAGAAGGGAGAGAGAGGGGCAAGGGATGAGAAGGGAGAGAGAAGGACAAGGGATGAGAAGGGAGAGAGAAGGACAAGGGATGAGAAGGGAGAGAGAAGGACAAGGGATGAGAAGGGAGAGAGAAGGACAAGGGATGAAAAGGGAGAGAGAAGGACAAGGGATGAGAAGGGAGAGAGAAGGACAAGGGATGAGAAGGGAGAGAGAAGGACAAGGGATGAGAAGGGAGAGAGGGGAAAGGAATGACAAGGGAGAGGGAGGGACAAGGGATGAGAAGGGAGAGAGAGGGACAAGGGATGAGAAGGGAGAGAGAAGGACAAGGGATGAGAAGGGAGAGAGAAGGACAAGGGATGAGGAGGGGGGGTGCGGGTGGAGAGAAAGAGAAGAGAGTGGAGGCAATAGAGGGAGAGAGGTAAGTTAGAGATGGGGGGAGATTGGCAGAGAGAGATAAAAATAAGGTAAAATATGGGTGTGTGCCAATGTGCTGTCGAGAAGGGTGGGGGATGGTGGTGGAGTAGAAACTGAATGAGGGGGTATAAGTGGAAGGAGGGGAAGATGAGGAGGAGAGTGAGAGAGGAAGGCATCTGACGTGGATTGATAGGCTCTCTGGGAGAGTGTGATGTTGTGATGTTGGGGGTACGCGATCCACGGACAGCCACATCTCTCTGCGGTGGAGCGGGACGCCGCCTGGCCAGTCAATATACAAAACCGCGCACGCCATTTGTTTTGTGGGCTCACGGTCGTCCATTCTTTTACGAAGTACCATGAAAAGGGCTGTAATTGCTGTATTTGTGTCTCCACTCCAGCTGCAGGCAATTAGAAGAACGAAATGGGACCATAAGTCAAAGACATTGGTGACTAATCCCTTAATTCACTACAACTTTGTAGTGAAGTTGTGGGGAATATTACATCACCCTTATCGTCACTACGGTGGTAAATCCATAGAATGATTTCATGGATATTTGTATTGCGTTACCATCGTGCGCAGGTGATTAAACGGAGCCTTATGACGATCATTGACACTTGGGTTTCAATGGGCCCCAATCTATCCAAGTCCCTGCTGTTCACAGGATAATGTTCTCCAACACGGTTGTGTTTGCAGGGTTACCGCTGCACACAACCCAGGACCTTATTGCACAAAAGAAATTGGCAGGCACACAAGAGACTAGACTGTTCCCCCTGCAGTTGCAAAATCGTGACGACTCAGCCGACGTATGGCTTGTGACCTTAAGCTAAATCTCCAGGACAGCTCTAACAGCTCACCATGTGGATATACTGTATGTGCTATATCTGGGACGTTTCAGTGTGGCGTAGAGATAGGCAATGCCGACAACTGCAGACACACACGTGATTACTAAATGGTTTTCGTTGTATACTGAATTCGGGTTTGTTAGACTTTTTCTTGGAACCTGAATATGTCTGACGCTGTACAGTTATTAAAAACAAAATGAAGGAAAATAACCTACGATCCACCATAGATGTATGAAAAGCACATGAACTAGCACTGGAGTAGTGGTAACCAAGCCCAAGATCACTTTTTATTCCAAAAAAAACCTTTCAAAAAACCTGCTTATTGGGCCTGCTCGTCATATTTATTCAATGCACAAAATCCATTTAAAGTTTTGCTATTCTCCGCTAGTCTTCACAACATCGGTCGAAACAAATATGAAGTGAATAGAAAATGATTTGAGCTTGTCTGCTATCAGACTTTACATTATATCTCTTGAAGTCTGACTTGTAGGACGAGCAGTGTGAGTAGTGCGCAGCATAGGGGAACGTGTGCTCAGGTGTCTGACTCTCAGCATGAAAGGTTTGGGTCAGATTCATGAGTTTAGCACTGAAGCACAGTTACAGTCTCCAGTAACAGGGCTTCACAAGGCCACACAGCATACCTTCTAACCCTAAGCCCTCCCAAAGAGCAAAGGAAAAACGCAAAACTCCTCGAAGGAGCCACAAACGGGTATTTCTAATTCCAGGGCCCTCTGGGAGTGCAATAGGTGCTGTACGTGCAAAATATAAAAACATGATTCCCTGTTCGATCCCCAATGGCTTCAGTTCTACTCATAAGCGTCCGTCAGTAAGATACCCGCCACTTGTGTCTTCATCATGTCCCGACTCCTTACTTACTGCATTACGTTTCCTAGCACAGACAGACACGGTCTCTGTGCGATGCTGTCATTTCCATGACTTTGTTGTCGGTATGCCTGTGTCATTATATATGTATGATGTAACATAATGTCTTTGTACTTTTCTCTTCAAAAGCCCAATCCCAATACACCCCCTTGCCATTCTTGTTGGTTACACATATCAAGTGTATCAGATTTTTATTTTTTGTACACCACCACAGCAGTGCTATGCTGCTATACTCGTCACTTTCAGTTTTGAAAAGAGAGGTAGGGGGAAAATACCAAATGGGAGTGGGGCCCCGGCAAGTATAATTATGTTTTTCATGTCATCACATTTGATTCATGCTTGTTGTGCCTGTGTGTGTGTTTGTGTTCTCTTTTCTCCTGGCTGCTACGGGTCTCGGATAGCCTGCCCCAAGCCCCTCCCTGCTGTCCCAGAGCGGCAGGGAGATGGGTGGGACTAGGGTGGTGGGACCTGCCTGCCTGGTAAGAGAGAGCGTAGGGTTTGGGGTGTGGTGGGCGGGGGGGGGGGGTGGAGTGGAGGAGGGCGGGACTCGGATACTTTTTTGGGCAAACTGTGCCCCTGGAGGTCAGCCTCTGAGTCGTTTTCCACCCGACCTTCGGAGGTGGGTATGTGTGCTCGGCTGTAGAGAGTAGTGGAAAAGCAGGCGTTGTCAGGACTGCAGGCTGATGGGCCTGACCCTGGCGGGGGGAACAAAACAAGGGGAAGAGAAATGCTACTCTTGAGAATCCAATCGAGCGCAATGTTGAGTGCACCTTAAAGTAGCCTCTCTGTCAGGCCTTGGCTTTTTGTTGTTGTGCTGTGTACTTGCCTGTCGCCTCCTTTCATGTCAAGTGGCGTTTGTATGTATGTATGTGTGCGTCTGTGTGTGTATGTGTCTATGTGCACGCTTCCGACAAGTACCCCCCCGCCCCCTACCCATCCACCCTGTCTCTACTACCCCTGTAGAGTAGCATCGAGACGCATGTCTGGAGATGTTGTCCACCAATCTGTTTTCACACAATCTGGGTCACATCATGTGTCTCTTTTTGTTGTCAAACGGCTAACTGTGTGTCTGTGTGTGTGTGTGTGTGTGTGTGTGTGTGTGTGTGTGTGTGTGTGTGTGTGTGTGCGTGTTACAGTACGAGTCATCGGGTCTGGGCCTCATCAGCAGCCGATTGCGGACGACACTCAACCGCATCCAGGAGAGCCTTATAGACATGGTAAGATGTACATACGCTATGCCCTTCCTTTCTATCATGTCCCGTCCTATGCCCTATAACACTCTTCTATCTGTCTCTCCACTCTCACCCTCTCTCTGTCTTCTCTATCTGTGTGTCATTATATCTTTGTGTGTGTGTGTGTGTGTGTGTGTGTGTGTGTGTGTGTGTGTGTGTGTGTGTGTGTGTGTGTGTGTGTGTGTGTGTGTGTGTGTGTGTGTGTGTGTGTGTGTGTGTGTGTGTGTGTGTGTGTGACATACATTGCATTATGGGTTAGAATGATCCCTTTGCGGATCAACTTATCTCCTCTCCCTCTCTTTTCTGCTGCTATACACCTCTCTCTCGCTCTCTCTCTCTCTCTCTCTCTCTCTCTCTCTCTCTCTTCTCTCTCTGTCCTTCTCTCTGTCTTCTCTATCTGTGTGTCATTATATCTTTTTATCTGTCCGTTATGTTCCTGTGTGTGTGTGTGTGTGTGTGTGTGTGTGACTGGTAAACACGGACACACCAATGGCTATAGTTGATGGCTTCCGCGTTGGATCACGCGTGTGCGTGTGCACAGATAACCCATTACAAAAAAAACTGCCCAAGGATTCGGGGAACGGGCGAGAGAGGATTGGCATTATTTAATTTCTTAAGTCCTTTTGAGGAGAGTTGAAATTGAATGAAGTTCATCAAGTTCATGAAGTCAATGTCATTGTTGAGTTCCCCTGCAGGCCCCCCATCTCTGAGTGCCAGAAGCCAGACAGATGTTCTGTGATGCATGAAGTACAGAAGTGTGTGTATATATATATATGTGTGTGTGTGTATATACAGTATATAAGGCGTGATGTTCTAAAGTGTAATCTATCCATCCGGGCCCCCCGGGCTTCCTTCTCCCCAGCCACACTCTCTAGTTCCTCCTGGGGGTCCCGAGGCGTTCCCAGGCCAGACAAGATATATAATCCCTCCAGCGGGTTCTGGGTCTTCCCCGGGGTCTCCTCCCAGTTGGACGTGCCCGGAAAACCTCCAATGGGAGGCGCCCGGGGGGCATCCTAATCAGATGCCCGAACCACCTCAGCTGACTCCTTTCGATGCGGAGGAGCAGCGGCTCTACTCCGAGCTCCCTCCGGATGTCTGAGCTCCTCACCCTATCTCTAAGGCTGAGCCCAGCCACCCTGCAGAGGAAACTCATTTCGGCCGCTTGTATCCGCGATCTCATTCTTTCGGTCACTACCCAAAGTTCGTGACCATAGGTGAGGGTTGGAACGTAGATGGACCTGTAAATCGAGAGCTTCGCCTTCCGGCTCAGCTCCCTCTTCACCACAACGGACCAGTACAGCGCCCGCATTACTGCAGACGCTGCACCAATCCGTATTGGTATCCGAGGCAGCAACTCATTCCCAACCCGGAGGGAACACTCCACCGTTTTCCGGCAGAGAACCATGGCCTCAGACTTGGAGGTGCTGCCTCTCATCCCGACCGCTTCACACTCGGCTGCAAACCGCCGCAGTGCATGCTGGAGGTCACGGTCTGATGACATCATCTGCAAAGAGCAGAGATGCAATTCTGAGGTCCCCAAACCGGACACTCTCCTCACCTCGGCTGCGCCTTGAGATTCTGTCCATGAAGATCACAAACAGAATCGGTGACAAGGGACAACCTTGGCGGAGTCCAACACCCACTGAGAACGTGCTTGACTTTGTGCCGAGAATACGGACGCAGCTCGCACTTTGTTCGTACAGGGACCGAATGGCACGTACCAACGGCCCCGGTACCCCATACTCCCGTAGTACCCCCCACAGGATTCCCCGGGGGACACGGTCATAGGCCTTCTCCAAGTCCACAAAGCACATGTAGACTGGATGGGCAAAGTCCCATGCCCCCCCCAACAACCCTGTGAGGGTAAAGAGCTGGTCCACTGTTCCACGGCCAGGACGGTATCCGCATTGTTCCTCCTGAAGCTGAGGTTCGACAATCAGCCGGAGCCTCCTTTCCAGCACCCTGGAATAAACTTTCCCGGGGAGGCTGAGCAGTGTGATACCCCGATAGTTGGAGCACACCCTCCGGTCCCCTTTTTTGAAAATGGGGACCACCACCCCGGTCTGCCATTCCACAGGTACTGTCCCCGACCTCCACGCTACATTGACTAGGTGTGTCAGCCACGAAAGCCCGACAATGTCCAGAGCCTTCAGCATCTCAGGTGAATCTCATTCACACCTGGCGCCTTGCCACTGAAGAGCTTTTTGACTACTTCAGTGACCAAGGATATGGGTGAGGCTTCCCCCGAGTCTTCAGACTCTGCCTCTTCCACAGAGGACGTACTGGTCGGGTTCAGGAGCTCCTCAAAGTGTTCTTTCCACCGCCCGACAATATCCTCAGTCTGGGTCAGCAGTTCTCCTCCCCGACTGAGCACAGCCTGAGCCAAGCCCTGCTTTCCCTTCCTGAGTCGCTGGACAGTTTGCCAGAACTTCCTTGAGGCCAACCGAAAGTCCTGCTCTATGGCCTCCCCGAACTCCTCCCACATCCACGTTTTTGCTTCAGTGACTGCTGAAGCTGCGGTCCTTTTGGCCTCCCGGTACCCACCTGCTGTTTCAGGAGACCCCGGGGCCAACCAGGCACGAAAGGCCTCCTTCTTCAGCCTGACGGCTTCCTTCACTGCTGGTGTCCACCAACGGGTTCTTGGGTTGCCGCCACGACAGGCACCGACAGACTTTTGACCACAGCTACGAGCTGCAGCCTCTACAATGGAGGCTCTGAACATGGCCCACTCAGGTTCCATGTCCCCAACCTCCCCCGGGATGCACGAGAAGTTAAAAACCTTATGGACAGGGGCTTCCACCAGACGTTCCCTGTTCACCCTCACTACACGTTTGGGTTTACCAGCTCTGTCTGGCAGCCTCCCGCGCCATCTGATCCAACTCACCACCAGGTGGTGATCAGTTGACAGCTCTACTCCTCTCTTCACCTAAGTGTCCAAAACATGCGGCCGCAGATCTGCTGATACGATTACAAAATCGATCAGTGACCTTTAGCCTAAGGTGGTCCGGTACCAGGTACACTTGTGGACCACCCTATGTTCGAACATGGTGTTTGTTATGGCCAGTCCATGACTAGCACAGAAGTCCAATAACAAAACACCACTCTGGTTCAGATCGGACAGGCCGTTCATCCCAATCACTCCCCTCCAGGTTTCTCCATCATTGTCACCAGGCGACGACGAGCTCCCCTCCCAGGTCTGGCTCCAGAAGGGTGCCACGGTTTCCCTTGTCCGGGCGCAGTGACTGATCTTTCCGGGAGTCTCTTCATGGGGTCTTTGAATCGCTCTTAGTCTGGCCCCTCCCCTGGGACCGCTTTGCCTTGGGAGACCCTACCAAGGGCTAATGCACACTAACACAACACAGCTCCCAGGGTCACGGGGGCACCCAAACCCCCCCACCACGATAAGGTGGCGATTCTTTGGGGGGGAAGTGTAATCTAACATTACACAATTGATGCAGCCTTCATACGGCTTCACCAACCCCTTGTCTTCGCCAGAAACATTAATTGAAAATGAAAAATAGTTCTGGCCAGCGACACTGCATTCCTGTGAAAGAAGAAACGAAATGTGTGATTTCCCAAATATACTGGTCAGATTAAGTCTTGACTATAACATATAGACCTCAATGGCACATTTGAAAGTTTGATTTTGTTATGAAACATGTTACTTTATTTTTTTGTATGGTGAGGTTGACATTTGCATGGAAATGCGGTTAGAAGGACAAAGACTAACTTTAAGGTTAAGGTAAGGTTAGTCGCACTTGGCTGCATGTCTGCAGCTAACCTTAATTTTGTTGTTGGTACTCATTTATTCTGAACACCATTTAGGCCGTTTAGACGGATGGGGATGTGGGGGCAGGGGGAGGGGAGGGGGGGGCGTCAAGGTGGCCTTCCCTGACATCCCAGTTGTGACAGGTTGTCATGGTAATCGTTGCATGTGTCCAGTTTTGGCCCAGAGCTTATCAAGAGGATGAAGCAAGGACAGCTCTTTCATGCTGTTTTTATTGCTCCGTATAATTAATGTATTCATTTACATTATTCATTCAACAGATGTCCCGACCTCGAGATATATATATATATATATATATATATATATACACGTTACTGAGTACGCAATAGTAAAACAGAAGTAAAACAAAATATACCCACAGTAGGGAATTATTGCGTATTGCAAACTCCCCACTGAAAAGATGGGGATCGCTTGTTTTGTGGATCCACCGCGGTGCCACTTTGCCTTGATGCTGCCAGAGGTTGTGAAATCACAGATCAGCTGCTCTTTATTATTCAAACGCGACCGCTAAAAGACGGTGACATCCACGCATGCCGCTGAGAAACAGCCTCTCTTTGCAACCTCTAGGGGGCAGCAGTGTGGTCACCGTCTTTGGTTGTGAGGAAACCCCAGTATGACCCCTTTGGTGCACAGACAGGGATGGTTGGGGTGGCGGGGGGCTGGCTAGCAAGGTAAGTGTGGGGGTGGTGGTGGACAGATGCACACCCACGGAGATGGAGGGGGGGGGGGGGGAGGGGGGGAGAGGTGTGTGTGTGTGTGTGGTGTGTGTGTGTGTGTGTGTGTGTATGTGTATACAGGCCTGTGTGTACAGGCATCTCTATGGTGATGACACGACTGTGTGTTCCTGTCTCTAGCAGTTGGCATGTGATAACACGAAGCTCAGCTGTGTGTGTGTGTGTGTGTGCGCGTGTGTATTCGAGAGAATCAAGGGATTCTCTAAGGAGGCCCAATTGCATTTAATTTTCACATACACACACAGACACACACACACACACACACACACATGTGAGCTTGTCACACATTGCACATCACATTACATCCATCCCAGACTGACTGATTAAGAGCTATTTAAAACCTTCTCCAGAGAGGTGGCAGAATGAGAGGGAGAGAGAGAGGGAGGGAGAGAGTTCGTCCATCCATCCCCCATGTATTGCCAAAAGCTTTTAGTCCATCTTTCCCACAGTGCCATTTTAGCTCATCTTGATAAATCATTCAGTTGGCAGAACAGCCAAACCCTTTTTTCCTTTTTTCTTTTTACATTCTTAATTCCATTCCTTAACCCTCCCCTCCCTGCCTCTTCTAGCCACCCCCTCCGATACGAAACGCACGCAAGACGGACTCACACATTATTCCCCATTAAATTCCCATTCGCCGCGTTCGCCATCGACGGCCGAGGGGAAGTCGGGGATTGATGGCTGTGCTTTCGCTCACCGACGCGCGAGAAGTCGATACCGCCCGTAACTCTTGTTGTTGTTGTTGTTCGTGTCCGGTTCCGTGTGCCTTTCGAGGTTTCGCCGTGTGAATTTATTACCCAGTCATTCCAAATTCCCAGCGTCTTATGAGACGCGTGGGCGTTCGGGTTACCAGACCCCGCGTGATGATGATTAGACGTGTTGGTTCACCGGCGTGTATGTACTGACACACACACGCACGCACACACACACATGCACCCACACGCAACATTGCAGCGGGGGTAGACCTCATTTGTAAACGCATTATCAAAGCTAATTGCACACCGAATTCCAATTCGTCCGACGAATCCTTGAGGTTTTGGCCGCCTACCCCCCACCCCTCCAACCCCCTGCTCCCCCCTGCACCCCCACCCACCCACCACCCTCCCGCCCAACACTGTAATAAAGATGAAAAACGAAAAAAGTTCCGTGGTTATCGGTGAGGTCACGTCAGGGGGTGGGGCGGAGTACTAGGCTGGCGGCGTGTCAAGGAGACAGCCGGGTGCTCGCCGGGCAGTGGCCATATTGCCGCGGCTGCCAGACAGCGGAGGATCAGCTAGGACGGCCATTAGCAGCCGTCACTCAGGGGCCCAGGGGCCGGGTTACAGGGCGTGGGCCCCGGCCGCCCCACTCTGCTCCCTTGACTGCGATCGCTTTCCCCGGCATTGGCATGCTTTCGTCTTCTTCGTCTTCTTCTTCATCTTTTTTTTACTTCTTTTAACTTTCATCCTCTTTTATTTATAAATCTTTTTACTCATCCCTTTTTATCCCGACTGCCGCTGTTTCTTTTCCTCAATGTGTTTTTTCATTTATTTCTTTCTTCTCATGTTCTTTTCAGCTTTTTCTCTTCCTGCTTCTGACAAAAACAAAACTGTCAGAGCTCGCTTCTCTCTCATCCCATCTCTATATCCTTTTGTCGTCGTCCTCTTCCATGTGGTGGTTATGCGCGTGTGTGTGTGTGTGTGTGTGCTGATTATATCAAAGCCGTTTGGCCACTTGTACCGGGTGTTTTCTGTGGTGACGTGCAACCACCACTGGCTCTCCTCTGTTTGGCCGTTGTGGCGCTCTGTGTGTCTCCTCGTGGGGGCTCTGAGACAGATGGCGGGGATTGTGTATTTAAAGGCAGACGGCTTGTTATCTTAGTGCTGGAACTGTTTGCTTGAAAGTACGTTTTTTTTTGGGGGGGGGGGGGTTTGCAGTGTAGTTTGTGATACTTTAGTGACTGTTCCCCCCGTCATGCTTGAATGCCAGGGTAGTCACTGAAATGCGAACCAAAGTGTGTGTGTGTGTGTGTGTGCAAAACACACACACACACACACATTCGGTCGTCACTTGTGTCCCCACACAGGGCTCAGAGAGCATCTGAGCGCCACATAGGAATAGAATCAGAGACGAGGTGATTTCCCCTTTGGCCCAGTGTGTGTGTCATAACACACACACTGAAGTACACACTGTGACCAACGCACACACATACACATAAACACAAGCGTGCCCACAAATACGCTGACGTGCTCTGGCTGATATCTAGTCCAACAAGATCTAAACATGGTGACAATTGGTGCTCTTACTAACTTTGCCACAGGCAGGCCGGCGGGCCGCACCGGCCTGGCACGAGGCAGCCCTGCTCTTTGCTGCGTTGTGCTTGGCTGCCGATCTCTCTCGCTCTCGCTCTCGCTCTCGCTCTCTCTCTCTCTCTCTCTCTCTCTCTCTCTGCTTGTCCAGGGATTTGAGCCCCTGCCAGAGATGCAGTGGCAGGGCTGCGCCGGCATTGACATGTTGGCAAAGGTTCTAGCTGAAGGTTGTCCCTTGTGCCCCTGCACGTGTAAACACACTCGCACACACACACACACACACACACATACATACTGTACACACAAATTCACCTGCACATACACATGGACATACACCTACACACATACCGTCATACACATCTGTTGTTGTCTGTATGTATGCGGTGCTGGGACAAGCTTGACACTTCATTGATGAGGGTGACTGCATGTCACCTTCGTCGGATGTCACCTTCGTCGCATGTCACTGTCGTCGGGTGCTCCTGATGGACACGCTGTGCGTGCTCCGACTCTTCAAACCTCTGCCCAAGTGGTGTCCGATGACTCATTGCAGCTCCCAACGTGAGAGGCTCATTCAAAAAACGTTTTCTCTCGATACTCTCTGCAGCCCTCTTCCAATCTCTTGGGGCTACGGAGTGTATTGAAGGGGCGGGGGGGAGGGGTGCAAATAATGACCTCTAACCTCAGAACCATCTGGGACTTCGTCATTGCAAACTGTTTGGAAAAGGGCTGTAGCAACACCTAAGCCCCACCCGTAGCTGCCAGTAGGTGGTTCGGACACAAACGCTTGAAGCCTAGCCAGACCTCAGATCATCAGAGTGAACTCACAAGATGAGAATGGGCTGGATGGGCCCCAGCCGTCACACACTGCAAACCATGGCTCTAATTCCCTTCACGTTTTCTCTAATGGGAAGCGCATTTTTCGGATGGCGATGAATGACAAAGGCCACTGATGGGATCCCATGGAGAGTAATTGCCTGACTCCCAAGCCTCAGCGGGTCCCTGGGCTGGAATAGAGAGCAAAATAATCCAGCCTTCCATCCCCCAGTGATTGAGACGCTTCAGGACTGATCTCTACCATGCACTACTTAGCTGAAGGCTTCCTCCACTTAATGGAGGATTATTGACTCTGTCAAAGTTCAACAGTCTTTGCAGTGTTTTTTTGGGGGGTTAATTTGAAAAGGGGTCTTGGAAACCAACTTTTTTTTTTTTCTTTAACCAAAGTTATTTTAACCACTTCAAAATGTTACAGAAAATGTATGCAACTTTAAAAAAATGTATATTCAGGATATTTCGCTTCCTATTGAATGTGAAACGTATCAACGGGACGCTGTCGTGCGATCTGAGAGCACACACGGGGGCGGCATTACGCTGGCTTTTTGGGTTCTGTGTGGGGAAACAGGCAAAGTCAGCAATAAAGACGGGACTTTACGGGACCTCTGTGTCAAAGGGGCTAGTAGTAGTAGTAGTAGCCTCCAAATAGATGTTGGGTGACTCTGGCATTTAGAGCTGCCACTATAACTACAAAAGCACACACACACACACACAACCACCTCAGACAGTGCCTGGGAGGACGAGAGCTGTCCATAAACAAATTACCTGATAGACACGCAAAGATTTAAAAAAACAAAACGAATGGCGCCAAAACAAACCAAACGGTTCAGTTTCGAATTACCTGTGAGACACGCAACCCAGCTAACCCAATAGCACCGAACAAAACACTGTTTCAGCAAGTGAGGAGGGCCTGACTCAGCACTTGCTCCCTCCGTCCCCCACAACCGAGTTCCGAGTGCAAAATCTAATTTATTGGCTCTGAAATTCCGATGGCGGCGGTTTGAGGTATAAATACTCGAGGGCAGCAGCGGCAGGGTTTTGGGAGCGCCACCCACCGCCAAGATCATCAGGAACACCGGGAGGTGCCCGGACTCCACCGCAGGGCCAGTGGAGAGCACTGTTTCCTGCCATCGGACGGGAGTGGAGTGAATTTGAGTGGAGTTGAGGCTGGCGGCGGCGGTGGTGGTGGTAGGGGGTTGGTGTGTGTTTGTGTGTGTGTGTGTGTCTGTGTGGGTGTGGGTGTGGGTGGGTGGGGGGGGCTGTTCATTTCAATATCTGCCACCACAGGTATTTGCTGTTGAAGTGGATGGTTTCCCCCCCCCCTCCCCACTTAATAATACCCGTCGTAAATTGAGCGTTGAAACAAAACAACGGCGAAACATTCGAATCGTCTTCGTTTCGCAGAGCGTTTGGCTTGGACGGAGTGTGTACTCCAGAGAGAGAGAGAGAGAGAGAGAGAGAGAGAGAGAGAGCCCTGTTTCGTGTTGGAATTCTGGGGCGGGCGGGCAAAGCGTCTGCCCAGTCTCACCCCGAGCATCTGTGAAAGGAAGATTACACCTCCCACCGGAGCGGGGCCGATAAATGACAGAAACTCATTATGCTTCCTCTCCTCTGCGGGAGACGCCAACAAACCACCGCCGACACACAAACACACAACACGTACAACTCTATCTCTCTCCCTCTTCGTCTAATTAAAAGCCTTTTCTTTTCTTTTCTTTTGACGGGGAAACTAAGATATCGTGTTCCTCTTTGATCTGTGTTTGGGTGCGGGCGGGCGGGAATTCCCATGTCAGGACAGCCGCCAAGAGCTCTGTATATAATCATCAGCAGGCAGGTCTCTCTCTCTCTCTCTCTCTCTCTCTCTCTCTCTCTCTCTCTCTCTCTCTCTCTCTCTCTCTCTCTCTCTCTCTCTCTCTCTCTGGCCTCCTCCAGCACTCTCTGGGTCTCTGGTACTGTGGTGCCGTCGTACCCTGGGTCCTCATCCCCCTCTCCCCTGCGACAACTTCACGCCACTTCTGAAACATTACACGTGTGGTGTCATACCATTACCACCCATTTGCCGCATTGACAATCTTAAATTCGGCTTATCTCCCCCTAGAATATATATATACTGTATATATTTCACTAATTGTATCACCAATGTTGACCTTTACGGCCATAGTTTTTGAACAAACAGTTCCTGCTGCTATTGAGCCATATCGAAACTGACATTTGAGAACCAAGAGTTTCTTTTTCCAAAATGTCTGGCAGACCGGCAATTGCCAAATGACATTATGAAATTATGGTTTGGCCTCCGATGAATGTTCGACACTGTTCTGCCACGCATTTATTAAGGGCCGACGATTCAGCTGGGACGCTTCCCCCCCCTACCACTTATTTTTCTTCTTTTAAACGCTTTAAATGTCTTTTAAAGAGTAACTGCCCTGCGCCCCTTAATCCAAAAGGTGCTACCTCCCCTCTCTCCCTCCTTCCCTCCCTCCCTCCCTCCTTTAGCCGTTGAATGGTCTTTATACCTGTATAATTCACACTGCATCAATCTTTAGCGGTAGTCCAGGCACTCGTCGTCAGCACTTTTCTCACAACCCCGAGATCTGATTGATTGTAAACTGGTTGATTACTCGGCTGGGGGGGGGGGGGGGGTGTGAGAAAGTGATGGGATTCGATTCTCGTGCGTATACTCAAGATGCACCCGTTGTTGTGGTGTTTTTGTTATCTGGGCTCGACGTCATCCAGATATAACTGCATTTTACCCATGTGTGGAAATTGTATTGTTTTGTAGCAATGGCAGACAGTGAGAGATTTAACAGGGCAGTGGGACCAACCAGGGCTTTATGATCCATGGTTCTATTGTAGGCACAGAGCACGGCTCGGAGACAAATGCAATGGCTTAGCCAGCTCCTATCTTTTATATATTCTCTTTTGCTGGACTGAATTTTAATTTTCAACAAAGAAGGGAGGAAAGGAAGGAAGTGGGGTGTGGGGTGGGGGGGATTATCTATGCTTGAGTATAACATGTAAGGCAGCAATGGAATGGGAATGTGTGTGCCAACATAAGGGCAGATATAAAGGCGCCATATTGGCTACTGTTTAGCGGAAACTTTTATTCAAAGTGTCTTGGAGTGGAGTGAATGCTCGAGATACTGTAGCCTACAGGTCATTGGGGTGTGCGAACCCTGAACTTTTCAGCTGCCAGTCGTACCCCCATGACACTAACTAATCCGCCTCGTGATTTGCTTGAAACAGAGGAGCTGCTTCTGCCGTCATAAGTACTAAATAATGAATAGCCAATGTATTATTTATTTCTGACATTTAACCTGTGCACAAAACGGTATTTACCTTGGCGCATATTTACCTTCTTTTCCATGCCATCACGGCCAGTTATGACTTTATCTGATCAGTCATCTGGATTTTTTTCTGGGGAAATATCCTGAGATAGTGGATTCTGACAGCCCATTTCTGTCAGAGACTCGGTGTGAGGCAGACCAAAGTTAATCGTACGGCATCCAAATGATGTAAATGATATGCCGCTGGCTTCGTCTCTCCACTTTCTGCTCGTCTTCTTGGCGCACCGCAGGAAGACTGATTGTCCCAACTGCAACTTGAGAACCACACAATGCCTTGGAAACGGTCCTCATGTCTGAGGGCCTCTTTTCATAGAATTTTTTTTTTTTTTGGTCAAGCTCGGGTCGTATATTTTCCCCAGGATTATCTCTCTCTAGGGAACATCTGCATTGTGAGTTTTATTGGAATACATATCTTATGATGACAAAAATCATAAAAGCTTTAACATTTTACGACCACCAAACAGTGAATTAATACTATCAAATAAAGCATAGTGTTAATTCGCTGGTTAAACCGCATTTAACAGCATACATTTTTTTTCCAAACAAAAAACACAAAAATCACTAAACCTTACTCATGTTTTTCCAAATTCTGCCAATCAGCTTTCAGGCTCACTCTTCCAGTCAACGTATTACTTAGTATAGCTCGTACTTGATAAGCTTTAAAGTGTGCTTTCCCCTGGAAATTGTATTGCATGTGAACTTTTATACAAGGTCTTTAAGTAATCTCAATTGTTTTAGAATTTAATTTCTTAAATTCTCTGGTCTTTATATAATTTCTTTGGACATACTACTGCATATTAGCAGTGTGTATTCTGTTTAAAAGAAGCCCATTGGTGATAAATCGAGATCAAACCACAGTGTTCATGCTTTTCAATTCCTCCGAAGACCACACAACGCTGACTCACGGAGAACATTCTCGGAAATGGCTGAAGGCTTGGAAAGGAGCGTGAGGTGATGAACGAGGGAAACATTTGCATTCTGCGTTGACCTACGTGTCTACACCATTTTGTAATTAGCCCCCCCCCCCCCCCCCCTTGTCGGTTAATTCCCCGTTAAAGCTGCGTTATCTGTGAATCTGAATCGTACGCGCCCCGATACATTCTGCTGTGATGAGGGGTTTGTATAATAAATATTTATTTTGCTCTGCGTTTGGCTTTTTAAATGGGCGGCAACTCATCCGCTTCGGAGCAGAAGCAGTCTTCGATATGATATTATTGAATCTCTCATTATTCAGATCCTGATTCTCACGCAAGCAAGAAATCCCCGCTATCATGTTCATAATGGAGTTGATGCAATGCTGCCTAAGCGCTTCCACCTGATGTGCCGGTGTGTTTATTTAGCATTCAGTCAAAACGCAGCTATTTTTATCTTCTATTTCCATTTGCAATTCCAAGCGAATAGCTTCAATAAGCGGTAAATAAATGCCATTTGTGACCATTTTTAAAATGGATGGATGTATTGTGTATGTATTTCTGCAGTTTGTGAAGTTATGTATTTCAGGTGAGACCATAATTATATTTCTAACTTAGAAGAAGACACTATAGCCACACACTCTTCACACATCGTTGATGTCAATAACAAGCAATACAATTCAGAATAAAAAGTATGCTAGCTATGCAGACGGCATGCAGCTGTACAACTCTAATAGAAAGTACGTCTCATCCTCCACTAACAATGGATTAAACATTTTCAATTTCTAAAGAATAAACCCCTTACATACTGCACAAATATTAATGCATTACATATATTAACATGCTCCATTCTGACAGTGGGAAACACATTTTCTTGAACCCCCTCCACCCCACCCCATATATAACATGGTTTGCTGGCAAATTATCACCTAATCGGTTTGTTTTTTGCACGGTGAACTCATTTCTCTTGTGGCCAGGTGCTGACACTGAATTGACACTGCGGTGTGTGTGTCGCTCAACACAATGCTTTCCATTGCATAAGCCTTGCAATCATGGTGTTTCTAATTCATTTTAAATAATAGTGTGACGCTTATATAATGCTTGTTTTTTTGTCACCTAGCAACGTCCCTCTTCACAGCAACATAATTACTGCAGGATTATCAAGAAAATCGATGCAAATGACGTTCAATATCATTTCTGGCAAATTAGATGTATGGAAAGGAGTAATCATTTTAATCTCGTTCTCTGTTGACATCTGTGCAGACAATTTTGAAAAGAAAAGACAAGAAATGCAACGGCATCAAAATCCACGCCGTTGGCGTACAATGTGCTTTTTCTGCAACAATATACTGACACGCTATGAACTCCCGTACCCGCTGTGCTTGATTTGATATTCAAGAGCACTGAAGGGCAACAACAACAACAGCAACACATTATGTTAATGCACTTACATCAAACCCTGTTTGCTATTGGGGGCGTACATTAAGTGGATAGAGAACATCAAATAAATATGAAGGAGACACTCCAGCCCGGCTGCTGCATCGTACGCACGTTGGCGTGCATATCATCGCAAATCAGGGTGGAAAGGTTGAATCAGAAATTGGCATCACACCCTATAATGGTTGACTTTTTTTCACCTTATTATTAATTCAAGGATTTCCCCATACAATATTTTCTTCAATGCCCAACGGAAGACAAAACTCCGTGTGAGTATGACCTGCGTTGCTTTTAATTGGTACAATTCGCCGACACCTCGGTTTAAAACGAGTCAAGTAGCTCACCCGAGGTTTTCCATTAAAATCTCCTCAATAGGTGGTCTTTTAACTTGCTTATACATTTAATGTTGCCGAGCGTTGATATTCCTCGTTATTTTCAACTGCTGCATCATGGCATCACTTTCATTTAACTTCCAGTCTGTTTTCCACTTTTTTCCCTGTGTTTGGGCAAAACGCATTGAATGAGCTCAACGGAAACCTGTCCACATACATTTGTACATGTGGTGAAATCTCACTTGACCCATTTGACTGACTTTGACAGAGTAACTCTAAATACATTTAGTCCAATGATTTCCGATGTGGAGGGGGTCTATCTAATGTGCAGCACCCTAAACCTTATCTGCTGCTGTTATTTTGTGTACCCCTTGCAAACAACACATTATTGAACGCCTGATTAAATGGCCACCCGCCCCCAAAGCATTTATGAGTGATTGCTATTGATCTGCTGTGAGACCTACGAGGCCTCACAGTTTACCCAGGTGATGGGTGAGAGATACATCACCTCGTGCCAGAGATATGAGGCTTTCTCCTGCCCGTGCTGCATTTTAATAGCCTCATGTGTTGGTCGGTATTGTTGTGATTGATTGCCAGCCATTCTTCTAGCTAGAATCAAGAAAATGAGAGAGAAAGAGAGATGTATGTCACGATGTATACAACATTATTATTATTATTAAGTAAATGAAATGTGCTTTCAAATGTACACAGTTCTACACTGTAAACTAATAATATTTGCATTCACTTTTTTTTGTTTTGGATATCAATTCTCATCTCTCGTATGTCAATTCTCAATTAATCTCTCTGTCTAATGTCTCTCTCTCTCTCTCTGTCTCTCTCTCTCGGGATATTTCCCAGGAGGCCGTGGGGGAGAACGTGGGAGTCCACGGACCGGTGGAGGACCGGAAGGAGAAGGTCCCCATCCCCCACCTGAGCCAGCTGGTGGTCCTCAGCAACAGCAGGACCCTGTACGGCCTGGCCCAGAGGGTCGTGGCCACAGAGTCCCTGTAAGTACCGCTTAGCAGGTGGGCGACTTTAGTCTTCTTGCTCAAAGGATGCTTACAGGGCAGTAGGATGTGGACGTTGGGTGACGTTCGGCTGGCAGCCTTAATCCTTTTTGCATGGAGCTCATCCATCATCAAAATCGCAACGGTTTATTCCGCCAAAAATCTTTGTTGAGTGCCAAGAGAAGCGTGTAAAAAAGCATCAAGTGGAAAACTTGAATTTCCTAAATAAATAAATGAATGTGTGTGTGTGTGTGTGTGTGTGTGTGTGATTCCTTCTCTTTTGCTGTGTCACTGATCACCCTGGGGGGGGCAGGGTGGTCTCATCCGTCATCAGGCGGCTCATCGAGTCGTTAGCTTCGTTAGCGCTGCCCTGATCACTGGAGCCCAGTTGTGCACGTGTGCGACAGAGCGAGTGTCTCCGAAGAATTGGCGACTGTGGGCGGGGCCTGCATAAGCCTCTCTCTCTGCTGCTGCCGATCCTCAACATTGGGTTTCTGAGTGACTCCTGGGCGCTGAATAACTAAGCACCTGATCAGTCGCAATGAATCATTGTTCTACGCCCGGTCTGTCCTGGCGAATTGCTTTCAATCTCACCTCTGCCTGTCTATCTCTGTCTGTCTCTCTCTCTCCATCTGTCTCTCTCGCACACACACACACACCAATCACAGTTGTTTATAACAACCTTGCCCATTTAAAATGAGAGGATTCTCCAATCTGACATGCTCAGTATGACCTGTCTGATACAAATAAGCATTGAATACAAAACAACGAAAAAGGAAAAGGAAGAGGAGGAAAGTAAAGCTCTCTAGTGCCCGTATAGAACACCTGGAAGCCTGGCCGTTTGTTCTATTCTTCTTCCTATTATTTTTCATAGCCAGATGCTTGTCTAGAGAACGGCGGCTCCATTAGCATGAGCCGCGAGGCCTCGCATTGGTTGACCCCAGCCTGTGGAGCCTCGGACATGTTCGGCATACAGCAGCAGCCCCTCGATGCCCCCGCCACTTACGTAAAGGTCACGACCCGTTTAGCGGTGTGGCTGTGTGTCTGTGGTGTGTGTGTGTGTGTGGGTGGGGGGGGTCTTTGTAAAAATCAAGCAACGCTGAGGCCACGCGAGGGTGAAGTTTCCTGTCAGTTCTTTTCGTTACGACTACTACTGCTATTGACTGGGACTAAACACTGTGTGTGTGGGTGTGTGCGCTGTGTGTGCGTGTGTGCGTCGTGTGCCGTGCGTGCCGTGCGTGCGCCGTGCGTCAGTGCGCTGCCGTGCGGAGTTTTTTAATACAGCGAGGTAAACACAAGCGCCAATTGGACAGGCCCTGTGTACGAACGTGTGATTTAACCTGCCAGGTCCATTAAAAAGACAAATAAATAGCAAGCGCATGTTGTATTGTGCACCAAGGCATATTGAAGTGTTTAACGCAGTGCTTAATGAAGGGTTTACGGATTAAAGCGCGAGCTCAGACAGCCCCCCTCATTTACTCTGTTTGTTTTAGTTTTGATTTTTTCTCTCTCTTCTACTACGGATCCCTGGCTGCTCTCTCCGAATCGCCCCGTGCAGATGCTGTTTACATAGAGCTTTCCGTTTGGATAGTACAGTACACAGACCCAGCGTACCCCCGTCGCCTATCCTCCACCTCCACCACCCCCGCCCCCAACACCATCCATCTGGAGGCTTTCAAGTACTCTGTGCCCCGTGGGTGGGCGGCCTGGGTGCCAGGTGCAGCTAGAACAAACTGACACCCAGCAGACCACCTCCGGGTGCTGGGGCTGTGTTAGCCAGGCTACCTCCTCATCATCACTGTCATCATGACGGCGGATGCACGGGGGAAGGACAACATCGTTCACGCTTTAATTAGTGAATGATGGATGTTTGTATTAATTGTTGTTCCTCTCATCACTCTGAATTTGTGTGCGCGTGCATGCGTATGCGTGCGTGTGTGTGCGTGTGAGAGATGAGTTCAGAAAGTTCAATTTCCGCAGCGATTGATGATGGCTCATTATTTTAATCATTGATTATTCATTTATTTATTTTAATAATCTAGGTTTAATATCGCCATCCACAACTTAGCCATTTTCTCTCTTGCTCGTCTTCTTGCGGCCCCTTTTCTTCCAACCGAAAAAAAATAACATTTTGCCCAGAATCGCCCTGCAGTCAATCAATCAATCACCATAATACTTGGCCACACATAGAGTTCCACACAGGAGAATATGAATCCTATTATTTTTCCTCAAAGAGCTTAAGAGGTTCCCGGGTAGATCTGACTACACCTTCAAAAATGTATCATAAGGTGTTGTGTGAGCTATATACCCATGTGTTTATGCGTAGGTTTTCTGCTTGATTATTATGTTATGGCTGAACTTGTTTGTTTTTAATCGTCATGCTTGATATTCCCCAAACATATGTTTGGGGAACATGTTTGTTTGAAGCTACAAAATCTCCAAAATGCTATCATTTGTGTTGAACAATTTTTGTTTGCGTATTAGGTCACAGAATAACCTTGAACGACATTGAACTGCAATAATGAGGCTTGTTGAACTCGGACAACAATCGTGAAATTCCCCGAAATTTAACTGCGTCGTGAAATTAATTGATTATAATCAGATATTATTCTTTCATCATGTCATTGATGCTTACATCGCTTTGAACGTAATACAAATGGACGGAAAGTCAATTCTCATGTGGACAATTTGAAAAGCAAAGATGTGCTTCCTATGTGTTGGTCACGGTGCACTCTGTGCCCAAGGGAACATCTGTTAACATCTGTTATAAAGGCTTTTTTTCTGTTGTTCTTAAAGGATCCGCCGTGGTTATTTGTGTGTCTTGTTTGTGTTTGCAGGGTGTTTTTGGCGGAGCAGTTTGACTCTCTGCAGGCCCATCTGGACAGCATGATGCCTGCTGTGAAGAAGCCCTTCCTGCAGCAGTTCTACTCCCAGGTAGTCTACCACGGCTCTCCACCGAGAACTGCCCGAAAGCTTTGGGTTCGATGGGTTCCATGAGTTCTGTTTTGTACACCAGTGGCGCTATGCAAGGCTAGGAGTTAGGCTGTCAATCTAGTTGCGTGATTGTCTGTTTACTATAACGGGACAATTTGAAAAGCTTTTAATACTCAGATTATAATAATCAGAATCAGAAACAGCTTTATTGCCTTGGTCTTTGCGAACAAGGAATGTTCTTTTGTGCAATAGGTGCCTAACATTGAACATTAAACCGTGTAAAAACATATCAATTCTTAAAAAATGCAAAAATATATATAAATACAATTATGATTGTTGTTATTATTCTTGTCAATATGGGAGTGGACAAAATATGCTTGCTTAATGCAAAAAATATGTACATTTATTATTGGAAATCAATTAACAACCATAAACAAAAAAATATTGGCTAGAAATCTTTATGGATTCATAAAGGACATGCTGAATTCATAACATGGCAAACTCAAGCTGGCTAAATTTGACTTGGTAATAGTTGCTAATATGGTAATACTTGGACTTGAAGTAAGTATATGAAGTAAGTATCTCACACAATGAAGTGTGTCCAACCTTTTTATTAACGCAAACAATGGACTGCATTTAACAATGGCAGGGACCCACATTGGTCATGCATTTAGAAATATGCTCAAATCGTGGCAAACTCCAGCCCAAGAAACCATGCTAATAAAAAACAACATTGATCAGCTAGACTTCCCTGAGGTCAGTTATAGATCAAAGACCATCTGCACTTCTAAGCAATCACAATGTGTTGGGTTGGGGGGGATAGATGATGGATAGATAGTGTGCTGTAAGTTAAAAGAATTTCAACATATTTTTATGATCCAAATTCTAAATAGTTTACGGTATATAAAGACGGAATGACAATATGTGTTTATTGTGTTTTTAGGGTCAGATAGATTTCACAGCGTCTATTGGCGCCGTGGTTCTCATCCGTGCTCTGATTGGACTGCTGGACAACCACTTAAGTCTCCCCAGGGACTCACATCTTGAAAACCTCTTTCTCTGTCTCTCTCTCTCTCTCTCTCTCTCTCTCTCTCTCTCTCTCTCTCTCTCTCTCTCTCTCTCTCTCTCTCTCTCTCTCTCTGTTCTAACTCAAATCACGGAGCACATGGAAAACCCCTTGCGTTCGCGTTCAGCAGGCAACCTACACATGTCTGAGTTAGCATCGCTGCTCACTCCTTAACTCATAGCTGTCATGGGTTTACGAAGAGGGATCCATCTCATCCCCAACGGGCAAATCAAATAGTAACCACTTTCCACATTCCAGCCCCTCCCCCCCACCATCTCTTATTAGCAAGATGGAAAATGACTCTCCGGTGGGGAGTTGATGTGCTGTTTTCTGTTAGCTGTTTTCACCATCACTGGCGTGCGCCTTTCACACCCCGCAATGTTAGCCATGGTAATGTTGAAAGCGCGGCTTTTATTTTGTGTAATTGTTTTATGCTGTATGATACGTTTTTTAATCTATTTCCATCTATACTATAATGGCGTGTGTGTGTGTGTGTGTGTGTGTGTGTGTGTGTGTGTGTGTGTGTGTGTGTGGTGTGTGTGTGTGTGTGTGTGTGTGTGTGCGTGTGTGTGCGTGTGTGTGAGCATGGACTTTAAGTTTATTCCCGAGGACCCAAGGAAGTGCAGTCAACTCGAGTGTGAAGTTGTTGTGAATGGGCGGTTTTCAAGTGAACACGGGCAACAACGCGATGCTTACCTCACCCCTCTCCCCCCCGCCCCCCACGGTGTGTGTGTGTGTGTGTGTCCTCCAGACGGTGTCCACGGCCAGCGAGCTGCGGAAGCCCATCTACTGGATGGTGGCGGCCAAGGCCATCGACTACGAGCAGATGCTGCTCATGATGTCTGGCGTCAAGTGGGACATCAAGGAGATCATGTCTCAGCACAACGTCTACGTGGACATCCTGCTGAAGGTACGCCAGGCATGTGTGCTTGCGTGTGTGTTTGCGTGCGTGCATGTGTGTTTGGACACACCACGGATGTGTCCTTGAATAATTGTTTCGTGCTGAACCATGGTGCTGTGTGTGACGGCCTTCTGGCCTACCTTCCAGGGCAGGCTTTTGTATGTGTTTACGGTGCTACTGTACCTTTAAGCAGGAAGACTAACTGGTGGGCGTGGTCCAGGACACCTGGCCTGAGAAGGCCCACTGCTCCCTCCATGTGGTGGCTCCTCTCTACCCAGCACATTCCTTTTGTGGTGGTTTCAACTTTAGCTGTCTGTTGCTCTTCCCTCTATTGTGTCTGTCTCCATTTTTCTTGTGGCCTAGAGCCGGGACGTAACAGTGGTCATATACGGCATGTTTACTGTGTGAACACACTGGAATATACGGCTGAAGTTTGTACATATATATACAGTATATACAGTGTATACGAAGGAGGAGGGGCAGAGGGGGTGCGGGCGGCGGTAGTAGCAGCAAGCAGCCCCACCACGGGTGAGACCTTTTGGAGCAGCAGGAAGAGGCTGGTGTATCGCACCGTGACTCTGACTGAGCCACCTGTGGGCTGGTATTTATTTGCGAGCGCAAAATGAGAAATCCTCAAATCCCCTCGTTTGAATAATATGCATGTTTAAAAATAATAAAAAAAACACGAACAAAAAATAGAAAAGAAGGAACAATCCGTCGGGGAGCCGGGGTACGAAATTACCTTTTTGGAATTGTGTCTTTTTAACCTGCCAGAGTGGGAAGTGCCACCAAGCAATTGTTTTTAATGTGTAAGCCCATTGTTTTACCTGCCAAATATGTTGAAATCTGGCAACCGCTGGCTGCTGCTGCTGCTGCCAGGTGTCCATTTTGGACCCTGGTTGGGAGATAAGTACCTGCTGATGAAAAAACTAAATTAAAAAAACCAAACAACGCTTTAAACACACAAAAAATCCACACACCGCCACGGCCTGCAAGTGTCCATCAACAGATGGACCTCGCCCTAGCTGTCTCGGGCTTGCCAGCTTTGCCCGCTAAGCCGCCGACACGTACGCCCAGCCTAGCATGTGCCGTGGAACAAGTGGCGGGAACAGTAGCGTCTCGGTTAGCTCAGCTCAGCTTAGCTTAGCATACCTGTCACAGTGCAAACATCTTAATGTGGTCCCTCCCCTGCTGATCGGCTTGCTTACACGATTACGATGACAGGCCGCGGTGATGTAGCGCCCCGTGTACATTACAAGCCCATGGATGTAGCGATGCGTGCGCTGCCGCCGCAGCAGGTGCTAATGGCTTTTCTGTGTCGCGCAGCCGTGGGGGGAATGTAATGGCATACAAATTCCAGTTTAAACAGCGAGTGTGACAAGGAGTTATTGCGGGAATATTTTATTGTACTGCACACACACACACAAGGGAATGCGTTATTCATGGACGGCGCGTTGATCAGTAGCATTTGGAAGTAGGGACACTTATTTGCATATAGAGTGACACGGAACTGCAGGCGTACGGGAATGACCTGAATTGGGAGTGCCCCAATCCAAAAGTATTCCTGAATGAAAGACTAGTTTAGCAGTCGGTTGATTATTTTTTTTTGTCCGTGGAATGGGAGCCAACTAGTTATGTATGCGCGGCCCTGATTGCACGCCGGACAATGGATTCCTTCCTGTACGTAAAGGTGGGTGATTGCGAGATAGGAAGAGCAACACACACACACACACACACACACACGGGTGCCGTGGTTAATGGCAGGAGCCGACGTGATCATCCATCACGCCATATTGTTTTGAGGGCCCCCTTTTTGAATCACCCCCACACACACACACACACATTTCCAATCCTGAGGGGTTTTTTGTGGGTTTTTTAATCATCAAGAAAAGCAGTGGCAACGAGAGAATAGAACACAGAACCCGACACGCTTCCTACCTCTTGGATCGCTTCTGCTTTTACTTTGGGTTGGAGCATTGTGAGACGCGGCAGATGTTAAAACACCTGTGATTGATGCCTCCGGGCTGCAGTAGTGGCGGGGGCCATCTTGTCTTGAGGGGGGCCGGGGGGGTTGGGCTGGGGGCTTCTGGGATGTCTTGAGTAACACACGCACTCTGAAGCCTGAGAGGTCATAGTGGATTTGACAGGGGGGAAAAAAACTGGCAACTGGTAAAACTGAAATGGAGCAAAAGATTATTACCGAATCAAATCGGAATCCATTTTTTTCAGATTCTGTGTCAAACGCTGTGGAGTCCAGCACGGCGATAATGAACCTTGGCATTTTGTTCATCGAGTAATCCAAATGCAGGGGCTTCAGACGGAGGCGATACTTTTGGGGGGGAAAAAGCATGGAAGTGTAATGAATTCATGAACATGCACTCACTGACTTTTCTCCCGGTTGCTTTTCCTCGGCCAGGAGTTTGAGCAGTTCAACGGGCAGCTGGACGAGGTGTCCAGGCAGGTGCGCATCCCCCTGGCCGTCTCCAACGTTCTGTGGGAACACTGCATCCGCCTGGCCAACCGCACGCTGGTGGAGGGGTGAGTCGAGTCACGTCAATTGTATTTGTATAGCCCTTAATCACAGTTACAGTCTCAAAAGGCTTTACAGGCCGGATGCATTATGGGCCATGTGATTATGACACCCCCCCACCCCCAACCCAAGCCCTAACGACTCCCTAAATTAACAAGGAAGAAATCTGGAGAAGGAACTCTCTCTCCCTCCCTCCTTCCCTCCTTCCTTCCTTCCTTCCTTCCTTCCTTCCTTCCAGGGGCAGTTGGGAGTGCAATGGGTGTCATAGGTTTTTTACTAAAGACAGAGAGCAGAAGATGAAACGAAACAACCCAAAAGAGTCCTCTCCGCTCCCTCCCGCCCTACGATTGAGAAGTGTTGCATTTCACGCGCCTGTGGTTCAGAGAAGAACCTGAGGAAATGCCCTGATTGGTCAGAAATTGGCCTGGGAGTGGTCTACAATTGGCTAAAAGAGAGGCAGGTGCAGTCAACTCGAAACCAATATTCTCACGTCCATTTCACACATTTCACTCACTAAATAGCTGCCATTTCTTAACAAATGACACTCAAAACAATAAAATCATACCTTAAACTACAAGCGCTGCACACGTAGAGAGGAGTCGGTCTAATCTGCCAACGCCCATGAACATGACTGACTGAGAGAAGCCAGCCGTCGGCTACAGAGAAAAACCTTTTATGTGCTCCCCTTGTAAACAACAAGAGTTAGCAACACGCAGCCTTGGAAGTCATTTAATGGTTCCCTGCGCACACGCATATTTCAAAGCAATGCCCCCCCTCCACACACACACACACACACAACACACACACACACACACACACACACGCACAAACTCTCGCCAAACTACTGAGAAGTTACGTTCACACTGCAAGCCTTCATGCTCAATAAGGCTACGTTGCTGTTGGCTGTTCAAATTAGTTTTTTTAAAGGCGCCCTGTTTATACCACCATGTGTGAGAAACTGTGACTAGATCAGACTTCCATCCTACCCAGACTGACCCGGACCGTACCAAATGCTAAACTGATCTAGTCGGCGCACACCTAGGTGGACACTCCCACTTGTGATGTCCCTCGGTCACCAAGACAACGTGTCACGTGACAATTTTGAAACGGCTCGTCATGGCTAATCACGCTCGCACCTGGTGGTGTAATAGGGCCCCTTTCATAATACAACGGCTGATATCCGGTTCCAGTTGTGAAGCGGTCAAAGTCCTCTCACAATAACAAACAATCACCATAACAAAGACGCATGCCGTCATTACTGAAGGAAACACAGAGGCCGCTGAAGTCAGCGTCCGCGGTTTCGTCCGTCACTCGATGGTCAGTGGAAGCCACGAGTGGAAAAAACCCCAAATACTTACTGAGGTCTTAGCACTTCAGTGTCCCTCTACGGACTCCTCCTCTTCCTCCGTCACAGATGTCCTCGTCTTCCATGTTTTGTATTCACCAGGTGACTCCCGCTGGCGCAGAGTCGTGATGAATATCGCCGATATAGAGAGCCGTAAAAATCACATCAACTCCCACATGATAACAATAAGACAAAGCAAAAGCAGGTTACTCAGAAGACAATATAACAGAAAGCAGAACAGAAAGGCCAAACAAAAGCACGACAAGATCATGGTAAATAATAAAAAATACAATAAATAATAAAAGCAATAAAACTCTGATATGACCGTGGCCCAAATGAGAGAAGGCATGGCTACAGGTTTGTACACTTCACCGATGATTACTATAAATATACTATTCTAGCAGCGACGGCCCCGTTCACACAACAGACACACGCCAACCCTTTTCCACTTTAGCTCAACCTTGCCCGCTCTCTCATTTGCATGCATTTCCATACTGGGCTGCTCACACATTGCGCTCAGGCCTTAACTTGGCTTTTAGCCGATCCTCCTGCGGAAGAATGTGCAACAAAGGCAATCTGAACGTTAACCGCACGGCGCCATACGGATCGTCAGAACAAATAACAGCGGAAAAGAAAACGTGTTTCAGGGGGTTTCAGGTGATGCCTCCCTTTGCACAAGTCGTCCGTTCTGTTCTTCCGTGCCGCGCGCATAAATTACGCACAAGTTGCCGATCACTTCCACGTTCCGCAGACGTTTGGCAGCAGTCTTGGCGACATGACTTATTTACAGCCTATGGGTTTTATTAGCATATTAAAAACCCTTTGTCAGCCATTTTGTTCTTTTTTTTTTGGTTGAGTCAGCGGGAACCTGGCAATGCAACGACACCCCTACCCGAGCTGGAGTACCGGTGGACCATTCAGAACTGCTCTGTGTGTTTGTGTGCGTGGTGTGTGTGCGTGCGTGCACGCGTGTGGATTTGGTATCCGCGGTAACGGCGGCTTGATTTATAGCCTGGGAATTTTGGGAGATGTGGAACGTTCCCATCCCTTCCCAGTTTTGACACCATTTCAGTTTCCTCCATCTTTTTTTCCGGACAGAGAGCAAAGGTCCCTTTGGCTCTCCGGCCTCATGGTTGTAAAACAAACAGACGTTCGTTCTGTCTTCCTGATCTATTATTGCATCACCTGTGGTGATCCTATGCACCCTCTCCCCCTCTGGCCCCTCCCCTCCTGCCTCCCACCCTTCCTCCGTCCTCCCCTAATGTAGATGAGACACAATGAGATGGCATTCGTTGTCATTTTTAAACTTTTTTCCGTGGTTTTCTTGCGTTTCCTGAGTTTCGTTCTTCTGTTGTTTTTGCACAAGCATGGCGTTCGTCCTCCCGCTGTTTCAAGCAGCATCTGCTACGGCCTTAAATATTAGCGAGGAGTTCATTTGCCTCCCCTGGAGGAACGGCACCGCGGGGAGGAGGGGAGGAGGAGGTAGGGGGAGGAGGGGAGGAGGGGTGGTGGGTGAGTGGGCGGGTAGGGTGGGGGTGGGTGGGTGGTGGCCGACGAGATGCAATAAGAGAAACGTAGACTCTGATTCTCTCCTGGCTCTTGGATCCTCCATGCGTATCTCTCGCTCTCTCTCGCTTTCTCTCTCGCTTTCTCTCTCTCTCTCTCTCCCTCTCCCTCTCTCTCTCTCTCTCTCTCTCTCTCTCTCTCTCTCTCTCTCTCTCTCTCTCTCTCTCTCTCTCTCTCTCTCTCTCTCTCTCTCTCTCTCTCTCTCTCTCTCTCTCTCTCTCTCTCTCTCTCCCTCTCACTAGCTGTCACTCTCTCTTTCCCTCCCCCTCCCTCTCTGCCCTTGCCCCTTTATCTCCCTCTCCATCTCTCCCTAGCTCTTGTTCACTCTCTCCCTCCGTCTCTCTAGTGCTCTCCCTCCCTCTCCCTATCTCTCTCCCTCTCACGATCTCTCTCTTCCTAGCTCTCTCCCTCCCTCTTCCTACCTCTCTCTCGCCCCTCTGTCTCTCTCGCTCTCCCACTTCCTCCCTCTTGCTCTCGCCCCCCTGCCCCCCTGAGAGTACCTTGCTTCATACACTATTATCATCCTCACCATTCATGCCAGTCTAGATTTCCAACATAAAGACACAAACAAACCGGGGACACACCCGCCGAACCCCGCCGGACAGCGGCTCTGGTTAAACGCCATCCTCCCCGTCACGTTTTGGTACGACCGCCGTCGGCAACATGTAGGTGATGGAGTACATGAATACATCAGTGACAGAAGTAGATGATCTATTTATATTCGATGCTTTTTCTTTTGTTGCTTGGATCCAGATGGCTTCCAAGTGTCTTGGAGCGGAAGTGATTTGATTGGCTGCAAGGAAAGCCTCGTGCAGCAGAGAGTTCCTCGTTTGTTTTTGTTTGTTTGTCTTTTTCAGATGAAAGCTTTATTTACATTTGCATTTACATTTAGGGCATTTGGCAGACGCTTTTATCCAAAGCGACTTACAAAGAGTACATTTGTTGAAGGAGAGGCAGCAATATATCACTGTTGTACCTGAAGATAAGAATAGAGATGTTTTCGAGCATTCATATTTACGAGACGAATAGAACGAGTTTCATAATTGCCAAGTTGCCTGCATAAGTAGCTGGGCAGGCGTGCAATTCTAAGCATGATACAACATCTGAGAACGAACAACAATGCTAAGTGCCATTAATAAGTGTTAAGACATATAAACACGCAGGTTAGTGCTGGGGGGGGTTATGTAGAGTCCAGGTGAACTCTAAACAGGTGGGTCTTGAGTCTCTTGCGGAAGTCTACTGCTTTATTACACACACATACACACACACTTACTCACACACACACACCTCCCCTCCTTTGTGCGCACAGGCACAGCAGAGAGGTTTGTGTCTGTGCCCCAGGGGTGTGCACCATGCTGTTAATGATGTCTCTGCCCACCTCGCCACACCTGCCCCCCCCCCCCCCCCCCCCCCCATGTCTCCGGAAAGGGCTCGGGTCCTCTGGGCACCGGCCTCTAGTTAACATTCTGGAGCTAAGGTCTCTCTCCTGCTGCTGCTGCTGCTGCTAGAGAAGTGTGAGCAAGGTGCTAGGCGGGAGTGGGAGGGACGGGTGACTTTTTCGGAGGAGGGAAAGGGGGAGGAGGAAGCTCTCGTGGATGAATAAGACGATCTGTGAAGGAGGGACTTTGATAACGTGGGCCGCCGCCGCCGCGGCCGCCGGTAAACACTGCCTTGAGTGAGCGTTCAGTACTTCAATCCGTGCGCAGCGTGGGCCCTCGCAGGACTGGATATGCATGCGCACGCATGCACACGTGTTCACATTTGTGTGGGTGTGCACTCACTGAATGTTCAAATGCTCTGTGACTAATGCCAAAAAGCATTGGTTAACCTTTGCAAAGTCAAACGTCCTTCGCCAGTATTTGGATGGATGTGTGGGGTTTTTTTTGGTAGGTTTTTTTTGCAGCTTAAAAAGCTCACAGATTGGTCTCATTAATTCGAGCTTGTTAGCGGACCCCTGTCATGTTGCTAATTGATTTGGGGATGACGTTTTCACGTCCTGCACAGCAGTAAACGGGGCGCAAATGTTAAGGGGATGCTTGTGATTAATTACACAGCTTCTCCCGGTTAGCCTCGTATTATAGCCTCGATTTTATTGCTGCTGCTGATTCATGTAAGCTGCTGCGTACCTGTTCAGTGCTTTTATATATACTCTTTTTGTGAAGGGTGTTACAACTTGTCATTCATATTAATTGTTCAATAAGCCCCGAATTGACCCTAATGTGTCCGTGTGGTTGGCGTATCCCTGAATACAGCTCCCGTTGCATTAAACTGTTCACACCAGAATATAGACTGGATATAGACAGTATATTTATAGTTGGCAGGATGGTGAAATGGATCTCTCATAGCCAAGCCTGTGGGGAACCTCTCAGTATCTTCTCCTCCATTTAGGTACAATGATTGAATTGCACATCAGGAGTAGCTATTGCTATCTATGTAGTTTTAATTATAGACATTTATATCAGGTGTGTGTCGTCATGCACCAACACCGATGTCTTTGGGCAAATGTTCCAGGGTCTGTAGGGGGCTTAGGAGAAGCTCTCAAACAGCATTGACCTGTGAAGCTCTTTGAGACTGTAACCGACCTCCGCCATCTTTTTTATCTGTACGCCACATAGATCGTAAACCCTTGAATATACTGTATACAAAATTTTGAGAAATGTAAACGTTAGAATGCTTTTTATCGAGATAAGCTGTAACTTCCCTGTTATACATGCGTTACTTGGCCTCTCCAATATGGCGGCGGATGACTGTAGGTCAATTGCACAACAATCTATATCTGCTGTATATGTTTATATCTGGTTTATGGTGTCTAACCAGTTATGCCAACGTGAAGAAGTGCAGCAACGAGGGGCGCGCGCTGATGCAGCTCGACTTCCAGCAGTTCCTCATGAAGCTGGAGAGACTCACCGACCTGCGGCCTGTCCCCGACAAGGAGTTTGTGGAGACCTACATCAAGGCTCTACTACCTGACCGAGAACGACATGGAGCAGTTCATCAAGAACCACCGGGTGAGTGGACCGGCCCCGCCCTCCAGAGAGAGAGAGAGAGAGAGAGAGAGAGAGAGAGAGAGAGAGAGAGCGAGAGCGAGAGAGAGAGAGATGAGAGAGAGAGAGAGAGAGAGAGAGAGAGAGGAGAGAGAGAGAGAAGAGAGAGAGAGAGAGAGAGAGAGAGAGAGAGAGAGAGAGAGAGAGAGAGAGAGAGAGAGAGAGAGAGATAGAGAGAGAGAGAGAGAGAGAGAGAGAGAGAGAGGAGAAGAGATTTAGGCACGGCAGTCAGTGCACCAGTACAGACACAACTAGTCCAGTGAATAGACATTGAGACCATGCTGGTAGTGCTGCTGCTGCTGTGACAGACCGTCCTCATGTTAAAATGACAGGAACAGGAAGAAAGCTGTCTTGACCGTGCTATTGACGACCTGTGAAGAGGCTCCTGTAGACGGCTGGTCGTGGCTTTTGTTGACGTCAAAGCATCATATGTGTGATGTTACCAAGATGATTACTAAAGTCCTGTGAAAAGGTTCTATTCTGCCGCATGTCTCTTTTGGATGAGAGCATCTGCTAAATGACAAAATAGTAGGGCTGGGACTTTAACGCGTTAATTTCGATTAATTAATTACAGAACAAATAACGTGTTAAAACATTTACGCATTTTAATCGCACTTTATTGTTGCACTCCAAACACCACGGAACGTTTCTCAGTGGACGAATTGTAGGCTCAAATATGGACGCACCGGAAGAGATCGCGTTTTAGATGGTAGATGGCACTTTATGTTAAACTGTTGGTCTGTGTAGCTAAAAATAAACAGGATTTTGCTGCTTAAACATATGTATGTCTATTCATTGATTCACTCGTCTACCAAAATCCATTTGAATTGGAAAATGTTGCTTCTCGTGTCAAATATTGATATGCAATTAAAATGGGATTAATTTCGATTAATTAATTACAAAGCCTCTAATTAATTCTATAAATTCCCACCACTACATAGAGTCCCACCACTACAAAATAGTGAATGTAGTTTAGTTTAGAGGGTTTAGTCTGCGAAATGCGTCCAACGAGTAGACGTGCGTTAAATGGTTTATAAACCGTGACTCACCGAGCCGGTGAGTCACGGTTTGAATTACAACATGACGGTGAGCCGAGGTTATGGCTCCGACGCTGTAAGTGGTGACAAAGTGTTACTCCAGGCTTGTTCATTCATCTGTTTTTTATTTTAATTTAAGTCGAGGAAAGAACCACTGATTGCAAACAGCAGTGCACCTGACATGACCGCAGACTGGGGTTAAGAGCTCTGCTGAGAATTGTGAAACAAATTAAATAGAATTATTCAATTCATTATTAGATGTTTGACGGAGACTAAACATTGTTAAACGTTTGTTAATTAGACCGACTACAAGCAGGGTCTAATTCATATATGGGTATATTTCTGTCAGTAGTGCTCCCGCGATATTGACAGAAATGCTTTTCTCAGACAGGAAAAGAATAAAAAGATTTTAACCGACTACTATTTCTGACTCGTCGCGCCTATCCCTACATCTATAAATAAATACAACGGCAAAGGGCAAAGCGAACCCGGAGCGATTTGTTTCCACGATGCACAGGTGAAGTGAACTGGAACAAGGATTTGGAGCGATCCGCACTCAGGCCCCCTCCTCCCGCGATGGTCTACGGTTCGGTTCAGAGGTGGTCCGAGTCTTCAAACACGCGTGCAAAAAAGAACGCTGACTCGACGATCTGAGTTCCTTTGGAGGGCTGAGAAACACCTCAAGAGTAATGTTAGTTGGTTAGTTTACAAAGTTAACAAAGTGGCTAACGAGGTACAGCTTTGACAGCCGTACCTCTTTTTAATGTTGCTACGGTTACAGGTTTGGTCGTGGACTTTAGCCGTGATTACTCTTAAGAATAGAAGTATGAATTTTTAAGTACCATTTTAAGCGCGATAGAATCATCCAAGAACATGCAAGATGCTACACAATGCCAAGTACTCGTATTTATTGCCAAGACGTAAGCGCTAGCAAGATTGAATTAATCTTGTTTTTTGTTTTATTTCTCCCAACCGCCCTCCCCTCCCCAGGAATACTCCATGAAGCAGCTGGCCAACCTGGTGAACGTGTGTCTGGGCTCGCACATCAACAAGAAGGCTCGCCAGAAGCTCCTGTCGGCCATCGACGACATCGACCGGCCCAAGAGATAGACGATGGGTGGCGAGACTCAGATCCCGTCCGGCACCGGTGGTGGTGACCGCGGCGGTGCGGACACTCCAGTAGAAGAACAACCGATCCCCGCGTCGAATGTCTCCATACCTTCTGCTTATATCCGTGCACACGCCCTCCGTCTGTGTTGTGCTCGTCCCAAAAAAAAAAACACTTGTTAGTGGAGGAAAAAATAACTCGATGGGGCTAACGATGCAGAAAGCTGCCGCATTTAAAAGCAAAGCCCTAGTTTTGTGTTTGTAAATTAGCTGTCATCTTCACGTGCGAGCGACGGCGGTGACATGCGCGCGTCGAGCGTGTAAAACCGCCGTTCTGGACGTTAAGTGCCACCCTAATACTACGCATGGCCTGGCTTTTCTGCTCCCAGTACACTGACTGAGCTGTCTGTTTTCCCGCAGTCAAGGGTGGGAGGACGGATTCCCCCCCCGGCAAGTACGCATTGTATTGTATTTCATTCAGGGCCCACGGGCACCAAGTTCACAACTCCGTAAACGAGACACAACCGTACCGTCAGACGCTGGTGTACTTAGCTTAGCGTTCTGTGCTCGGCGACCTCTCAAGCGCACTATAGGACGGCTCCGTAGCGTAGCTTTATCCAAGGTTTAGGTTCTAACGTTTCCCTTGCTGCGTCTCGGCTCCCTTTAGCGTGCCTATCTAACCGGATGCAATGTTTTGTTTTATCGATGAATAATATATGATTTTGAAAATGATCTTTGATTTGTTTACTATGCTGTCGTTATGCTGTAGACTTATTTAGCCGCGTCCGCGCTCGCTTCACTTGTGTGCACCTTCTGCTGTATCCCGTGTGGATATTGTTCTTCTGTGGAGATTTAAATATTTACATTTTCGATTAACTTGTCGTGTGTCTCGGTGACATCGATGCCTTTGCTTCTCTGTGAATGGCGGAGACGGCGGATCCGCTTTGTCTCGAGTCCTGGGCATCGATCGCTGCGTCTTTTTCCATGAGTCAGTCAGTTTGAACTTCATTAACGGAGAACAATATTCCCTCCTAAGACTTTGGAAACCCCAATGCCTTGGATTATTGCTGTCCACGTTTTAACAAAGGAAGGCCGACTGATTGGCTCCCTCGGGGGGAAATGAAGTAACTTTTAGTTTGTGTGTTTGTTTGTTTGTTTCCGCTCTGAGACTACTTATCGGTGCACTATTCCATGATGAATACTGTATGATGTCATGTCATATTCTCAAGATTGTATTTCTATATATATATATTATTATTAATATATATATATATATATTTATTATTATTATTATTATTATTATTTTATTTTTTTCAGGCTTCTCTTTTGGGTTCTGAATCTGATCGTCTGACATCTGAGTGGAAGTGTGATTTCTGTCCAAGTCTCCGGTTAAAGCTGGCATCTGTATCCATGTAATAATTAATATCCGAGGAGTGTGTTATGGCCTCCCGTGAACTTTGTCTCTCATCAGCATTCCATGGTGACGGTGAAATCCAACCCCTTCAAATGTAATAAAAAGACTAAAATCTGCCCGCTAAATTCATCTCTGCCTCATGTCCTCCGTTCTTTATTTCTTATCTGTTTCTCGATGAGTGAAATCCATCCGCGACTTAATGTCAAAGTCAGTGTTTTACTATCACATGTACATCACAACACGGGGCCGTTCTGAACAGTGAAACCCTTGTGATATGGCAGCGACAATACGTAAGGAGGAGGCAAAAAAAAACTATGTATAGAACAAATATATATACATATGTTGAGATTGGCACAATATACATAAAGATAACACAATATAAATAATAAAGATTTAAAATTTAATGTAAAGAAAACGCATCAGCTGTAGGAATGCGGGATAAAGATTGTATATTTTTAAAGCTCGTGACAGTGTGCTAGCCGTAGCAGTAGCACTAGCGACAAGGTGTCTACTATGTCAGGTTAAGCGTCGGCTTGTCAAAATATTATATTTATAGCAGCGTTTTTTTATCATTGCCCTCAATACCCTCTCAGATTTTACAACTCGCCCTAAATATATATCCTCATTGTCAATGAAAAAAAGCCCACAGACAACGAGCGGAATATAGCGAAGGCTGTGTGTGATTCCGAGACACGAGTCACTGAGCGGTCTGCAGGTCACCTTACGCTACACCTCCCCACAGCACTGACTGAATTATTCCAACAAAAGCAGTCCAAAGCGGCTTCCAATAAGTACGTGTGTCCGAAGAGGGTGTTGGACAACAGTCCAATTTATTTGAACGTTTCAAGCACTCATAATTGCTGCGTTAGCGGCGGGGTGTAAAGGAGGTAAGCTATGCATACATGAGTCCAGGTGAACTTTATATGGTACTTGGGACTTAATTATGAAGTATAGTGTTGTAAAACCACTAGAATTCAATTCTTCATAGTGTTTTTGTCCATTCACAAAAATATGACATATATATGAATAATCTAAGTCTTGCGTTAAGAAGTTGCAGTTCGGTCATCCTGGCATCTGTGTTTTTGCCTCGTTTTAGTTAATAAACCTCTATGCCAGTAATACCAAACCCAATCCTATAGTCCAATATTATATAATAATAAAAAAGTATCTGGTAGTGGTACTTAGTATTCGTTGTCCTCACAATTGGCGACGCCAGCTTCATGTGAATTCATTGCTTGGTGTGGAGAGATAAGAGTTGGTATTTGTGGTCCGGTTGGCCCACGGTGCCCCGGTGCCCAGTCTGTTGGACGGCATCCATACATGCAGAGGTCGGGGGAATAATGACACGGTCCATCACAAGCATTTCCTCTCCCTGATGCTATTCACTAGAGAGAGTCAAATCTGAGGATGGGTAGGCTGCTAGGAAAGAGTGAAGGAACGGGGAGGATTTGCTCACCACAGAGGATTAAGATTGTGCTGGTGAAGCAAGAAAATGAAACTAGCTATTTGGGAAGCAAATTACCAGTACGTAGATTATCCTTTAATAGCTTGTTGTTGCCTTTTATTTACTGGTGTATTTCGTTGTGCGTTTTCTCTCCAGGCTCGTGGTAACATTTCACAATAATTACAATCTTTGGAATAAGGCCCGAGTAAGGCCGGTCTTCCACGATGCATCAAAGGTTATTTACATATCAAACGTGTGTGGATCCGATTGAACGCTGTGATTGGCTGTTCTCCTCGGCTCGGCATCACAGACTCAAGCGGTTAATTGGACGCTGGGCTTTGCAGCAGGAAGTCGCCTCCAAAGCAAAGCTGCCATCGCCAGGTGCTGCTCGTTTGCTGCTTGATCGAACGCAACGTAAGCAGACTGCAGTAGAATACAATATACTACTAGATGGAGAAATATCTCATGAGAAAAACCCCAATGTTAACGATCAACAACAATCAAATGTTTTCTGATTTAAAGTATCGAGTGATGGGAAAAGACTCGACTATACAAAGTTATTTTGAAGGATTAATTCAAGAAAATAGCGAGTTCAACTGTGGAAATTATTTTGTCACAATTCTTTGATATTGTGACTAAGAAATGTGCAATATTATGATAATATGCTCAAGCAGCAGCAGGAAATACGATTTGGCAAATACATCGATAAAACCTTGATTCATCAATGAGGAGAGGCGCCTTCATCACCTCTCAAACTGACTTAATTTCGAGGTCCTATGTCTTCCTCCACCCTGAGTTCCTTAGGGTCATCGTTTTGTTACATGATTGTGCCCTAGCCTACCGCTTGGTGTGATCCACATTAAGTCTTTCCATACTTGATTCGTCATCACGTACAATTTGCTCCCTCGCTGGACGGGTGAAGCTGCAGCTCTAATAATATATGGCTGGTAGGTCTGGAAGCTCCTGTGCCAACTGCTCTCAGTACAGTAATGTCATTCAGGTGGAAAAATCGATGCTTCTCTCTTCAGAAAATACCGATAGATTTTTCCCTTGAGTTTTTTCAAGCTGTTATACCGACAACAAAAAGACTGCGTGTGTAGAAGAGTCTTTATTTTGGAAGATATTCAATTTCAGTTTGCAGTCTGGTCCATTTCTTTATTTTTTCCGATCCAAGTGGCTTATGTGTGGGATTAGATGGAAGAGACATTTTTCTATTACTCCTGATACTCTCTGAGTGACACTCTGGGGTCGTCTGCTGTTACTCTGAAGTGAAAGTAGTCTAACTATTGACCATTTCCTTTTAATTCTCATCTGAATTTAGCGGGAATTTTGTCATATATGAGATTATAAAGGGCTTTGATTTTGAAATTATCCATCAGAATGTGTTGATACTGTCTGAGTGAGTGAGTAAGGTGGTCAAATAAAAATAGTCACTTAGTGGAAACACTAAGTTTCAGAATTAGAGGCGGTGTACGGTCATTCTGAAGTGAGATTGGTCTTGGAAATGTATTCTTTGATATTGTAATTAATTTTGTTTCTCTGAAACAGGCTACAGTTTGCAGGCGGTAGTCATTAGTTCATTTTTTTTTTAAATATCATTAATTTTATATTTATTCATTATGCTTCATTTGTTAATGTATTTGTATTCATTTATTTATTTATTTATTCATTATTGACAAACTCACTGCCTGAGTGACTTACTTGTGTAATGAATATGAAATCACATTCACCGGAACGTCTCTTTTATGGTGGTGGTGGCGGAGGGGTGATGCACGGTGACACCATCATTTTATATTGAATCGGTAACCTTGGCAACCTTAATACGCCGTGTGTGTACGCGCCTGCACTTACGTTAAACATCTGAACATAAAGACATGTTCCGTTCGGGGGTTAATACGTTTTAGTATCTGTATAAATTAATAAATGTTAAGCACTAAATGCAGGTACCAAACAGTAGCGTCACTCACATAGAGACGCTACTGCTTCCTTTTTATAAAACCGGTCAAACTAACCGTTTGTGAGCCATGAAGTCAAGCGTGAAACTGCTTTCCCCGAGGTCTTCCTCGATACCTGGGACTGACCAGAAGAATGATAATAATACTACAAATAAAAATACTACCATACCCTTGAATCTCAACCGTATCGATAAGTATTAAATATTACATATCAGATGGGCAGACAGGATGTGTCATTTCGATGTGTTTTATTTGAAAGCCACCGCTGCGAAAATCAGAGAATAAACTGATGGTGTCACAATATAGCACTCGCTCTGTGAGGGCTCGCTGTCTCGGGAGCTCGGTAGTCAGTGGAGATTATGTCCAGAAAGTCGTGAGCAAGCAAAATGCGTTTTTCCTTTTCTCTTTCTTTCTTGAGTCATAATTCGAGTTATTGAGTCATAAATGCGGCTCAAAGATCAGTTGAACCCGTCAGCTCAGAACACGCCGGGGCTTTTACAAGCCGCTGTCATATGGAATAACAATTCATGCAATTTCAAGCTTCGCTGTGTTCCTGGTCTTCCTCGTTGTGTTGTAACATCCACTCTCTGTAACATCCATTTCAATTATCACTATTCAGTATTCACCGGCTCTGTGGATTCACTTTTATTTTTCTTGCAGCGATATTTTTAATATTCCTTGATGGGTTGTCATGGTTTCCAGAATGTCCGGGGTGGGATTCAGGTCTTCATGGAGGAGCCACCTCTCCGTGACAGACACCCTCTCAATTACCTGCTCTTTGATGCTTCATTAAGCGTGTGTGTGTGTGCATGTGTGTGTGTGCATGTGTGTGTGTGTTTCAAATAGATACTAGATGTCAAATGGTTTGGAGACGGGGGGGGGGAGCGGGGGGATTAGGGAGTTAGGTTCCATAGGTTTTCTTGCATGTTTGCCTGCACTGTACGGTGAAATACTACCTCCTGTAGCACTAAGCCCTCGGTTTGGAGAGCGCATGGAGTCGCATAAAGCTGCCAGTTCAGGCCATAAAACATCACACACACACACACACACACACACACACACACACACACACACACACACACACACACACACACACACACACACACACACACACACACACACACAGGAATGAACTCCTATTCAACCTAGCTGTATTGTGGTGGTGGAGGATAGCTTCCTACAGAAGATGTCCTCCATCACCATCACCATCACCACCTCCACCAGCACCGCCTCCACCATCACCACCACCACCACCACCACCAACACCAGGGCTTCTCTGTGGAATGTGTTGGAGGACGAAGAGGGGATTAAGAGTGATGTAGCTGTGTGTGTGTGTGTGTGTGTGTGTGTGTGTGTGTGTGTGTGTGTGTGTGTGTGTGTGTGTGTGTGTGTGTGTGTGTGTGTGTGTGTGTATGTGTGTGTGGTGTGTGTGTGTGTGGTGTGCTCCGTCAGATCGTTCAGACGGAGAGGAAAACAACACCACCTGTAGCTCAGGAGACACACTTGTTGCTGTTGACTCTGGTAGAATTGAATTCAAGAAACTGGAGATAAAAGTGTGCGCGTGTGTGTGTCTGTGTGTGTGTCTGTGTGTGTGTGTGTGTGTGTATGTATGCGTGTGTGTATGTATGTGTGTGTGTGCTTAGACCTCTGTGTTTGTGTGTGTTTGGACATGGCTTTAACTGAAAACTGAAGCACAAACAGCCAGTGACACACAATATGGATAAGTCCTGGTTTTATCCTGTGGAAAGCCAGTGAGAATCCCAAAGCAGATGTTGTGAGAGCAGAGGTTGTACCGTCTGCATCCGGAATCTCTTTCCTCCGTACTTTATTTATTTTGGTTTCTTTCCCGTGTTTGATTGGGGCGGTCATGACCGCTTGTATTCGCTTGGGAAATGTGACTTTACGCATTAACAAGCCTGTCTTAATGGAAGCAAGGCAGCAGAACACCGGCCAAGCCCAATCCCATTAAGCTCGGGCGGGTGGGGGGGTGGGGATGGGGGGGGGGGGATGGGGCGGCCGACATGAACCCCGTCAACATTAGGTGTCGAGTGATGGGTGTGTGTGTGTGTGTGTGTGTGTGGGGGGGGAGGGGGGGTGCGCGGGGGTTCAGGTTGAACTGCACTTGGAGAGACACCAGATTCTGATAAATCATCTGTTGTGACTAAGCCTCCCCGTCTGGGAGTGAATTGAAACCAACTACAGCCATTCAAGAATACGTTTTAAAACAAAGTCACCTCAAAGTCTGTCTTCGTTTTGAAAACTCTTCCCGGACTAAATGTGTATACCTGTCGTTGGAACCAAACCTCATAGACCATAGCACACACACACGCGTGCACACACACACACACACACACACACACACACACACACACACACGGAGAGAAGCAATCATTCCTGAACAAATTCTGCTCCTCCACTTCTCAACGACACTTCATTAATCTCGCAGTCTTCGCCTCAGTCATTGTTTATCCCTTCATCAGCATAATTATCATTTGCAATTCTCGCCGCGCTAATGTGTCTCTCCGCCAGAGAGACGATTGCCTTAACATTGCAAATCGTGTTATTACAACGTCAGACGTAACGCCACGTGTGTGTGTGTCCGTGTGTGTGTGTGTGTGTGTGTGTGTGTGTGTGTGTGTGTGTGTGTGTGTGTGTGTGTGTGTGTGTGTGTGTCCATGTGTGTGTTGTGAGTGCATGTGCGTTGTGTCTGCAACCCGTTCTTACGAGAGATTAAAGAAATGTAAAAGAGAGAGAGAGAGAGAGAGAGAGACAGAGAGAGAGAGAGAGAGAGAGAGAGAGAGAGGAGAGAGAGAGAGAGAGAGAGAGAGAGAGAGAGAGAGAGAGAGAGAGAGAGAGAGAGAGCGTGACCCCATGCAGGCCCCTGGTAAGTGATATGGGGGTGTTTGTGTGAGCTGGGGCGCCCCGGGCCAGTGTGAATGGTGGTAAACAACCTCTTATCGGTGGGCAGCAAGTGACCGACTGGCTGGCTGGCCGACTGTCTGGCTGTCTGGCTGTCTGTCCCCCCTTCCTAACCGTCTGTTAATACACAGCCTGAGGAGAAACAACGCACTTCAACCCCGAGACACGGAACAGCCAGTTAGCAGAACAAGATCGTTGGGATTTATTTATGTTTTATTGCTGCCGTGTGTTAAGTGTCAGAGGGAAGGCTCGAAACGAAGCAAGCAAGGAAAGATGAACAGGAAATGTAAAAAGAAAGAAAAGAAATGTCCCATTGTGGATGTTTAGAGGAGATGTGGTTTGCATGCTGTTTTGAGCTGACAGACTGGGATGTTCTCTGTGATGGACATGGGCAGGACATAGACGGACTCACAGGCTGCATAACGGACTATGTACATTTCTGCACGGACTGTGTGATCCCGACCAAGACCGTGCACTGCTTCCCCAACAACAAACCCTGGGTGACTAAAGACATCAAGGCATCACTGAACAGGAAGAAAGCGGCCTTCAGGAGTGCAGAGAAGAAGGTGCAGAGAGAACTGAGGGAGAAGATCACAGAGGGCAAGGAGAACTACAGAAGAAAGCTCTAGAGGAAGCTTCAACAGAAAAACCTCAGGGAAGTGTGGAGTGGATTGAGAACCATTACTGGCCATGGAGCTAAGACCATTCAGGGGAGGGAGGGAAACCTGGATGAGGCCAATGAGTTAAACCTGTTCTTCAACAGGTTTGATGATGAACTCGGCAGACTATGCCCAGGCAAGGCCGCGGGGCCGGACGGCCTCAGCCCCAGAGTGCTCAAGGTGTGTGTGACTCATCTCCTCAAATTTTATTTTTTTGACAAACAGAGGGGTGCAACGCTAACATGGAATCAAGTAATTGCGTCTCCAACTGAGCCCGGGACACCTCGTAAAAAGCAGTGCGGTGGAAACCACTTGTGGAATATCCAGCGGTCCAGAGTTCTGTACCGACTCACCGCATGGCAGCGCTCAGCGTCGGGATCTCCCGACATTTTACGACGCCGCGCGGTGCCCTAACTTTAAGCACCGGCTGTCTCCACTTCTAAGCGGCAGTATTTCATCGTTCACTTTCCCACAGGCCGCCCAGACCGTGTCAGGCAATGTGAGACTAATTCACATATGAGAGAGAGAGAGAGAGAGAAGGCGAAATATTGCGGTTCCGATTTTAACAAGAGGTCGGCCTTTTAAGTTGTCAGTTTTTTGCGCCCGAATTCAGAGAGCAATAGCAGGGTGTTCTTTCTCCCGCAGAGTAAATGACAGTGTCTCGTAAACTCGGGCCATGATTACATTTTACAGACGATAGATAGATAGATACACCGCTGAACAATATCCTCCAACTGCTCGCCGCGATGCCCTCTCTCTCTCTCTCTCTCTGTGGTTCTAATGGGAGTATTTAACGGCCTACTTCGTAATTTTTCTGAAACCTCGGAGTTTGAATCGTGAGCTTTCTTCACTCATGGCTGAGCCTGAATCCTGAATCTTTCTGTGAGATCTCCTATCGCCGTGGAGGAGGAGGAGGAGGAGGAGGAGGACGAGCACTGAAATGAATAAAAACCACACAGAGACAAAGATGTTCCAAAACACCCGGATACTCCGAGTATTCAGGTTTCATTTTTGTACCTGATCAGCGCCACCTTCCAAGTACTTTCCTCTGTCCTTCCACAGGCTGCTTCTCCGTCAGCAACACGCACACAATAGAGCAAAATCTAAACAGCGATGTGACATTTTTGTCACGTGTTTGGAGATAAAACAGATGATTTCAGGCCAGGGCTTCTCTGTGGCACTACAGCACTTCAGTTAAAATGGTGTTAAAAGTGTACATTCAATATACACTACGTACTTGGTATATAGTGGTGTTACAAATGTATATACAATGTACGCACTTCCTACATAATCCTGTTAAAAATGTACATAGAAAAAATGCAGGGATTTGGATATCGCACTCAGCCATGTTGGGATTTTGATAATGTTTTGACAAATTGTTCCGCCCAAATATACACTAAAAGTATTATATAATATGTTTGGTTTTTTTCATAATTGCCGACCACGTGCGGCAAGTTTTCTTTTTCTTTTAAGAAGTATGTGTGTGTGTGTGTGTGTGTGTGTGTGTGTGTGTGTGTGTGTGTGTGTGTGTGTGTGTGTGTGTGTGTGTGTGTGTGTGTGTGTGTGTGTGTGTGTGTGTGTGTGTGTGTGTCTTTTTTAGTTTTCTGCCGCGGGTCACAGGCTACTTTAGCAATTACGCCGCAGCGCGCCGCTGGGATAAGTGGCTGGAAGCTCGTTGTGTTTTGGCAGCTTCCACCACACATGCAGATCTGCCCTCCGCCGAGCACCCTGCCTCCCATTACTGTTGAAAGAAACACTTTTTCTGCCTCCTCTTGTTTCCTCCTCCAACTCTCTGCTTCTTATCTGTCTGTCTGTCTGCCTGTCTGTCTGTCTCACTCTTGCTCTCTGTCTCTTCTCTCTCTCTCTCTTAATTCAATTCAAATTCAATTCAAGAGCTTTATTGGTCCATTGATTGAGAGAAAACATTTGCATTGGCAAAGTACCTAATTCATTAAACAAAGAGAAATATGCAAAATGTTATATTAATATATCTTTATATCACTGTCTCTCAATCATTATCTCTCCCTCTCTCTGTCAAAGTAGCCTACTTCACTCATTAAACAAAGAGAAATGTGTAAAATGCGATCTAAATCTATCTTTATATCACTCTCTCCTCTTCTGCTCTCTCTTCCTCTCTCTCTCTCTCCTCTCTCTCTCTCTTCTCTCTCTCTCTCTCTCTCTCTCTCTCTCTCTCTCTCTCTCTCTGTAATGATATGTTAATAGGATGTTAATGCAAACGTACAAGTAGACGCTGCGTACAGCGGCGGTCGAGGGCCATTATGATGCGGCTGCTGTGTGCTGTGGAATCACAATACTTCAAAGGCTTCAGGAGCACAAAGCGCAATGAGGATCATAATGCATAATTACGCATTTCATATTGTAATCTACCCCCGCCACCACATACACACACACACACACACACACACACACACACACACACACACACACACACACACACACACACTTTGTTTTTTATTGTATCAGGTAATCTCTCGTGTTGTCATCTGAGACTTCTGAAGGATGTTAATTTAATCCTGAGGAAAACATCTTCAGCCAGTGTGTTACTGAGGTGGAGGGATTAGCAGGGGGGGGGGGGGGGGTGTTATTTGTTTGCCGATTCGATTTTTGAATGAGTACTTGTGGCTAGGAGACTAGCAGAAGAGACACGCACACACACACACACCCACACAATAAGACGACGAAGTGTGTTTGACATTCTTACCAATACATTCTAGTGAGTATGTGTCTGCATGTGTGTGCACATGAATTTATACGTCTGTGTATGTGTGTGTGGGTGGTTGGGCGTTGCAAGGTGCTCAGGAATGTCTCTGAAAATAGGTTCTATAGATTCTATAGTACTAGAGCAGGGGTGGCCAACCAGTCAGAGACGAAGAGGCAATTTTTTTACTGTGTTACTGCAAAGAGCCACATCATACACACATGAACATCTCCCCATCTCTTCCTCTCACACACACCAACAATATATTTATCTAGGTAATTCGGGGGTGCTCACGAAATTAGCATGACCACCCCCGCCCCATCAGAACCGCGAATTAACGGACCCCCCCCCCATCAAACCGCGAATAACCCCCCCCCCCCCCTACCGCTTAGAAGATATGAAACAAGAGGTGACGCAAGTTCAGGGCTATTATGTCTGTGTGGGTCACAACACACACACACACAACACACACACAGCTGCAGGGCCAAAAGGTCCAGTGACAACAGAGCTTTCCTCCAAGTGGGGGCGAGTCAAATATGTCACACGTGTATGTATTTGTGTCTTAAAAATATATAAAATAATGTATGAATTATTTAATATTTTAATAAGAATTAAAGCCATTAAAATAAACACAAAATTCGATATGAACGTAAGAGCCATGAAACCAGGCAAAGAGACTTGGCTCGGGAGCCGCGGGTTGGCCAGGCCTGGTCTATAGGATCTATTTTCACATAGCATCTTATGGCCTTCAATCTCAAGCATTGAAAGCCACCACTACAGCTGTTTCCTGTAGACCCGGTGGAAGGACCATATATGGAAACCCACCAGAACATCACCAAAAGGAACGACGACCAGATATGGAAACCCACCAGAACATCACCAAAAGGAACGACCAGATATGGAAACCCACCAGAACATCACCAGCAGAAACACATTGACGTCACCTGCAAGGTTTGGATCGCCTTCACCACAAAGAGGAAGTATCTAGCCTGTTCAACTGGGGAACTTTACTGCTCACCACCAGCCGTTCACACACGTACATACATCCATAATTATTTTATTTCCATATTTCTGTTGTCTATCATTTTGCCATCTTAATTTAGCCATGAATAGAGGCACGGTGAGGTGGAAGAAAGACGTCTGAAAATTCCCAATCCTCATTAAGATGGAGAACTCGATTCCCTGGCATGTGTTCATCGGTCGCCGCCGTCCCATTGTGGTCGATGAATCACGAGCTGATTGTATTTCCAGCAGCAGACCTCATTTGAAATCCTTTGATATCCGTTCTCCCCCCAAAAAATATAGAAATAAACGTGTTCACTCTGGGTTTGGATAGGTTGTCCACTTGTCATGCTCAAGGCCACGAGTTTCCATTGTGAGCGAACCCTGCCCTCCTCGGTGAACGTGTTTTCACACGCAGAGAAGAAGAAAGAGAAGAAGAAGAAGAAGAAGAAGAAGAAGAAGAAGAAGAAGAAGAAGAACCACTTAAACCTTTCTTTACATCTCTTGTTTGCTGTTCAAGGGCTGGTGTTTCTTTGTTTGTTTATATGTCTGTTTCTAGTACTATTACTAATACTATACATTGAGGATGGATTTTATTAAAGCATTGATTTAGTTTTGATGTAAGAATGGGCTCTAGTGGGAGAGGGACAGTGTTGTGGGTGAGGATGTTTAACTCTAACCTGTGAAAGTTGCCTGGTTCCTGCTCTTTAAGTGAAATAACGATACTCGTCAATGTTAAATATTAAAACCACATTTATTTTTTTGGGGGGAGCTAATTCAAGTTTCTCCCCTGCAAACTTTTGAGTCATTGGCTTGTTTCTGTGGACTGTGGAATAGTGTAGATACAAGGAAGGCATGTAATGGCTCTACAGTCTAAATTAAAGAATAGAATATTTGTCCCAGTATTTGGATTGGGTGATATTAGATGTTTGTTCGTATCACTGTTTAAACACCATCCGTACACTGAGAATAGCTCTTTACACAGAGACATCTAGAGATGACTTTTCGTTAAATATAGACTGCTTGTGCCTTTCATGTGTAATACTCACAAAGTCCAAACTTTGATATCTGCCAAAGCATGTAAATGTCTTTTACCATGAGGCACTAATAATCATCACACAGGCCTATGCATAGCAATAACCTGCTCCTTACAAATCATAATTGAACGAGATCATAATAGTACAAAATCATTTCTAAACTAAGTACATTAGGGCGTGTCCTTTAATAACTATATGATGAGGACCCAGCAGACCTTGACACGCTGTGGCGATGCTGACAGAGCGGCAAGAGGAGTCGTCTCCATAAAGAAGCCCCATTAGTGTGATAACAACCACTTAACCACTGTGGGGGCCCCAGCGTCCATCTTGGAGCCAAGCGATCTCCTTGCAGCTGATATGACCGTTTCTGGTTTGAGATGTGATTCTGGTTGATGTTTGACAGTAATGGGGTTCTGTCTGCGGGCGGGGGGGGGGGGGGGGGGGGGTTCACAAAGCAGAGAGACAAATCAACTACGACTTTCTTAATTTTTTTTCAGTCTTTCTCATTATTTGAAGTCTCTCAAGCCTGAAACAAGGACAGCTTTGGCTGCACCAAATGTCGCTGAATAGGCAGGAATAATGTAAAGTAACCAAAATAAAATAGCTGAAATACAAATTGTGCGATGGCAGTGGTTTGGTTTTGTTGTTGTTCGACAAACAAGACAAATGTTATTATAGTTTCTTCGAGCTCTTGAGGCTTGGGCACTATCTTAGCTTCACAGCAAACCTTTCTTTGGAAGTTTGCTTTATAAATGAGAATTTTATTCTGCAATTTTTGTGGGTTTTTTTCCAAACACATTGGTTTGTCCTGACAATGTGTTTGATGATAGCGATGTACTTAAAAGATGAAGAAGAAGGCAATATAATATTAGATTTATTTCTGAGGCAAATAGCTTTTCTGAACAGAGACAAAAAAAGGCAAGCTTTTGTACATTAACAAAATAAAAGCTTTTTTATTTGTGTTAAAATTTGCCATATCTGGGCTGAAAGGGTCGAGAGAAAGACAAACAATCACAAAGAAAAATGAAAGGAAACAAAGAACAATGTGGAATATTCACAGCATAAACATCTATTATGTACACAATTCTGCTTGTTGTTTGAACATAACTCAGAACATACACAAATACAACATACCACCAGAGCATCGCTGGCGTCTTGAACCATTTGTTGACTAAACCTGAACAAATAAAAAAAAATACAAAATAAAAAACATAAAAACTAACAAAGAAAATCGTTTTGAAGGAGATGCACTACTGGATTCCTATTGGCTAATAAAGAGTTATTAGCTATTAGATAATGTCCACTGCAGTAAACGACGACAATTCAACTCAACATATTAACACATAACTTATAAGATCTAACCTTTGTTTTGTGTCCAATAGACATCCACAGTGTCTGCCGTGATGGCGCTGGTTGGCTGAAGAAGAATGCGTGGTCTCCGCTATCGCTGCTGCTTGCAGCTTTGTGAGAACACCTCACACACCTCAACACTATTGCACTTCCTTGCGTCCTCAGCAATAAACCTGCCGTTTGTGAAGATGATCGGATGAACGGTTTACAGACACGCACACACACAGAAGGCTAGAACACACACACCACCATTCATCAATCTGTAAGAAAGATGTAAGAAGAGAGACTCAGAGTGACACACACTCGACAACACAAACACAAACAATATAAGAATATCACTGCAGTGATGGGTAATTTAGTCCTTTATTTATTTGTTTCTGTAGTTTTTCTGCTTCATTCTTTCTTATTTCATGATATTCCCTTCCAGTATTGAGTTTATTTCTTTACGATTGTCATCTTTGGATCCTGCAGAAGATGGTGCATTTCATATCTTACATGTGTTATTTATTTTACATAACATGTAGTCTACTGTACTGTACTGTACTGTACTGTACTGTACTGTACTGTACTGGGTGTCCTGTAAAGGAAAGTTTTTAAACTCCATTTGGAAGGTAGCCGATCAATATGACCTCCTAGCTAAGCGCCCTGTGATGACTCTTGCTGGATTTAGACGAAGAGGATACCATGAATTGATCATCACATCTCAGCATCTCTCTCTCTCTCCCCCACTCTTACACTCTCTCTCTCCCCCTCTGCTTGGACCTTCAGCCATCATTAGCTCCGACAGCGCAGCAGAACGCTGTCCTTGAGCTCTGCTTCGATGCAGTTTTCAGAGAAGCTAAGGATTGTCTACACCAGCTACAGTGATGGCTACATATACAGTTGTAGGTGTATCCACTGTAAGGCGGGAGGAATGCGGCCTCTCGGTGCTCACGGGTTCGTGTTTAATTTGAAAGTCGAAGACAAATTGATTGTCACACAACTGCAAAATGGTATTTTGCCGCTGGTGTTTAAAGAATTACTTGGCTCTAAATACCAAAAAAAAAGAGTAAAGTTAGGGTAATGTTTCTTTTTTTATCGAGCAACTCATTTGAGATTATCTTCGGGATGGACGGGAACTCTCTAGATGAGCACTTGAAAAGAAAAGATTGTCTGTGTTGGTGGATTCTACTGTATACTTCATTTAACGTTTTTACAATTTACTCAGCAGCATAGCTTAGTCTGCCTATACTCTTATTTCACACTCATTTTGTCATTTCTCCTTTGCGGTATTACAGTAAAATGAAATAAAAATGGGAATGAAATGGGAATCTTATTTCATTTTGACGTTAAATAAAAATTGTTCGCTAGATTGTGCGAGACATATGAATGTTATTGTTTCATGAGAATGAATGAAGCAAGTAGACAATGTTTTCCATGGTAACTAATGAGATGATGACAGTTATGTAAAGGAGTCATCATGGTATTTTAGCCCCTATAGCGATTAGCAGTGAAATAACATTTGGTCGGCATTCAACTAATAATAATAATGAAAATAATAATAATAATAATGAAAGGATTTTAAAAAAAATGCATTTATTCATAGTTTAATATATTTAGCATCTCTATTTTATAAAACTCCCAGCCCGGGTGGCGTTCTGTAACCACACAGTAAGACAGCAACTGTAATATAAGCCAAGCTTCACGGGACAGACAGTCAGCAGGTACTCAGGTGGACCAAAAGAATAAAAAACAAAATCATAATCATAATGATGATAGAACCGATGAAAACACTTGACCGTTCTTGACCGTTGTCCACATTATGTACACGATTCCAGAGCTTCAGGCACTGTAGGCCTTTTGATTTTTGAACCTCAGTGGCCCATTGTCATTTCTGTGTTTATGGTGTGTGTGTGTGTGTGTGTGTGTGTGTGTGTGTGTGTGTGTGTGTGTGTGTGCGTGTGCGTGTGTGTGTGTGTGTGTGTGTGTGCACGAGTGTGTTTCCTTCAGTATACAGTATATAACAACATCTATGATCAGCTTCGTTAAACTCTTTGTTCTTTCATTCTTTCACACCTGTAGCCAGCATACCCTTTGGTATCGGTGAAATTAGGTTAAGCCACGCTCCCATCCCCATCCCCACCGCCACCCCCATCATCATCATCATCATCATCATCATCATCATCATCAGTGCGGCTAGCTATCCTCTGGCTCATTCGATTAGCTCCACGTCACAGTATTAATAATTAACATCAGGTCAATCATAGCAACTTGGCACCAACATTCTCGCCGCGATCACATGAGCAGATAAAACACAGCAGCCCTGCTACACACACACTCAGGGTAACTCAGGGTTGTTGTTGTTTGTTTGTTTGTTTGTTTGTTTGTTTGCTTGTCCCACGCCACCGGTCCCTGGAACCGCGAGCCCCATAGTTCAAATGGTTTAGCAGCTAACAGGATGTCCACGTCCCCAGTCCTACGCCAGCGTGTGGTGGGTGGAGACAACCCACCACCTCCACCTCCACCTCCACCACCACCAGCACCACCATCACCACGACAACACTAGCAGCAGCAGCAGCATCACGTTGAAAAGAGTCTCAGTAGCCACGTAGCTTAGCTCCTCTTTCCTGATTGCTCTCCACGTCCCAGGGCCTGGTAGACCGGTCCAAACCAGATCAGATCAGTGCAAACCAGATCAGACCAGTCCAAATCAGACGAGATCAGTCCAAACCAGATCAGATCAGTCCAAATCAGACCAGATCAGTCTAAACCAGATCAGTCCAAATCAGATCAGACCAGACCAGTCCAAACCACATCAGACCAGCCCAAACAGAGATCAGACCAGCCCAAACCGGATCAGAACAGTCCAAACCGGACCAGACCAGACCAGCCCAGCCCCCTTTGCAGTTGGAGTCACTTGCTGTTGTACACGTTGAACAGAAAAACCGCGTCTGATTCTTGATTGTTTTGGTCCTTTCGCATCGGCGGCATTCAAAAATACCCCACCCTGCTCCACCCGTGATGAACCACCTCCTCCTTCTCCTTCTCCTCCTCAGTTATCAGTGCCGACGCTCCTTACTCCTCCTCTCCTCCTCCTCCTCCTCCTCCTCCTCCTCCTCCACCACCCGCCGGCTCAAGCATAGGTCTCGCCGCTCTTCAGCGCCACCAGCTGCTCGTCCTCCTCGGAGTGGCGGCCGTTCATGTGTTCGCTGTTGCCCTCGTGGTGGTACATGAAGGCGGGCACCTCTGTGATGGAGGTGGCGGTGTAGGAGGTGGAGCGCATGGAGCAGTGGTCGCGTTTCCGCTGGCCCCACTGGGTCTTGTACTGCATCCACTGGCGCTTCAGGGTCCCCTGGACCTGGGGGGGCAACACACACACACACACACACAAACACGTTGTCAGTAGTAATATGATTATGATGATGATTAACATTCATATTAGCCTCCTGGACCTGGGTCAACACACACACGTTGTTTGTAGTATTATGATTATTTGTGTGTTTGTGTTAATATTTTTAAAAAGACATTTATTTAGCCTTTGTTGTGACAATACTTTGTTTATTTTTTTATAATTCAATAGTAGCCCTTCTACTTTTTGATTGGAAAGATTGTGATTAAAAAGAACTAAATATAACCTGTGTTACCAAAGTTAAGATCGGGTGGTAGCGCAACTAAATGTTAAATCTTGTTGAATAAATGCTCCCTTCGAACCATGTGCCTCTACAGAATATAACGCATATTATCTTTATGACCTTTGCAGCATATAACATGACCTGTACAATATATGACTCTCTTTACAGTATATCGGACCACCAATAGACCCTGTCCACAGGTGGTCAGTAGCAGGGTAAAGTAACTTCCTGTTCATGCAAACATAACTTAGCTTTTACTTATGTCTGTCGCAGCACCAGCATGGTATCATATCCACTGGACCACTAGTTGTGTCTATACTGGTGCACTGCCAGACCTAAGATCAAACGGACCCATAATTAACATTATAATCTGCTGTGAAAAGGGTCCATTGAGACTAAAATAAGACATTTTATTCTTGAAAATGTACAAAAGGCCTCGGACGGAACAGGTGAAAATAACGAACTCGAGTCCCACCGGCCCCCAATCGAATCCGAACCCATGGGGGCGGAAACATTGTTCGATTGTTTTGAGTGAGAATTCGGCCATTTTGATTGGATGTCCCAAAATTGACCCCCCAAAAAAGTCCTCCACAATGCGTGCCGGTTAATATCGCTGCAAATCCCCCTCCTCCTCGACAACGCTGATGTTAATTACGGGGGGTGTCCGGGGACACGCAGCGAAACCAAGATCTCATGATCGTAATTATTTTGGACATTAGTAGACACAAATTGTTTTAATAGGACCCAACCCGGAGCCAACAGTCGTTCAGATGGAATGGGTCTCGTCTTTGTCTCGAACAAACGCAACATGCCGCCTTTTTGTCTCCATGACCTAACCCCACAATGGCGCTATTGAAAAGTGGACAAAGAAGGTCTGTGGAGTTTGGCCCCGACGATCAAAAAACTGAAACGAACTGGCGGGGCCCCCAGGAACCCATGTCCTGATTAAATGGGGATACAGGTGGCCGGTATTCAGACAGGGGGAGGGGGGGGGGCAAACAAATACGGCCCCCCAACCCTCTATTAGTTACTGTGTCCGTCGCACACACCTCGATTAACCTCCGTCTGTCTGATGGTCACCGATGGATTATGAATGGCGGTTGGCCGGAAGCCAGGGTGTCATGGCTGCTCTCTCAGCGCACGAGTCCTCCTGAGACCTATTTTCCAGGCCTGAGCTTGTACACAACGCGAGACGATGTGGCTGCAAATTGATGCTATGTTCCTCTCTGTTCTGCCTTCACACCACGCGAGGCTTTTGTTTCTCTCATGCGTACAGATACAGATGTCCTCGGAGCGGCTCCACTCCGAGGACATCTGTCCGTTTGAAGACAGAGGAATGTCTTCAAACGTCAGAAATGGCCGAGGCGTTTAGCTCCGGGAGCAGTTTGGGAGCCCCGTGCGAGGCCACGGTCTCCGGTACAAAAACACAGACTCACTCACTTCTCAACACGTCCCTTTTTTTGCGTCAACCCTGAAATAGCTCTAAAGTGTTGAGGGACGGCGTGGCTTTCTGTCTACTTTTAGCGGTCTGTCAGCTTTTAGGCTGGTGACCACTGCCCCCATCCCACTACCCCTCTTACCCCCAAACAAGGTGTTCATTTAAAGTAAGACACTGTGAAGAGTCACCTATTGGGAGGACACAAGGAGTCAAGGATGCTCACTGTTGCTCGTGGCGGCTGAAAATCAGGGCTTTGGACGGTGGAAACAGGGGGTAGGTGGGCGGGGGCGCGTGGGGGATATTTCTTGACAGCAAAGTGAATTTTCAGATGGGGGGGTTTGGAAATCCAGGGAGTCATTTATAAACTGTCTTCTCCTCTGCCTGGCCTGGAGTGAGCCTGCCTCTCTCCCTGTGGCGTCCCTCTCTATCCACTGGTGTCTCTGGGAAGAATGCGCCTAATGCTTCAAATCCTCACTCGCGCGCGCACTCGGCGCACATGCGTGAAGTTCATACACGCACACACGCACACACACACGCACACACACACACACACGCACGCACACACACACACACACACACACACACACACACGCACACACACGCACACACACACGCACACACACGCACACACGCACACACACACGCACGCACACACAAATATATCCCAACAAGCAACACTCACTTGAACATACACACACTAAAATAAATGTATGACTCAAACTTGAGGAAATCTGGTTCATAATTTGGATCATTCTGACAGGTCCTTGGGTGCAATCAGTTGAATAAACTCTGCTTCATGTGAATCTGACAAGTCAAGCATGACGGCAACAACCACAATTTGCTATTCAAGTTATGCATTGCTGGACTGATCTCCCAGCATGCCTTGTGGCATTTACAAAAGGTCACCTGCTCCTGTTCTGTTTCTGCACGTCGGTGCAAAAAAATGCAAAGGGACACAGGGGGTTGGAACAACAACCTTGGAGACAACAACAACAACAACAAACTAAAATTGAGACGTCCTGATCTGGGGCTCAGCACAGAACATGGTCCTTACCTCTCCGTTGAAAAAGCAGAATATTATTGCCACCAGTAAACCCTGGAAAAGAACGGAGACGGAAAATATTAGACTATAACTTTCCACAAATGTATTCATACTTGAGACATGGCAGGTCAGTGTGGTTTGTTACCCCTAGGGTGTAATGTACATACATACTTACATACGTACATACATACAATACAATGTCCAAATGACTCAAATGATTTACAGCCACCCTGCACAGAAAATACATCTAAAAAACAACGACTATGTGATAAGTGTGCATAATATATGTACAGTATGTTGCGAGAGCGTATATAGCCTAGTGTAGCTATAAAGGGCAGAACTAACCCATGGCACGTTCATTCATACAGACACACACACACACACACACACACACACACGCACACATGCACACACACACATTGCTTCACATGAAGCAACAAAAACTAATCAAAGCCATCCATCAAACCAAATCCAATTAAAAATGAATAACCCATTCAGGGCCGGCCCCGCCCACCTGGTAGTGCATGAGGATGTGCATGAAGTACTCGTACACCTCCCCCGCCAGCCGGTTCTCGGGCCTCCAGGGGACGATGACGAACTGGATGCCCAGCAGGGGAACCAGGATGAGGGTGGCGCGCACAGCCTTCATGTACATGTTGGACTCGGCGCGGTGCGTGTCCCGCAGCTTGGTGACCAGCACCCGCACGATGTTCAGCAGGAAGAACAGGTTCACCTGAGTGCCCGAGACAGCCGTTCAGTCACTCAGGAGATGTCAAGTGACGGTGAGCGTTCAGATGCATCTAAGTTTAACGATTTTCTTCCCACAACCGTACATGGTGAATGGATTGCATTTAGGGTTAGGAGTCTTGCTCAGGGACACCTCGACACTTAGATAGCGGAGCCCGGGGATCGAACCAGCAACCGTCCTGTTGCCAGACAACCGCTCTTACCTCCTGAGCCACTGCCGCCCCATACATCTGACAAAAGATACAGAGCAAGCAAACACTCTCCTGAGTTCACCTGAACTCTGCATAGCTTCCCTCCTACACACCCCCCCACACCACTGGGGGGTGGGCGGCAGTAGCTCAGGAGGTAATAAGAGCGGCTGTCTGGCAATACGAAGGTTGCTGATTCGATTCCTGGGCTCCACCTAGCTAAGTGTGGAGGTGTCCCTGAGCAAGACACCACCGAAACCTAACTGCTCCTGACGTGTTGGTTGTTACCTTGCATGGTTGGCACCGCCGTCGGTGTATGAATTTACCATTTACCACCACCACCTCTCCTCCCTAACCCACTCCCACTCACCAAGACCAGGGGTTTGACTGACTGGGAGCCAATGACTGACTGGGAGCAGAATCACCTACCGATCCCACCACGTTGTACCACCTACCACATTCTACTGCAACGCTGCCACCGCTGGCATGATTTGATACACACACACACACACACACACACACACACAGCAGTGTGTGGGGGATTAGATTAACCCCCAATTTGTGGTGAGAAATCGCTGAAACTTACCACGAGAGCGGCCAAAATTGGCCCGTGCACCACATAGAGCAGATGGGTGTCCACACTCATCCAGCAGCTGCACGCCACAGAGGAGAGAGTACAGTTATGCTGGGTGGTTGCACGCATGCACACACACACACACACACGCTAACACACACACATGCACGCACATGCTCACACACACAGGCATGCACACATGTACACATGCACATGTGCACGCACACACACGTGCACATGCATGCACACATAGACAGACCCACATGTGCACACACACACACACACACACACGTGCACACACACATACAAACACATACACACACATATACACATACGTGCAACACAGATGAAGACACCAATAGACACATGCACATACGTGCACACATGTGCACACATATACATAAACACACACACACACACATGCACAAACACAAGTGCGCACACTCACACAGAGGAACACACCCAATGCACACATGCACACACGTACGTACTGTACACACAAACACACACACAGGGAAACACGTGTGTCAACACCCAGCGTTTACTCAGCGCACGGCGAGCGGGAACATTACTCACTTGTCGTCAAAATACTGCTTCCTGGCCACGGCGTGGATGGAGGCCGGGACCAAGGGGAACCCTGGGGGGGGGGGAGCAGACGGGCGAGCAGACTGTCATTCAGCCATTTTATTTGTCGCGTCAGCGGCGCGTTTGTAGCTACGTGAGGTGTTATGAGAGCCTGCTGCTGTCAGAGTCCTCCTCCTCCTCCTCCAGACGACCGCATCGCATTCCTCCGAGCTGTAACCCCGAGCCCACTCCGTTAATGACACAACCACACCACGGCACGCGGTATTAGTGGATATATTGCGGCATTGTGGCGGCAAATCATTTCTCGACTTAACAAAGCGTCCCTAATTGCTGCGAAGAAGCCCGAGGGTCCTCCATGTCGTAATCCATCACGTCTCTCGTTTCTAAACAAACACAGGTCCAAACCGCACGCTGGATAGCGGCCTGGTTCATGTTCTGCCCGGGCCCCGTTTCAAAATGCACATGTGATGTACAGAGCCCCCCTGTTAGTGGCGCAGCTGGCACCGCGGGCACAGATGGAGCTCTGGGTCTCTCTAATCGGCCCTAGCCTCGTAGCTTCTTTGTTTGCCCCCCCGGAGAGATGCTGTTCCTTATCGCTAACGGACAGCAAACCTTTAGCAATGCAGCAGGATCTGAGCTCACCGTCGAACAGCTGAACTGGCCGGGCCATCGAGGAAACTGGACGGATGGATGGAGTTGTGATTAATGTGACCTGCCTTGACACCGCCTTGGTGATGGGATGATGATGAGTTGAGGCATAAACATCGGTGCTTGATGCAGATTGCGTGACGGCACCTTTAGGTGTCAAAGAAGAATCCTTCAAATTAAAAGAACTGCTGTCTTTGAGGCAGTAGTGATGTAGTCTTGTCTGTGTTGTGTCTCCAAGTGTGATTAAAACGCACCATTGATCCACAGCATTTCACCGCCACCATCATCATCGTTGTAGCGGAGATGAGGTTTGATCTGCTTTGACACCCGTCATCCGCCAAGAATTAGTGATGAAGAAGATGATGACGATGATGATACCTATTTTTCAAATGTGTACCCATACTTGAATGCCGCGAAATCATTCACGGCGGCCATAATTAAAACAAACAGTTCAGTGATCCGGCCGTGACGTGATGGAAAACGATTATTCACCGTGACAACGGGCAATCGCACCATCGCCACTCCTAAAAGGTACGTAAGGAATGAATGGTCATGTGTCACTTCTTTTGTGTTCGTTGTGGGGCCATATTATTTATGGGTGTATGGTGTGGTGCTCTGGAGTGAGGAGGGGAGGAGAGAGAGAGACAGAGAGAGAGAGATTTTTGTATTTTTTATATATTTTTTAAAGTTGACTTACTTACCTGTATATATTTAGTTCTTTATAAGTATATTTTAGAAACTCATATTTATACATTTGATTGCAGCTTTGTTATAGAATATCTGTTATAGAAAATCTGCAATTGTACATTTGTAAATCAACAATTGTAAATTAGATTTGTTTTGTTTTTGTTTTTATTTACCACTCGTTTCCCATGCCAATGAAGCTCTTTACATTTAAATTGAAATAAATGGAAATTGAATTGAATTGAGAGAGAGACAGAGAGAGAGAGAGGAGAGAGAGAGAGAGAGTGATGCAGGAGAGAGAGAGAGAGTGAGGCAGGAGAGAGAGAGAGAGAGTGATGCAGGAGAGAGAGAGAGAGTGAGGCAGGAGAGAGAGAGAGAGAGTGATGCAGGAGAGAGAGAGAGAGTGAGGCAGGAGAGAGAGAGAGAGAGTGATGCAGGAGAGAGAGAGAGAGTGAGGCAGGAGAGAGAGAGAGAGAGTGATGCAGGAGAGAGAGAGAGAGTGAGGCAGGAGAGAGAGAGAGCCTTGAAGTTGGCGCCATACTCATGTGAATGTACTCTCTGTATGTGTTGTGAAGTTGCCTTTGCCTTGAATGCAATTCATGCAACTCTTAATATTAGAACACTTTTTATTGGCACAATAAAAAAAAAATGATACCTGTGAATACCCTTCCAGACTGCTTGCAGTTTTAATTTTATTTAGTCATTTATACAAAAAACACAAGTTTTAGTTGGAATACATCTAAATGGGGCATTCTAAAACGTTATCAACATCGGTCTATTTCAGAATACTTATTTTATGACCTTTGTTGGCCATCGGCTTCCATTGTCTGATGAAAGACAGAAATCTCTGTGGTACGTGAAGATAACAACAGAGCAGGTGTTAAGCATTCATAATTGCAAGGCTAATGGAACTCTTGAAAACCAAAACTGCTCCAACGGTGAGCTAAAAAAATGGACACAAAAATGCTTTTCTAATTCACAGGATTCTTTACGATGGCAAGCCAGTGGACCCCTGCTGGTATTGGTCGGCCAGCGAGCCTGGTGGGTCTCAGACATCACGTGACGTGAGACCCCTGTCTGCTATCAGACCTCCTCCAAAATCTAGCAGAGCTGCAACTGGGGTATGTAAGATGATATTATTATATTTATATATATATATATATATATATTTAGTGCACCTTCTACCAACTGATTTGGGAGAAGAATGGATTTAACACATCAGCTGGTCCATTTTGAAAGAGCTACTACTAGATCCTTGGAGAATTGTGTGCTTTAGTCAATTTTTATTTGTTGATAAATATAGAATATATTTTAATCATTTTGGGTCAATAATTTGCTGTCACGGCACTGTTAACATGACCCTGCCTTGTTCCTTTACCCACTCAACAAAGCATTACCCATCGCTCTTGGTTGTGCACAGTTTGGTCAAAAGTTTACATACACTTGTAAAGAACGTGTATGTCACGGCAGTCCAGATTTTCCAATAATTTCCTACAACTGTATTTTTCTGTGATAGAGTGCATTGGAGCACATACTTCTTTGTCACAAAAAACATTCATGAAGTTTGGGTTCTTTTCTGAATTTATTATGGGTCTACTGATAATGTGACCAAATCTGGCCGGGTCAAAAATATACATACAGCATGTCCCTTGGCCATTTTCACCTCAATTAGGCCTCAGAAAAGCCACCTTAGCGAGGCGTGTAGCACAAACAATGCTACAGATATATTGTGCAGCCCATGTATAATCTAAGCTCTAGTTAAGAGTTCACCAACTCCAGTCTGTAAAAATCCTGTGGAGAACTATACCTCGATGTATATACTGTATATATGTGTGTTAAAAGGATGTGGCATGTAATGCAAAGTGATTGTTCATCATCATAACATAACTTAATCTTTTGTACTCCGGGCAGATGGTTCCAAGTACAGGGAGCCGTCCTGGCACAAGGGGAAGCAGGCCTATTGCTACCCCTGGATTGCTTTCAAGCCCAGATAAAAGTGACGGACAGACCTGTCACCCAACAGGGACTCAGTGGGATGACAACAGGCATTAAAGGTGAGTAGGCATTTAAGTATTCATAACCATTTTATCTGTACATGTTAAGTATAATTTTTTAATTTCCGTCTTATAGACGTCGATTTGAACGTTGATAGCTCTTTTCATGTTTAGATGATTGGATTTCCTTCATTTGTAAATCAGGACCACAGAGACAGATCCTGGATAAGTCTTACTACTTGGGACAACTCAGGTAAAACATGCTGTTTTTTTAATTTAAGGAAACCTAATGTTATGTATTTTAGGTTTTTTGGTGTTCATGGTGTTCATGTGATAGAAGCTGGATCGGAGGTATATCGGCTTTACAGTTTTTCGTGTTTGGGAATTTCTCCACATCAATACACTTTGTCCAAAACTTTGTGAGGCCCTCGTTCTCAAGTGCTTGCTACAGATCAGATGAGGCTTGCATGTGATGATCTCCAGTTGCAAGGAACCTTCGTCAAGGTCAAGTGACGTGAGGAATTCTCGCGCCGTTTGGGGAGATAAGGGATGCGTTGGTCAATGGGTAGTGAATGGGTCCCCACGAAATGTAGGCAACTCTTTGGACATGTCAGTCATTAAGTCTGTGGCACATGTGGGCACTGTTGCTTGATAAAGTCCACGGAGTGTGGTAAAGTAGAGCATTGTCAGTGAGATTGGATAAAAATATAACTAGTTTATTTTGAAACACAGTTGAGATTGACCACTGTCTCAGATGAATCCCATTCAAATGATGAAAGATATCACTTATAAAGCACATCTCTGACACAAATCCATCATCCAGCATTTGCGACAGAAACGCGTTGGCTTTCTTGTGCTTGCAGTCACAGAGAAAAGTGACAAATTTCCTCCCTGAGGTCACAGACTCTTGAGTACGGCTGAGCAATAAAACAATCCCGAATCGAGATCGCGATTAAAAACATTACGATAGATAAGCCTTGAACATTTTACTCGATATGGATACATGTAACCGCCTTTCATGCAGCAGAAATAAACGCGACAACAGCCAATCAGTCTGCAGTGTTTGGCTCGCACACGCCCATTTACCGCAAGGTTGTTTGCTCTTGAAAGGAGGCAAATTATATATACTGAAATGTACTTAAACAAATCGTGATCATATTGTTTGCCATGTTGCCCAGCCCTAATCTTGAGGGCATTTCCCTTGCTTAGCCAGCAAACAACCAGAAGCTTGCCAGAAGCTTGTGAATGGCTACCAAAAGCGTGTAATTGAGGTGAAAATGGCCAAGGGACATGTAACCAAATATTAGCATTGCTGGATGTATATTTTTGACCCAGCAGATTTGGTCACATTTTCAGTAGACCCATAATGAATTCATAAAAGAACCAAACTTCATGAAGTATGTGTTCCAATCACTCTATCACAGAAAAATAAGAGTTAGTAGAAATTATTGGAAACTCTGGACTGCCGTGACATACATGTTCTTTACAAGTGTATGTAAACTTTTGACCACAACTGTACATACATACATACATTCATAGACACATGCATATGGAGACTCATTCCATTATAGTTAGGTATGTTTACGGCTATTTTACAGTGAAGCAATCATTTTCTGCAGGAAATGCATTTTTGAGTTTTCTTTTAGTTATAACAGGTTATTCAGCACTTTTTTAAAAGTGTTTTTAAAGTGATGCTTCTGCACCTTATCTTGCAGGAGTAAAGTCAATGAGTTGACAGCAGAGACCAGCAAATTGCACAAAGAAATTGACAACTTTAACCAGAGAACTCTGTCTACCTGTTCCTATGAGAAAGGTAAGTGTTTAGTGTAAAAATATTGATGTACAAGCTTTGGTTAAACCTGCCCTGTATACGTCTTCACGTGGCTGCCTAAGTCAGCGAGCGCCTAGCCCTGTGACCCCATTCACCAGCTCCATCCCACCAACCCCCGCCAACCCCACCACAGCAGGGGCCTCTTCACAGCCACTCGCCCCCACGACGACAACCCTTTCCATACAGGAGAGTGATGTAAACAGGCTGTTAGAGAGACAGAACCCCCGCGAAGCAGCCAGACCAGACCAGACTCTCTCTCCTTCCACCCTGAAGCACTGTGCTAATCAGCTGTCTCCAGTGTTCACGGGCATCTTCAACAATATTAGAGTCTTAATTCATAACTCCGCCCCGGTTGCTGGGGTGGCCTGACTGGGGGGTATATTCTTGGCCTGAATGATGTTCCCAGGTTGGCCCTGGCCATTACGTATTCTAGCTGCAGCTGGTGTTTTGCAGCAATAAATGCATCGTTTTCTTGGCCGATTTCTTGTAGAACGTTTTAAGGCCAGGAAAAAGAAAAAAAGCCTTAGATGTGCTGCCTAATCCTTTTCAATGCAGGAACAATCCCGGTAGTGGAGAGCAGGGTTTCGAATGAAGTTACGCCACTTCACAAACAGTTTCCAGCTGCCTCAGCAATCAATCACCATGTTTGACTTGTGTTGACTATTACCTTGTTCCCAAAATCTGAAGCTTTGACTTGCTTCTAAATTTATTTTTGATTTTATTGAATTTTATCCAGAGCTGAAGGCCTTGCTGGAGAGATCAAGGATCTACAAGGTCAGCTTGCTGACTACAACATGGTAAATTATCTTCTAATTCGTCACTTTACATTTTCAATGGGCAATTATGTTGTGGTGTCAGTCAAAGTAGTTTAATGTTGCATATGGCCATAACAAATTCTCCAACAATCAGTAATCAAGCAATGCTTATGAATGGTGGTTTGATAGCTCTGTGAAGTCAGCTCTATCAAACAGCCAATTCTAACAATAATTTCGAAAATACCAAATGTTTCAATTGTGAGCTTTATCAGCCCCCTTTTTGTTTGTTTCATGTCTCTCTAGCTCGTTGACAAGCTTAACACGAATACTGACATGGAAAGAAGTGACAAATGACCACAACATTGTGAGTACTGAAATTAGCTTTTCCCTTTCAGCTGAGTATTAGGGTTGGGAAATGGGATGGATGTTTTTGGAGTAGCATACCTGCAAACTAGTCTCCTTTCAGCAACAATTGCCGGTTTTATTGCTAACCGGGACATTCATGAGAATCGTGTAGATGGACAATTAGCGCAATTAGATGCGCTTGGGGAACGTGCAATAATGGACCACAGATATCCAAGAGATTACAGGGAGCGCGTTTCATGGAAGATTTGGAGTATCCATGCAGTCTGCAGGTTTTATAGAGCTTATGTATTTTAAATTTGGACAACTACATATGGCCTCATAGAGACATTATTATTAAAAACATGCCTGAAAACTTTAGAAAAGAATTTCCTTCTACTTTAGTCATTATTGATGGTACTGAATGTAAGACCCAGGTGCCATCTGCACTGGCTTTACAGAGTCAGCTTCATAGTGACTATAAGTCAAGCACAACCCTCAAAGCATTGACTGGATGTGATCCAAGTGGGTCTGTCATTATTGTGTCCGAGTTATTTACAGGTGCTGTATCTGATAAGGCATCTGATTAGTCTCTGCAATATGCTCAAACATGTCGCATGGTCCATTTGGAGTTACTAACTTGACACATTCCCCCATTTTCCATTATTCCCAAGCTGAAAGTGAGGAATGACAGAGAAGCTGAGAGTATGGATATAATCTTCACAGAGAGATGGGAGTAAGTATGGATTCACAATCCTGATTTGTGTGTGTGTGTGCGTGCATTTTAGTGAGTGACTACATTGGCAACGAAAACTCACTCTCAAAAGTCAAACACTTTGTACTCTCCTGTTTGCTATTCCATTCCATGTTCTGTATCTGTAGGAGAGAGGAGGCCATCGGTGTAACAGGGGAAACAATCAAGAAAGAAAGACGTATTGCTGATGAGGTCATTAAGGCTCTTCCGCCTGCCGAGCATGACAAGTATGCTGCCATGATGTTGACAAATGAAGAACTGCTGGAGGTACAACTAATACTTCACTATGAAGCCCCATGTCACCAAATCCAAGCTGAAAAATGTGTTGAAGTTGATGTTATCAGTCATCCATCAAATATTACATTTGCTCATGTGAGATTTTCCAGAATTGACAGAGTGTGGCAGTAATATAGTAATGAGTAGTTTGATTGACATATACTGGGTCCAGACTAACTGCTAGGTAGTCGACATTCTATATGGTAGGCTATAGGTAGCAGTTTGGCTATTGAAGGCCTGATAAAACCTGGAAGCAAAAGGATGTATTTTAAAAGGGGAAAGCCTGCTAAAAGTGAGGCAATGAAAGGCTTAAAGGCTGGAAGCCAAAGGCATATTTTAAAGGAGGAAAGCCTGCTAAAAGCAAGGCACCAAAAGGCATATTAAGGCTGGAAGCCAAAGGCAATGAAACAAAGACGTCTGACTTTTGCATCATAGATCATTTAATAATGGGCGCAAGTCGCGTCCTCATCTGATTGGGCCTCATGATGAGAAGCCGCCTTTCCCTAGTTCCCTATGTTCCCTTTTCCTATGTTCTTAGACATTGGTAATTCATTCAGAACTGGCACTTCTGCTCTTATCCCAGCTATTAGTCAAGTCAGTGTTTTTCTGTCTCATACTGTCTTCATAACACAGGGCTATTCTGAACAGTGAAATTGTTGTGACATGGCAAAAGAGTAGTCAAAAAGATAAAAGATAAAACAGCAAGAAAATACATTTATATACAGTATATATGTACACCTATGAAAAGCTTCACTGTAAGACAGTGGATGGACGGAGCTGGAATCTTTTTGACATGGTCTTATAGCTTTTCCCAGACTGATTGGCTATCAGTACCTTCTTCCTGATGTCCTCAGATATCTCCTTTCCTCTCGGCATTGTTGATCTGTGTAGGTACACCTTGCCACTACAGTGGTTTGGTTGGTTTCCTCTCTTTTAATCTGTGTTGCCCAAACCTTTTCCTAAGGATGTCTCATTTGATTGGTCTGCTTAATTGATTAATTAAGCACCCAAATGTGTTTCACCTGAATCTATTACCTACTTGATTTTACCAATGCAGCTGGGGGTTCACTTACTTTTGCACATACACTAATTCCATGTTTCATGTCGTTTTCTGGTTACTCACACAATTCCCTCTAAACAAGTACATGCAATTGATGACATTTCATACATAGAAAAGTGGCGATGATAGAATAAGAAAATCGTGGTAAAACAGAAAACTCTAAACTGCTCAAGGGGTTCACATACAAGCAGCACTGTGTATCTTCTCTGTCATTTTCTTCAGGAGCAATCGGTTCGTCAGGAGGAGCTGGAAGCCATGCTGACCAGAAAGGAGACATTTGAAGCGGTGCGTTGACAAATTGTCCTAATTGTCTGATTGCAGTCTTTCCATAATTGCTATTGCCCTCCTTCCTTATTGTCATAGTGTCAGAACAGTCTGACAACTGGGTATGACAAACAATGTCACCGAGTAGACTAGAATTACAGAAATGTTATTATTGTTAATTTATTTATTTGCCTCTGAACATGCATGTCTTTTTAAAAGGTCAGACGGATCCGATACTTGAGTATGACAAAAAATGTAACTAATAGAATGCCATAGCAATGAGGGAAAAATCGCAATGAGAAAAGGAGGCCGAACAGTCAGAAATGCAATACAGAGGCAAAAAAAAATGTTCAACAGTAAAATGTGTATCATAACCAGGTGTTAGATTGTTCTGACATTTTGACAAAAAAAGGGGGAGGGCCATAGTGATTAGGGAAATATTGCAGTTACACATCACGACAGTGGTTATTAAAGGTTCACCGCAACGTCCTTATTTAGATAGACTGCAAACCATCTGAACCCCACCACCGCCACCCCGAGATTAGTTGGGGGGGACACTGACCTGAGTTGAACTTTGAATATGAAGCTTTTAAACATTTTCTCCCCAAGCTCCATTGTAAAGCTAACATGGGTCAAGGAATAATAATCAGTTTGGACTGGGAAACAGAACAAAAAAGAAAAGCAGCTTCACAAATCAGCTGATTGTGATGCTCATTGATTTGCCTTAACGAATTGTATGCTGCCAGTTCACAAGCCACCAGATGACACAAATTAACACGTCTAGACTGAATTAAGCGTGCAGTCATCTCTGAGGAGAAATTCTCAGCTTCGTTTGTTCCCGTCCCGAGGGTTACTCACCCACGGGACCGACGATTAAGTACACAGTCACGCATCGCCGAATTAGTGGAGTAGAGTGGAGGATGGTGGCAAATGATTCGTCGTTGGGTATGTCAAGAAAAAATGACTGACCTAGAAGGGAGCTCAAGGAGAAATAAAATCAGAATCTTCAGCATACCAGAGGACACAGAAGGGAGCTCCACTCGCAGATGCTAACAACTGACGAACGCCAAACTGCATCATTTGTATTCAACAAAGCGGTCCATGCTAAACAGGGTTTCTTTCGGAAGCGATTCGTTATACACACACGTACCCACACATTCGCACTAAAACAGCAGCATCATGCTAATGTACGACCAGAAATATAACACAACATAACAAACAGTTATGTTGTACATCCCAAATGTAGGAGCTGTCCCACTCTCCCATGAAACAAGATGCAGTGTGCATCCATGAGAAGATATGGACGCTAGAAGCAAGGCGGGGCTCCATGGAGGCTGACAACAAGAACATTGACTCCCCACAGGAAGAGAGGGAGAAACTATTGAAACAGGTTGGCTTGACGTCCGAATATGTATTTGTATGGCCTGCAACAAATGCAGAATCTCTTTCTTTTACACAGCATTGGCAACAACTGCAGGCATCTTATCCGCTATATCCCTAATGTGGATTCTGCAAAGTTCCCCTTCAAGGTCGTTTCCACTGAATTTTCGCTTTCAATTTCTGGGAATGCCTATGACATAATTACTTTGAGATATTGCGTCTCAGACAGATGAGAATTCCAAATGCAAGGTAACGCGCAATAGTTTTACATTATAAGAGTAAGAGAGAATGTATTTATTGTAGTTCAAGAGGGCTAGTGCTTGTGATTGGTCAGGCTTATGATTAGCGCCATTGGTCAATTATGCTTGATGTCATTCCTAATACTATCCAGTTAAGGATATTGTGTTTTATATGCATGAATCTACTAGGGGTAGTCTGAAGTCTGAAGAGTTAACACTGTTGATGAGAGATACTGTGAGATGGCATATTAATGAATTACTGTTACAGACTTTCTCTGCAATAATATTTAACACTTAGTCACTTTACTTCTAACGTCATGTGGCCACAAGCTTGCTGCAGAAGCTGTCATTTGTCCAGCTCTAATACTTTTGCCATCTCCTGAAAATACTGTGGGCGAGCGTCACAGAACGACGAACACTCGGACCACGGGAACATTGTTGTTGTTCTGTGCCCCATACACTGCACGACTCCAAGACAATATAATATACTATGGAAGCATCATGTGACCCGTCAAATCAAAGAGCGGGAGCAGGGCAATCTGGAGGTGAGGGTGTTTGAATCCCAGCAGGCACCCCACCCCCCCACCCTTGAGCAAGACACCTAAAACCCGACTTGCTCCTTAACGTTTTTACTGCGAGTCACTTTACATAAAAACGTCAAGTAAATTACAGAATAGTACAACAGTAATACAATCGTGGGGACTTAAGATGGAAAAAAAACAACTCCTCAACATCTCTGGGGAGCCGTTCTTGTGTCACAAGCGTTTCAATGGAGAGGGAAAAAACGAGAGTGAGGAGAGAGAGAGAGAGATGACGAGAGAGAGATGGGTTTGAGGAGATGCGTTCCTCAAGCATATGGATAAAGGTTTAGAGGTGAACCACTGACAAGTCTCTTTAGCCATGTAAGAGGAGCCGGTGGGTGGGGGGGGGGGGGGGCGGGGGGGGGGGGGACAGAGGACAGAGGCATCAGAGATAATCGGAAAGGCAGCGATGTCATCGAGGACAAACTTCCTCTTTGACACGCAGTTCCTATGTCGGCGAACATCACCAGGAGGCCACTCACCTTTATCTCCACTTGAATCTATATCTGTGAAATATAACCATCGCTTTGGTTTTTTAGAATGGTGAATGCTAAATGGATTTATATAGCCCCCCCTTTTCCAAAGCGCTTTACAGTATGGCCTCACATTCACCCATTGTTACACACATTCACACATTCTACCATGCAAGGCGACAGCCAGCCAGCTGTTCGGGTAGGAGTCAGGGTTAGGTGTCTTCCTCAGGGGCCACTTACCTAGGCGGGAGCCCGGGGATCCATACAGCAACCTTCAGATAGTGGAAGCTTTAAGAAATGTGGGCATCAGGGTTCGAACCTTTTCCACTGGGAATCGCACAGCCACAAGCCTAACCTAACCATAGTCTAACAGTAGCTCAGGTGAGTGGGAGTGGGCCTGGCAACAGGAATGTTGCTGGTTCGATCCCCGGGCTCCGCCTAGCTAAGTGTTGAGGTGTCCCTGAGCAAGACACCACTTAACCCTAACTGCTCCTGACGTGTTGGTTGTCACCTTGCATGGTTGACACCGCCGTCGGTGTATGAATGGGTGAATGTGAGGCAATACTGTAAAGCACTTTGGATAAAGGTGCTATATAAATGCAATCCATTTACTATCACGCCACAGGTGGTGTGTTTTTGTATACCGTCATCTTGCATTACTCTCTCTCTCTCTGTCTCTCTCTGTCTCTCCCTGTCTCTCTCGGTCTCTCTCACCCTCAGGTGTACTGCAAGGTGATTCACTTCTTCCACATGTACATGCTGGGCTGCAACTACTTCTGGATGCTGTGCGAGGGCATCTACCTGCACACACTCATCGTGGTGGCCGTGTTCGCCGAGGAGCAGCACCTCCACTGGTACTACCTGCTGGGCTGGGGTGAGTCGCCGGGGAACCTCCGCCCTCCCTCCCAGCCTCCCTCCCTCCCCCTCCCAGCCT